>VZSC01010139.1:64270-117282 GCA_013398225.1 Steatornis caripensis
CCCCCATCTACGTATATCTCCTCTTCTGCTAGATTTCCTCCCTTGCAGAGCCCTCCGCTTCCCGTCCTTCAGCATGCCCAGTCACACCTGCCGACACAACCTGCACCGAAACAGCCACTGACATTTCCAAGTACCACAACCAGGCTCCAAAATTAACATTCCAAGACTGGAAGAAGATTTCACATGTCTCTGCTCTGCACGAAAACTGCAACTGACGCTCCCTCACAGTCTTGAAAGCTAGAACCTTTTCTTTTTAATTTGAAGTTGAAATTACATGTAATCCCAAGCGTGCAGGCCACAAGGAATTCTTTGAGATGACTGGATCCAGTCCAAAGGAAGCTTATCTAACCTACACACCAATGCAGAATTTTTTCCTTGTTCACCATATTATTCAGGATTTTTTTTTTTCCAGTGTAGTTTTAAAAATTCCATCAGATGTTTCAGAAGTACCTCATGATCGGGTTTCCTCATTTGCAGTTTTTTCACTGTAGGTACGAGCCCTCACAGCTCCCATTCCCCCAAAATACTGGCGGATTACGTACTTCCCCAACAGTGCAAAACTGCATCGCGACTCTCTCGATACATTATGTGTGTTGTCCCCGTACGCACCTCTCCAATTTAAAGCGATTAAGAAACATCCAAGGGCAACTCACATGCACTACAGAGGTAGACAACTCTTGAAAAAAATGCACGAAATTAAAAACCCCTCAGTTCACTTGGCTCATTACTAAAACCTAGCAGAGACACCTAATATCAGAAGAGTATTTTAAAGCGACACAAAGGCAACAACTTGCCGTTGCAAACACGTACCACTGTAACATCAGGAAGTTACCGCTGCTTTTCGTACAGAGTCGGCTGAGGAGATCCCGCTGCACCGGCCACCACACCTACCAACTGTTCTTCATTAGCCAAAACATTCCCCTCAGAAAAAACAGCATTTGCTCTCATCTTTAAGGGCAATGTTATGCGGAGGATATGGGCATTCATCTCTGTGCGAGTCAATGCTGAACTCTGACTGTATATCCAGAAGTCTCTTAAATACAGCAAAAAGCACCGTCGTCCTAGGTCACAAGTTTATATTCTCTTTATTCTAAAGTGCATTAATATTTGTCTACAGTTACTATAGATACAGACGATACTCATCACAGTGAGACTGCAAGATTTGGTTACTTGCAATTTTAGGAGACCGGACTAAGATACAATTCGGGAGGCACCCTCCCATCCTGTATTTTATGAGGCTTCTGGCACAATTCAAATGGCTTGAAAAGAAAATACAATTTTATTGGAAATTACTATGTACTGTTATTTAGGAAGAAAAACGTCTAACTAGAAAAGCCTACAGTAAGCTAGGGGTGAATCTGAAACCAAGACCTGATCGTATCATTCAAAAGAAAAACGTCAACGTTAGAAACTCTTGCTATTACAGCCACTGTTGATTACGGGAAATTAAGTCAGCAAGCTGGCACAACTGGTTGAAGTTTTCTGTCTTTCAACAGGAGGAATCAGGGAAAGACAATTTAAACACAGACGAGGCCGAAGATGAGCAGAAAAATAAGAAAAACTTCTAACGTGGCCAGGAAGCCACGCTTCCAAAGTCACCCTAAGTAAACGTTTGCTCCAAAACTAAAAAGAGACCTAGCTTCAAGAATCGGTAAAACAAAAACAAGGCAAAAATGTACACACAATACCTAAGCATGCGTTTATATACCACTTACCCTATGTGTAACATGTACGCTTCATCATCCTTCAGAAGACTGCATTTAGGGGAGAAGAAAATTTTTAAAATGAAGTTTAACAGTTTGACAAAACAGCTGCCGTTACTCACTTAACATTTTCAGTTTTCTGTCTTTACTAAAAGGCAAAAAAACCCTGTGCCACTGGAACACTCTCTATGCAGTCAGCATCGTCATTGCTTGCATCCCCCTTTGGATATAATATTTTATAACTATGACAGTTTCTTCTCCCTTTTCCTGCAAAAGGTAGGTACCACTTATTGCCTCTTTTTTATTTTAAAGTGGGATAAATTGCACACTGTTTGGAAAACATTTCACCCCTTGTTTTTCTAAAGATGTTATTTAAAATATTAACATCCTTTTGGGATTTGACAAAAGCACAGGGTTAGCCTATTAGAATACCAAGCCTGATATGTTATCTAAGGCAAAGGCTTATTTCAGTTGCTTCAGAAAACACGAAGCCCCAGCACCTTACCCACTGGGCAATGAAAATGAGGTTTTAATGAATTCCAACCTAGCCCTCAATAGTGGATTCCAATTACTGAACTCATAGGAGAAGTAAAAACATTGACAAAATATAACACCATTTTTTCTGATAAAGCAGTGAACAATGCTGCAGAAAGCCTTCCGTGGATGTCAGCCTACACAGAAAACCCGGTTCCCACTCAAACTTTGCTCTCTTCAGTCTTGCTAGACTCCCTCGTATATGAAGGGGTAAGCTCTCGCTCTGCACAGAGACGAGGGAATGAAAAAGGGATGCTAGTACGAGGTTTAGCAGCAGATAAATAGCTTTGCTGTTATAAATTTCAGCAGAAGCATTATTAGTTAAACTTTGTGGGCTTTGTGGTTTAATGTACATCCGAGCACAAGTAATTTTTCTACAAGCCTTTGGCTCCATCTGCTGACTTTTAATATTAAAAATAATTGATGAAGCTGAAAACATTCATGATTTTGGAGCATTTCAGTCCTCTACATTTTTCTAAGTGTGGTTCAAAAGGTAAAACTAGATACCCCAAGCGTGTGGTCTAGTCATTCTGTCAGTTAAAATTATCTTGAAGCGACAACATACCAGTCCTGAGGAGAGGGTACACCTGAGCGAGCCTGGGATGTGCAAGGGCTAAACAGATCTTACTTGGAAGACTGGCTGGAATCAGATTTAAGCAACAGGTATACATCTGGGTGTTTATACCACAGAATCACCCAGCAAGTAAGTCCAAATCTGAGAAGTGAGATTCTGAGCATGTAAATAAAAAGAATCAAAGATCCATAGCACAACCCTTGTGAGAGCTCGTTGGAGACATTTGCTCAACACCTGCCTGTGCTGGTTTCAGCTTCTCCCCTTTTCAGTGAGCCGTCTGCTTCACAGAAACTAAAGCTTGCTGTATTTATGAAGGAAAACACGATAAAAGATTACTCTGAAAGTTCAAAAGCCCCAATATTTGCCTGTTCCAGCACTGATTTATTTTTCATTATTGCAGGATTCTGATCATTATCAGAGTGCTACGAACTCAAACTAGATAGAATTTCCACACAAAAAATTGCACATGAGAAACACATCTAATGTGATCTTTAAATATAGCAGGGGAACGTCTTAGACCCATTTTTTTTTGGTGGGGGGCAGGGAGTACTTTCACAAGTTTCAAATAGTTGGAGCACCATATTAACGGCAAAAATAAAAAGCAGTTAAAGTACTTCATTAGCCGTTTTTTACCATTAAACGACTAAAGTAAATCAAACAAAAGTCTGATTTACTTGAACACTGAGCTCTCGTGGCTGCAAATTATTTGAGTGGTAACTGGGATAATCAGCACCGCTCACAATCTGTTTTCCTCTATGACCCTAACTTTCAGTACCTGGATTAGAAAAAGCTGACAAAAAACCCACCCCACCACAACACTCCAAAAAAAAAAAAAAAAGAACCCCACACTTGGCTTTCCAGATTTCTTGTACCGTCATTCTGTGCACTCAAAACTACTTCCCTCTTTTTATCAGCGTAGGAGACACG
Source organism: Steatornis caripensis (assembly GCA_013398225.1). Taxonomy (NCBI): domain Eukaryota; kingdom Metazoa; phylum Chordata; class Aves; order Caprimulgiformes; family Steatornithidae; genus Steatornis; species Steatornis caripensis. Next base: position 68,009 of record VZSC01010139.1, read on the forward strand.
GGCAGTTTCTCAAACCAAATCTCACTCGCGGCAATTGCTACATATAGCGAAGATGATTTTTTTTTTAACATCCCATTCACAGCTTCTGTATCAACCTACCGAAGTCCTAGTATTCCACTTCCAAACACAGGTAGAAAACAACAGATGGAATCCATTATTTTTGCAAGGGGATTTAAAGACAGAATGAAGCCTTAACTGTGTTAAGGCTAAGATTAAACAGAATCTGAAATCAGACCCTAAAGCTCACTACCACAACGGTGTGAAAAAAGCTCATCTTTATAGCTTTTGTAAAAAAAAAGCTTTTCTGAAATAAAAGCTATAAACACCCCCCTTACATATAGCACATACCACAGACACTGTAGTTCCCAAAAAGCTTCTTTGAAAGCTATTCCATGTTTATAATGTCTCCTTCAGAGCTGAGACTGAAGCTAAGGGCTCCATTACAAGAGCTATTACTTTTAAAAACTGGAAACAAAATACGTAAATTGAAGTTCTGAACAAAAGCTCCCAAGATTTTAACAGCATATAAGACATTGGGAAGATAAAGGACTTGTTCTCTACACGGTCATGCTCAGACACAGGTACAGGCCCCAAAGGTTCAAAACTGTACTCATACAAAGGTTCACATCACGGACAATCATCATCACACAATCTGAGATTTAGCGAGACATTAAGGAAAACTTGAAAAATGTAATCACAAACATAAGTCTAACCTTCTGTACATTTTATTTCCCCTATACAGGAAAACACCAAGAAAACAAGCATGCATATTACAAAGCACTGTGCGTAACTACACAAATTTTAATTACGTCACTGTGTTCTCTGTTGAAGCCTGTCTAAATCCTGAGTGCAGTAAAAAGCGCTGCCTGGGGTCAGCATAGCTAGAGGACACCTAACAAACGAACGGCAGGGTTAGAACTTCGCTGCCGAGTTGATCAGGAAAGACCTTGTTCATCAGGGACGACGACGTAACGGAAAAGAAAAAGCAGTCACACACCGCTCTATTTGTGGAGTTACGCTCACTGTGCCAGATAACTTTAACATTACGGACTCAAAGTATCATTAACTCAGCCCACTACACACGGCGGGTATCTAATGGTATGTTTTTACAACTGTTTGTAATGTACATGTCAGATGGCCGAAGCCTTTCTTGTGAGTCACCCCATAACCACAGAACTACGCCTTAATGTTAAACTTTTCTTCCTTCCCCCCATTTAAGTCTGATGCAAGAACTGCTTTGCCCATATCCCCACATATCAATCTTTAAAACATCTTGCTGATACTAGTTACCTTCATTCAATTCTCATAAACAAGAATTAGAACGGCCCTTATTTAAAACAAACAGACTTTATCATGCTTTTTCTTAGCAGAATTAAAACAGGAAGCTTGTGTAAAAAAACCAAAAAAGCTCCCAAGCCTCTGAAAATAAAGTGAATAAAACACTTACCTTCACATTTGTGTGTTTTTACTAGAAAATTAGTGTCATCTTTAAAAAATATTTCTTAGCTTCCTGCCAAAAACATCCTTTTTTTTAAAAAAAAAGATACCCTCAGTGTTTCTGGTAAACGACCACATCAGTTCAGCATACAGATGTTTTAAAGAGGCGGAGGCTACTGCAGCCACAATTCTCTTCCCTAAATACATTCTTGTTACCCTTACTACCTCTATTATCTCTACTCTCAACAGTAAACCTTAAGTGCGCAAAGATCTCCACGCCTCGCTCCTCCATGGATTTCAAAATCTTGAGAATCTCTCTAAAACTGAGGACAGAGCCTGCGATCTCAGAGAGGACAAGCGCTTACGTGCTACGGGCATACATCACACATCTGGAAAGTGGACTTAGAGATGGAAGATCAACAATCTCATAAGACAGGAAGGGTGGGCAGCAAAAGCGAAGAGGAAAACAACGCAAGGACAAAAGGGAAGAAGTGAAAAAATGTTGAACTACAAAAGAGCATCTGTATCTTCAAACTCTTGGCTAATCTGTTAGCACGTGCTGCAAGAAGGAAAAGCAGACACATGGCTGCTACCTATTTGGGAGATTTCCACCGTTTTCCCACTATTTAGGGAACTACATGCCCGAGGAATATTAACATATCAGAATAAATCACGTTGAACTTCAATCTTACGTAGCATCTCAGGCTCACATTAAGTCTCACGAGAGGGCTCAGAGCAAGTTAGAAGCTCACTCTACCACCACCTTGGAGAACTTCCTCCACCTCCACCCACAAGAGATTAAAGACTGACCCTAGGGCAAAGATACTCACAGGTCTCCTCTAAAGCCCAAGCAATCGAGGAGCCTTTGACAAGACTGGAACGAAGCACTGATTTGAGGGCCCTTGCCACCTTCGTACATTTTGTACAAAGAACTGTTCCTCCCTGAACAAGAGCATCACCTCAACATCAGCAAAGGAATACTGGAAATAGAAACACATGTCCTACAAAACATTATTCTTATTCAATCACATCCTGACCCCGGTTCTCTCCTAAACTCAATACAGGATAGTCCAGGGTGGAATTCTGTGGTTTATTTTTACAAATATTTGCGTAGTTCTTTGCATTCAGACTAACTGGTGTTGCTTTGTGTTGACTCAAAGGCCAAACTGGCTATTTATTTTAGTCTTCCTGGGCATTTATTTCAATCTTACTAAAAATACGTATTCTCAAGTTCCCCCTTACAACCCTCTTTTCTGTGGTTTTGTCTTGAGTGTTTGTGGTATACCTGCATACTCCTCACTCCCCTGAAGACTTCAAATTATTGTCAACTAATCTCCACAATCAGGATCAATGTCTTCCACTAGGCAAAGAAAATACCACATGAATAATACTCGTATTTCAAAAACTGATCTGATTTATCATAGCACATACTTTATCCCTAAGCTACCACTTAACTTGTTGCAGTCCTACGTACTAGGTGTTGCACATAAGATAAAAACTTCTTCTAGGGGCTGTTAGCATAAAGCGTACTTAAATTTATTATATAATGAATATAATATTAAGAAAAAGCAGCTACAGCACAGTAACTGAAATGAAGAAAAGCAGTTAGATGAATACTGAGAAAAAGCAGAAAAGCTTCAAGAGGTTCTGAAACCTCGCACAAAACTTGAGTGACAAACAAACTTCTCAATCATTTTCAGCACCTCTCTCTCTCTCTCTCCTGTGGAAGAGAAAAACTGGTGTCTGTATTTATTTATAACAGGGGCATTGCTTCCAAACTCTGTTCTCATGGCTGATTTCTGCCACCTAGACTGAACAAGGAGTAAGGCATCTCTGCCATTCTTCTGCAGAACCTATTACACACTCTATATAAAGGATGTATCTTAAAAACAGGTTGCCTCGACAGAAGACAGGTCAACTACTAAATCTTAACTCTCACAAAGGCCTGGTAATTTTAAGTCTACAATTTAAGCATCTAAAGATGTATTAGCTACAGTGCCTCTTTAAAAAGGCTATTTGACCTTTCTTTGTGATTTCTAAAGTGTGAAACGTTTGTTCTTGATTATTTGTTCATTAGACGAGAAAGAAAGAGAAGCCAACTGCATTTTATGGTGTACGCTTCCAAGCTAATCTTTACAACCATGAAAAGCCTGGGAGTTTGTAGCTTTCATTTCAGACAGTTGCAAATGAAAATCGGTATCTAGGCATTCGTATCATGTTCATCACAGTATTATCTGGGCAGCTTACATAATTATATTACTCCAGATGATACTGTAAAAACATTGGCTCTCTCTAGTAGGACTTCCTTTCATTTCAAACTGCACCAGCTATTACAACATAAATCTCTTCACTAGTGTTCCCATAACTTTATCTCACACTTAGTTTCATCAATACATGTTATCATCACAGGTATATGACACCAGATTCAGGTGAGGAGTTGAAGTTTACAGAGCAAAGTCAAATCTCACGTAATTTTCATAGTAGCAACAAAGAATAAAATTTAGAGAGTTTTATAAATGCAGTCATCTCAGGAGCACACAGCACAAGGCACAAAATCCAGAGGGCTGGCTGCAATGTTACAGTAACACTTCAGGAAAGTACTCCGGTAATAGACTAAATTATAGATTCCTGGGCACTTATAAGTACCAGTCCCTTTTCTTCTGTCTTTTGGTCAAATTTAGACGTTTATCTTCAACAGTCTTGGTTAAATAACATTTTCAATATTCAGATCCTTTTCTGCCAGTGCCCAGACCTGAGCAAAACTTTGTAATGCACAAACATGTAACATACAGACCACGGCTCAGTTAGCGCGGCGCTTGCTGAATTGTTCCGCTTCTTAAAAGCCTGATCAAATGAGGAATTCTACTGTATATGGATGACCAAGGAAGAACAAAAAGTGACATTCCCTTCCTTCATTCTGGTTACTGACATTTTGCCAAAGCCTCCAGCACTTGAACTTAAATATTTAAAACATGATAGTTGCCCACTGCCCTAACTAAGCCTACTCATACTAAAGTTACATTCACAGCAGGAATGCAATGTGAAAACTATGGTTACCATATAGGAAGCTACCTTTCCAATTACCATTCAAGCGTTCCACTAAGATTCCTGCTCAAACGGTATGTGTACGTGCATATGGGTCTGTTTTCAATTGAATCGCGTTGAGAACAATTCTACCTGATAACCTAAAAGAAATAAAGTTAATGACCTGGCAGGGGCAATGCTTAAGCAACCAAATTATGCAAACACAAACCAGCCATCCTCTCCTTTAAAAAGTTACCGTAAAGTTTAAACAAAAAGGCATTTGGATGAAAGTCTGTGATTTCTATAGCAATGTCCATTAACTTTGTTTCAAGCTAATCTTGAACCCCAGGGTACACAAATCCAAGAACGCAATACTGCATCACTGGAGCAACAACTGTTCGACAGGAAATGTTACCCACTAAGTCCCAGAATAACATGCACGTTTTGTTCAGTTGCATCCCCGTCGTGGCTCAAGACACCTTAAAAACCTTTCTCCTCCTGTACACAGGTTACTGGACCATTGCTTAGAGTACCCACTTGAGACGGCCCCGGGACTCCTTGTCAAACATTTCGCCCTAGGAAAACAACTGCTGGCATATTCTGTAGAGGAGGCGTCAGAACCTGCTTATTCATCTTCAGAAACGGCCCTCGATGTTTTATCGGGTCTTGTCCTTTCTCCCATCAGATCCACTCCAGCTTCAGCCTATGGAAACAAGCTCAAAAATACCATCCCAGTGTTTCTCATTTGACCCTGACTGGTGCTGGTTTCAAGCCAAGATGTACTCCAGAGGAAGGAAGTATGCACAACTGCATTGTTACTCAAGATCGCAACAGCAGCTGAGAAAAAGGGGGGGGAAGTTTCTTCAATCTATGGTGTAAAGTGGAAAAGATCAGTCACTTCAAAAAGCAAACTTTGAGACTGGGAAAAGCAGCTAGAGATTGAGAAAGACTGAAACAGGAGAAAAAGCAGAACGAGCAGATGAGGGAACTTAAAGCAATAGAGATGAATCTAGATGTCAGGTATCACTTTAATGGCTTATGGGATGGTTTGTTTTCTTTTCAACTTTGAAGTCGCAAGTCTACATATGTTTGTCCTTCAGTACGTTGCCGTACTGCAGCCAGATTGCTCACTAACGTAACGTACAAGAACATACTCTATTTCTCCAATTGCAGCACTCTCTTGTGCCAGGGTATCGATACTTTGCCATCAGATCCAGCAACCCAGTACACTGGCAATTCCCAAAGAGCTACAGAACACTGAGCATCAGAGACTACGCATGGAAGTCGCACCTGCCAGCAGCCTACACTAGTCAGGAGAGCACGCTCCTGGGGCACACTAGTGGGGAGAACCCCTGCACCCACTATGGAAACTATCACACCTCAGCACCAAGACCAACCTCAGAACAACTCTACCTGTATCATTTTCTTCCCTGTTAGTCCACTGGTTCCCCCTCTTCAGCTCAGTTTCTTTCCCACCTTGTATTTCTGTAACAAGTTTCTTCAGCTTTAACAGCTCTCATGAGACAAATGATTTAGTGAAATCTGGACAGAAAAAAATGCAATTTGATTTACCTAAGAAAATCAGTTGTATCAAATAAAAATATGATGTTCACCTTGCACAATATTTTCATCTATTCAGAGTTGAGATGATCCTGTTTTCTTTTTCCTTTGGAACCCCACCGAACAGCATTACCAGTTCTGAGGCAGTAACAACCCTCTGTACTTTCCATTACGGCAAAATTATCTGCATGGCAATAGCACAAAATACACACTTCAAATTATCTCATGTATTAACCAGAACCAGTCACCACGGCAGATAACCCTGAGCGAGCAATCACTACCTAGCAATGCGGCAGAAGTTAAAGTCTACCATGGAGAACAGCACTGTTCCCAGCAACGCTGCGCTTCCACACGGAGTCTGGATCCCAGTCAGTCATTTAAAGATGGTCTAAGTGGATAGAAGCGATGTAGACATTACACACAGATCTCTTCCCTTTCAGACTCGCTGTAGGAAGAAACTTGTATACTTTGGGTAATTTTTCTAACCCATTAGAAGGTAATCTGTATCCCAACCGTCTGTAGCTGGCACAGAGAGCAGGGGACATCTACATCTCTAAGAAATGCTGCAGACAAATCTTGGTATTTGAAGAGTTAATTGGCCAGCACTGACTGGGCCACTTTTCTGCCTACAGAGATCACATTAGACACACAAGCTCCAGAACAGGGTGCATGGTTTGGATTAGCACTGCTAGGTTGGCTGCTCTCCCCGGGCTTCCTTCCCTTCTGCTCTGACCAAGGAGAAAAAAAATTTTAAAACCCAAAGATACATATCCAGCTCCCTTGCTATTATGTCTTCTCCCTGGTCCTGAATAAAACAAATCTTAGCATATAAAGTTCTTTATCTTGCTCCCTCTTTTTACTGTACCTACATGATACTTAAAAAAAATCACAAGCGATATGAACTAAACCACTGTACTGCAGTAACAGGTAGGGACAGAACAGCAACACATGAATCTCTTCCTCAGCGTTTTTATTCCTGAGCCTTTTTAAAAACTAAAGGTAACTAATTTTTTTTTTTGAAATACAAAATTAAAACGGATTCTGTTCTTCGGGATCTTAGGGTTTTGGGTTTGTTTAGGGGTTTTTTTTGAGGGCGTGGTGTCAGTTTGTTTCTTAAAGTGTGAACTAAAACAGAAATTAAAAACCAAAACAAAAAAGCCCCACAAAGTTACGAAAGCATACATTGAAAATGAGGGAACTGATCTTCAGAAGGAGCTCAGCATCTGCTACTCTTATTCTCTCAAGAGACTGAGCCAAAAAGATTTGAGAAGTTTTTATTGCCAGGTCTAAGTCTCATTCCACAGGCACTGGATCAGGTCTTTAATCCTTTACTTAACCACAAAGAACCGTGCTGAGGAGTTTAATTCTTCCAAACAACTGATAATATCCTAAATGTTGAAAGCAGAGTACTTTCCAGCATAAGCCAAATCCCACACGTTTTGCTTTTAAGCAAATGCCACAGCAGATGCAAAACCAGCAGGATTCACACTGATGTTTTCTAGGAAAGGAGATCTCCAAAAAACACAACCCATGCTTTAGAAGTGGCAGACAATTAAAGAAACAGTTTGATACTTGTACTGAATTAAGCCACACGTATAACATCATGTATATGTGCAATTTACTGATTTGGATTTAAGACTCTTGTATTTTATCACCCCCATATTATAATATGTATTATGAACTGCCTTTTCATTATTTTAGTTACATTTAATTGATTCTCCCTCCCAACTCAGTTTTCTGAACTGCCCTTCTTCACAGCATTTCAACGAAAAGAAAATATTCAAGGTGAGCTAGACTTCTTCCTCAGCAGATGAACCATAGCATTTTAAAGGCTGTTTCTATCAGCACTGGGCAAGAAAAATCCAGTAAGCATTGGAAAAAACAGATGTAGCAACAGCATTCAGACATAACGTCAGAAAATTTAGCAAGGGTTCTATCTATCTAATTGCAGTGCAAACAACAGTCAAGAAATCCTGAAATTTGGAAGGGGTATATTATGTGGCCCACAAAACTCAAAATGATAGTGGTAAAAAACTTATTTCAGATTTCACCACGGAAGTCCACATACAAGTGCCTTTGTGACCTAATTCAGTGGGGTTTGATCCAACTTAGTTTCCTGAGATTTGAACTTCCTCCGATACGACTTAACCGTGCAACTCGTCCTTAAATACACTGAAATTACTTCTTACTACATGTATGTACTGAAGCTCACTGATCAGAGGTCGTGAGACATCAGACAGGCTGAAGCACTCATGCGGGTAAAAGTAGGTATGCATTAGGATCTGAATAGCTACGGTGGTTTGAAGGAACCAGTCTTGCAAATACTATCTGGGTTATTCTGTCAGACACTGCGGAATTTTTTTGTTGGATGAGCCATAAAAACTACAGAATGTTTGCAAAAACCAGACCAAGGTTATCCAGCCAGAGGAGGTTAAAAATAACCTCTTTTCATATAGTGGAAGTATACGAAGCCATGAAGCTTCTCAGTGTCACACTTACAAAATGATACTTCTTAAAAGTTCATTAAGTCAATATAGCTTGACAGCAAACAGGCCCGTGCCAAGACAGACTCCACTACTGGTTTAAACTGACACCCTCACTTACCAGGAGACTTGACTAGTAAACAGAAGCAAGTTTCTCATGTTTTTCGTATTCGATGTCTCAGGAGACGCTGTGAAAGTGTGTCGGAGTACTGAAACATCTGGATGACTACTCCCCAACTACAAAAGAAGCATTTCATAAGCACAGTTGCAACTTTTGAGATTGAAATGCTCAACACTGGTAACGGCAGTTGTCTATTGCAAACCTCAGGGATGGTGAAGGCTGGGCCCAGTGTGAATATTCCTCTTCCCCTTTAATGGTAACAGCTCAATCACACCTAAGGAGATCAAAAGACTGACGTTGCCTAAAGAGGCATCTCCCTCTTCAGGTCAGCCCACCGACCGGGTACCCACACGACTCGTTAGATGAGAAATAACTCTGCACTATATTACACCGGACACGTTACTCAGCTTCAGCACCCAGCAAAAATCCCCACACAATCCCCTGCAGAAAAACATCAGTGTAAGCATTTACCAGTGACACTCAGCCTTCGCGGCACTTACGATCTTCTGACAAAGGGCCATACAAAACAGCGGCGCGCTGTGGTTTCACACGGGCTCCAACGAAGCTGCCAGCCACTCGCTTGCATCACCTTGCTGTACCCTTTGCCAGGAATTGCGATAAACTGAACTGATAGGGACTTGAATATAAAGCAAGAAGAAAAGCTTCTACTTCTTACGAGCCCTGAAAACAACGACAGCGGTCTTCGTACTTGGCTGCCACGTACGTGCTGTGTGGGCGCTGTGCACCTGCAGCACTTGATCACCGGTACGGCACTGCTGAGCCGGCGCTTTCAGGATGACCAGATTTATAGCCATTAACTGTGTGCATCAATCCCTGCCTCCTCACTCAGTTTGGACTTGACCTCTTCTACGATCTTTCACATCTCTTAAGACGGAGTGAATCTTATGAAGCAACCTGGAACATTTTCTGTATCCTAAAGCCTCTTTAAAGGTGTATTACCGTATCATCACCTATTTTACCCAATCTTCCAGTATTTCTACAACGTGCCTGCAACTGTGCAATCCAAAGCTGGAATCACTAACACTGGGCGGAAGGAAGTCCACATACTACATAACATTTTGCATTACTTGTCACAGATTTTTTTTTCCTCGAGACAATCAATGATAAGAACGGAAGTCCTGGTTCTTTCCTGGTTTTTTGTGTTCTAAGTAGCTGCTGTCCTTAAGCTACTATGATTTTTTTTTCACCTAGAAAAGGAAGGCAAAGACTGAAAAACACACTTGCCTTTTTCAAATAAAGCACACTATTAAAAAGGCACAGCAGCACTAGAATTTGACATTCGTGCTCACTTAAACTAAATTCACTGAACAAAATATACTTAGATAAATATTTTTAAGTGATTATCGCCAAACCTGTCAGTAAAATAAAATTAATCTATACCAAAAAAATTCTCCCTATTCAAACTCCAGAAACTTTTATAAAGCAGAAATACAAGTGTCACAAGTGGTTACAGCTTATCAGCTGGAAGACTGTAGAGACTGAAAGACCACCGAAATAATCTTAAAGGACATTCAGAATTCTGCCAACACCACATTTTTGCTGCAGAAATCCTAGGTTCGTGCTCTTCAAGGTGGATTTCAAGTGCTAGTGAGCAAATAGCACTAACTCAATTGGATAGCGAACTGTTTGCTGTGTCAAAGATTTTTGCCAGACACATATATATATATAATTTTTCTTTTCGCTATATGGATAATCAACCCCAGATGGCGATTTACATAGGCAACAGCATAAAGGAATCCACGCGCTGCTGGTGCTCTCAGCCTCAATCAGAGCAAGCACGGGCGTTTGAGAATGTCACTGTTTATTTTTAATTGCTGTGTCCCTCCTTTGCACAGGTTCAAGCGGTCAAAGATGTCGAAGTCCATTAGTACAACTGGAAGGTGATGCCACTTCATTTGGCAAGAGGGTGCCTCAAATTTAAAAAGCAGCTGGTTTGTAATGTCCCTAAATGCCCAGCGGGCACCAGCTGTCAATCTCAGTTACCATGGGGTCAGGGCAAAAAGAGGTCAGAGAGAGTCACAAACCTCAGTGTGTTGTGAAATGTGCTTCCTCCATTACCTTGTAGGCCTGAGAAAGGTTTGACCTTTTTTTAGGTACCCTAACCCAACTCTGCACGATGCTAGCAGGGGTAAGCACAACACTCAACTCCAACTTACAAAAGTTGCTTCCTTTTACCGCGCCTTGGTTCCATACCTGTACAATGTGAACGTGAATACTCACAGGCTGCTAGTGGCAAAGAACAAAATGCAAAACTCTGCCACCACCATCACCACTCAGAGGTACAGACACCTCTGTTTCACACAAGGCAGTGGAAGGATTAATCCATTAACAGCAGTCGAAAATAACTAAAACTTTGAGGGAAGTTGTTCATGTCATGAAAGCCAAGCGACCTGGCTTCTCTTTGTCAATGACCTGTTTACCTGCTAACATGCCTTTTGCTTCGCTGCTCCCCAGCCACTTGGGAACAAAGCATCTTTTAAAGTCCCACTTAAAGCCCTTCCTACTGTCCTTTTAAATACCCACTTGCAACATGCAAGTTATTCACTATATTTTTGCCATTTCCCCTTCATATTAATTCTCAAAGAGCAGACTAATTCCTAAATTTATTTCTCAAAAACATTCTTAGACTATACGTGAGGAGCTGAACAGTCATTCCCAGATATAATCTAGTTACACATTCTTTCTTTGCAAGAAATAATTACTCTGCTCTGTCTCAGTCCCACGTCCCAGAGCACAAAGCAACAAGAAGTGTGGCCAGCGCCCTTCCCAAAGGAAGGCGGCTAACCAGCTACACAAGGCCACTGTCGGGGACGAGCCACCGCTCCGCAGCCTGCACTCCTACCTGCTTGTCCCTCCTTGGGCGCCTTGCGCAGGCAGACCCAGCACAGCAAGCGGGACACAACAGAAAAGGGAAGGAATGCCAGCAAGCAAAAAGGAGGAGAGGTTGAAACCAGAGTTACAATCCCAGCAAAGCATATTCCCTGAAGGAATCCCAGGCACAGCTCCCAGAACGGGCTGCATGCAGCACACGACAACACAGGCAGCGACGAACTCCACTGGGAAAGCAAACATGATGGGGTACGTTACCATGCAAATCACTTTTATGCAAAGGACGATATGATATAAAGTAGATGGCCACAGACATCACCGAAGAGGCTGATCAAAAATGGTCAGCTACCAGCAAAGTACTTCAGGTGAAATCAGAATGTCCTTCACTTGCCCACCAAGTACAGGCAAAAATGAGAAAGCAGCACATGCGCTCAATGGAAGAGTAAGGTCCTTAGAGTAACACGACCTGAGAATAATACTGACAGTGCCGAAAGGGCACCATCCAGGCTTGTTCAGCCAAAAGCTGCCCACTCTCAGAACGTAGCTGGCTGAGCCTGCTTTAGGCAGCAGCTGCAAAATGCTTCACAAGTCTTGGCTCGTTTTGGGCAATTAATAAAAAGGGAAAGTCAGAGCAGTCCAAAACAGCATCTGTAAAAGAGGCTTCCATCTGTTCCAAGCATAAAGTCACCCTGTTTTCTTTTAAAGAATAGATAGGTTTTATGGAAATAAAATAGTAACAACAGTTAAGCCGTTCAAAGGCCAGTGAAAGGCCTCTTGGCTTTCTACAGGCTCTCCAAAAAGCCCAATCGCAGTAAGGCACCTACTGCACCCCAGCAGTTCTCCCAGAAGAGGCTGGCATCAATTAAAGCCCCAGCAAACAAAGAGAACGTGCATCAAGCATTTCAATGCCCTCTTCTTCTCGTTTCCTTTGCTTCCAGACATCTCGGGAAGCCTACCGACTCAGATTCTTTTGCAAGCCTTCTCACTGCAGCATGTCTTAAATGAACGTAACCTCATTCAAACCTTGTTCAGTCCTTGGGCACGTCCTATCTTGGAAACATGCCCACCTTGCTTTTCTGAAAGTCTAACACGCTAATCTAGGTCAGACTTCTCTCCTTTTCATTTGGCTAAAATTGAGCTGGTAACTTTACTGGCTGCCTTGTTTAAAAATATCTGTCTCTCTAGTACCAAAAAGAAAAAAAACATCACCACACCACAGACATTGCAATAATTGAATAATTTCAGATTGGAAGAGAATACTCTCCTCTTTGTTGTTTGTCTCTTTCTATCAGTAAAACTGGGGGGAGTGAAAATGAGAGACTCACCTTCAGGGCAGGAATCTCCACATTGTCACCAAGGCTAACAGAGCCAGAAAGAATAGTCCCTGTCATCACTGTGCCTTGACCCTTGATGGAGAAACAGTGGTCGACTGCCATAAGGAAGTGTCCCGAGGGGTCTCTCGATGGCAGGTAAGCCTCAGACTTCAGGACCTGAAAAAAAAAAAAGATAAAAGCAGCACCGTGCCTGGGTGACAAGCCATGACAGTCATACAGCAAAAGGCAGGCAAGCAGATGATTGATTGATTGAACAAGCTTCAGTTTTACCAACTCCAGGCATCTCCCAATGAGCCTAGAACACACCAATGTCAAATGAACTGCGTATGCCATAGAGGAGACACGCACTTAGCAGCAGGAACACTTCAATTTTCTGCCTTAGAAAAAAGGTTTGGTGCTGCACATTTAGCTTAGTTCGCATAACTGCACCGGAGTTGCTGCCCAACTCACTGCAGCAGAGCAAAGAAAAAATCCTGTATGCTCCCACCCCCGCAAAGTGCAATCTTACAGTGCATTTTGCTACTTCAACTTTTTTTGATTTTGTAAAAATGAACTTACATACAGATATTAGTGCCCCATAAAGCCCATGCCTGCCTCCCTCCCAGAAAAACCATTACACTAGGTTAAGTTTTCAAAGCCAACTTTCCCTTCAGATTTCTGTTAACACTTCTTGGAGGATCAAACCACGTGAGTATCATTTTCTAGATACATTCTTCAAGTTTAGGACTTCTGTTTCACTGACAAATACTATATTTCTTAAAACATATCATCCTAGACAGAAGACCTTAATTACAGAAATGCAGTCATGTACCCAACAGTGCTTCAGAGGAACTGGCTCACTCCTGTCTCAAATCACTTTTGATCTCTGCCTCTGTTATAACATCAGCATGTGAACTCGGCACTGCCTTTAACGTCTGCTTTTAAGGTCAGAAACTGCAGGTTAAGCCCAGTCTGTAATGGCAGAACAACAGAAGCAGTCTCTTGTCAAGGACAGAAAGGACGATAGCTTGAAGCTCCATGGCAGGGCTCCCGCAGCATTTACCAGCTGTTCTAGTTAGGTCTCAGAGCTGACAAACAGCAACACGGGTATCTCCCTAGAGGTTTTAGCCCTGGGGAACATCCCCAGACATCCACCCAGAACCACATGAAGGCAGAACTAAGGGCTTGTCTGTCTCCACCTCTCTAGACACGGCTGCAGGCAGCCTGCTTCTTGCCAAGTCCTTCCTAAGGCCGTACCACATCACGCTCCCATGCCCATCTCAGGCCACACGTGCCTGGGAGATGTACGACACGCAGCGCTCAGCAGCTACGCAGGGCGCCCTGCCTTCGTGCAGGCCAGGCTGCCCTGGGCCAGGCATCCCTAGAGTTCTGACGACCGCTGCTGCACCCTAACCTCAGCAACTTACACGTACTTTAAACCCGGCAGCATCCAAGTCGGACCCCGAGACATCTGTGAAGAACGATGCCTTTGTGCTAGGAGTTCTGCTCCTAGAACTTCTACTTTCTGCTCTCTGCAAATAACAGGGCAAAGACACTACTTTTTCCTAAAGCTTATTCGCAGGAAGGGCGGCAAGTCTACTACAAGCTACAAACTGCTCTCAAACAGCTATTTTAAGTGTCCTGCCCTTCACAGTGTAAGCTTCATGCCGTAAAACTTATTAAAACTTATTTAACTTAGTTTCTTGAAAATCTGAGAATTTATTCTCTCCCCACCCGAAAAAAAAAGGAAACCAACCCACATTGCTGGAACTAAGGATACCTGTGAAGCATCTGCCTGCTTAAAGTCTCCTCTTGTCCATATGGGTCTCATGGAATGTTAGTCACACAATCAATACAGTTTTTTCCAGGCCCTACCTCATTCAGGGCACAGGTAAATCCAGGCCATGCTTTTTATCTGTTGCAGATGTGCAAGGCATGCAGTAAGCAAGGCACAGTATCACAGAGAAAGAAGGTTTCATCATGAAGCTCCTCTAGAAGATGGATTCTACACTTGCTTATGCCAGAACTTCCATGTATTCTCATTCTCTTAAAAGCAAAACTTTCCACATGTAATCACTGACTATACACCTCAGACTGTCCAAACAGAAACCCCAAAGCTTAACCAAAGTGCTAAGCACTCACGATTGCAATAAAAATTGGCAGATACTATGATCTGAACACAAGCACATCTCGAGAGTTCCTAGTTTCCTTAAATTTTCACTAAAATTAGGAAATTCAGCAGACTTAACTCCTTTGTACCTCAGCTTCCCAATCTAAATATGGATTAAAGTCACCTCTACACTTCCTACAGGTCTTTCGGAAGTTAACCGTTTGCCAAGTGCTCAAGACCACAGTGATATGTGCCAAAGAAAAGTAGAGGAGGAAATTAATCATTCTGAATGCAGAACAGTACTTGAATGGAGTCATGAGGCCACACAGAGAATAATGACAATTACAAGAAAATACAGACTGCCTGCTCACTAGCTGAGCCCTGTCCACCCTGTGCGATGAATGAGGGAAGGGTTGTTTAGAACAAAGAACTATGCACTTAAGTTACACGTTGGGAATTGTCGTCTTCCTTTGTGTGTGTGTGTGTGTCATGATCCAGTGTTTGAGTGCCTGACTTCACAACTTCACTGTGGTACAATTATAAAACATCTACCAAGGATCTGGCAGAATTTGAGTGCTATTTATTGATTATGTTTTGAAATTGTTTACAACTTTAAAACCAATTTCATCACGTGTGTAATAGCTATTTCTTAAGACACCGTTATCCAAATGCATTGAAGCCGAGTTAGTTGAAAAAGCAGCTTCGCTTTTGGGGCATGCAACCTCAACTTCTCCATTCACCGGCAGGAATCCCTAAAGAATCAGGTTCCTTGAAACTGTCATTAATGCAGGAGTTACTCAGCTCTAGATACTAACACAGTGCACTCCAAAAGACTTAAAGAAAAGTTAGAGCACATTTTACGTTGTTATTATTATGTTCTTCAGCAGGTACCTCAATTAATTCAGAAACACCTAGAGGATTCTCAGACTCTGGGGCCTCTGGTCCACCCGGCTTTGCTGCAACAGCAACAATAGGACACCCACAGAACCTGAAAGAGAGAAAGACTCCCAACCATTAGACCCAGATCTCCTACATGTGCCAATGTAGAGTAGTTTCAGGCTCATCTGACAACAAAGGCAAGGGAACTCCCTCAAACTCCAATTTATCTGCTCTTCCCCCATAGTAAGTAACTGACAGTTTGTTCTTGAATTACTGTGCTACTGGACTCCACTATGAAATCTTGAATCCTGTTTAGCATCAGCTATCAATTCAGCTCTGCAGCAGTCAAAAGCAAGACTGCAGTTCATTTCAGAAGCAAAGGTCTGCTACTCAGTCTTATTGCAGTGGCTTTGCATTCAAGCGATTTTACCTGGAGACTAGCACCGTTTTCTACTTTCAGTAGAACAATAACTCTAGCTGTAGAGTCATAACATTCAAGACAGAAGCCAAGTAAAAGATGGCACATAGCATCTACCTGAGTCTGCAGGCAGACTGCAAACTCTGCAGACAAAGCTGTAAATCTACCAAAATCAAAGTTCATGAAACCACAAATCTCAAACATGCAAAGGTTCAGAGAAGAGCAGGACTTTCAGAGTTGATCGCAGTTTAGCTTTTCTCTTACAATGAATTTTACTCTTAAAGTCCTTAACATTCAGTAGCTTTTTTTTTTAGTCGGCCAGCTGAATTTTTAACTTCTGCTCCCTAAAATGAAACCTAGTGTTTGAATTTGATAGCTTGTTTTGCTTATATTTTGGAAAGGGAAGTCAAATTATTACTGCTTTTTTGCAAAATTCAAGACTAACCATGTAAAAAATATATATTAAAACAATGGAGTAAATCAGCAGTGACAAAAAAGCAATTGTTTCTCATAGATACTTGATCCCTATGCAACAGATTCAGACCAGAGGTAATGATTACAGGCATGCTTTTGACACCCACCTCCCATAGATTTTTATCTCTAAAAGGGAATGAACTGGAAGAAAAAGACAGCACCTTGACAGAGAAAAAAAATGCTAAGTTCTATACAGGTAGCTCATTTAGTGACCAAACAGTAATCAAGCATATAAGGTATTTTCTGTGTTTATATGCCACGAGTCTGAGGCATCTAGGGACAAGGGTAATAAAAACACGCACTGAGAATTCCTGTGATTAATAATACAACTGTTGGCAATTTATTGTCATACAAATGCTTCAAGGGCACTGTATTGCAATAAATAGAAAGTTATGCTGAACCAGGTGCTTTACTCCTTTTCCCATATACCACAGCAAACTAGAATAGTGATACCCTGCCTTTGGAGGCACTTTCAAACAGGATTTAGCCCTACTAAAACTCTTACTCCATCGCATCAATTCATTGTCAGCAGAGTTTAGACCCTGCTGGACAAAGATAAAAGCTGGCACGTGCAAAAAATTATGAACAAATAGAAATTCCGTTCATAGGGACAGTTTGTGTTTGCTTTTGGTATCAATCCATGGAACAAGCAAGTCTTGATTAGGTTAAATTTACAAGTGACAAACTATTCCAACAACAGTTACCTTCCTCTACCTATTTTTCCCACCCACCTTCCATGGAATCTCCTGACAACACTACAGTCATTTCCCCAGCATCAATGGCAACACCTGCTCTACAGCTGCAACAGACTTCAGGCTTGCTCACTGCTACAGAATCGTGCACACGTGCCTGCGTGTGTAGCGAAACGATGAGTAAGCAAACTGTTCCTGGAAAAAAGCTCACGGTCAAGTGTTTGGGGGTCAGAGGCAGCTGTCAAATAGTCTCAGCACATGCTCTGCTAATAAGAGTAGTTTAGAAATACAAAACCAGTTAGAAAACATGCATTTGGAAATTCAAAGTCAAGTAGGAAAGAGGCTGTCGAGAAGCTTCGCATGCCTGAGACACAACAGGGCAAGCACTTCACAACCAAGCCCAGGCCAGCAGTGCTTTCAAAGCACCATAAAGCACAGACCACAAGTGCAAAAACTGAATTTTTGTTAAGAGAACACCACACAGGCACATCCAATAAGCGAGCATTTCCAGGATCCAGAGTTCAAACCAGTAATTAAAACTTCGCCAGGACCATTTCTCTCCAGGTGGAATCACAGCTGCTGTGATGAGCCGATAAACACCCTTGTTTTAAGAGGGGGCTAGAGGTAACCATCTCAGCACATCAGCTGTTTCAAACACTCCCTTCCCCTTCAGTTTTGACAAAGTCTGCTAATTTTTAAGATGTGTTGTAAAGACTCATCCTTACTCCAGGATACAAAGAGAAGATTTAATTCAAACAGCGTATATTAAAAGTACTTCTGAACTTCAGTTTCCTTACAAAAGTTTGTCTTCTTTTTATGAATGTGCAACCAGAAAGGTCTTGTTTTGCAATACAATCTTGGACTAAACCAAGACTGAAATACCACCAGCAGCAGCAATTACTGCCACTCAAGAAGATTAAACAAATTTTAAAAGAAGGACAAAATAAAACTGAGCAGTGTATCAAGATAAACTCTCTTAAAAATCATTAACTTCTCCGCATAGATGAGAAACAGATAAAAAAACCCATCAACTGTAATACTGCTTAATTCACATTCTACATATCAACCTTTCAAACAAATAAACAAATAAAACCATAAGCAAGCCATTAGATAATTATCTCTACAGTTCTCCTATTATCTCAATGCTATCCCCATTGGGACTACCTGTTAATTTGATCAGCAAACTCACAGCTATAAAAAAGGGTTGATTGAAAATGCTTTGATATATTCCAGGTGTCTCCTTTCTCAGTCTCCCCTAAAACGAGGGGCAGCAACCGTATGGAGAAAACCAACCTGCCCTGTATTTATTTGCCCTTAACACAACAGATGCCAGAGAGAGCTGAAAGTTGTAGGATTCTATGTTCCCAAGGATTTCACTTTCTTTGCGACCTCCGTACCATTCCCAGCACAATGAAGGACCCAAGAACAACACAGGAGCTGGAAAGACACCAAGACCGTCATAGTCACTGCAGTGGCAGTTGCGTAGCTGAAAAGGGGCATCGCCCTACCATCAGCTACGCAGGAACTGTCATATCCAACCAAGCTTTGCTTTTTTGGTCCTGGTGAAACTCTCTCCTCTGTACGCCGAATCCTGTTCCTTTGATTCTTCAGATCAAAACGTGACCCAACAGCTATAAATGTGGGAGTCGATGTCCCCTCATGACCCCGGGAAAAGCAAGCTGTGCTTCAGTTTGCGTAATCACTAAACAAATATTGTGTCCGTACTGTATCTCCCCACATTTCCGCTCACGAATCTCACTGCACTTCACTCATTAGGTACCTCAACTAATTCACCTAAACAGGACCAACAAACATCACCCTGGCCAGGGCCACATTACAACACTGAAGCTTCTACCATTCTGCTCTCCCTAGTTGGGGCAATTGCACTCTTCACCCTCAGTTAAGTAAAAACCCTAACACCTTCTTTTCTCTGGAGTGAAAAACACTTGCAGACCACAACCAAAGTTGCAATCCCATAAACTAAAAAAACCCAACCAAACAACAAACTAACCAAGCAAACAAACACCCAACAGTTCTTCACCTGGCTATTCTGGCTTTGTTTTCTCCAGTCTGAACTCCAAGCAGACCTGTAAGGCTAAAAGCTTCATTACAGGAAAGTATTTCTCTGCACATGATACTTGCACAGGTGCAAGTTCAGGACTGCCTTTGAGTTTCTGGTAATCTTTCTGCTCTCTCCCCATCATCTGTGCTGGACACCTCAGTATGTTTAGAAGCTCACTGGAAGGGAAACATAGGCGAAGTATTTCTGTTTAATGTTTCATTACAAGTTAGCTGTTAATATCACTGCTGACTTACTTAGTATTTTCCAAGGTCTTCTGCATTTTCTTAGTCATCTTCTCAATGGCACTTTGTCTCTTCCCCTCTGGAAGAAGATCTATCTTGTTCAGAACTACCACCATCTTCTGGCAGGCAATCTGCCCAATTACCAGGCACTCCGCTGACTGCGTCTGCATCCCTTTTGTCACGTCTATTACAAGCATCATCAAATCAATTATCTGGGCACCTGGAGGAGAAGTCACAGTCAGTACTGCAGCAGCATAAAAAGATTAAGGATCATTTTCCCAAATAGTTCCCATAAGAACTGTCAGTATATCTACAAATGTGCAGAAATACAAACAAAACACGAGTCAAAGCAAGCATCAAATGCACGGCTGCATTTGAAAATAAGACCTTGGGAACTTAAGCTACGATATGCTATGTGGATCATAAAAAATAAGGAAGCATGTGATAGTTACATATTCCTCCATATTAACAGTTCAACTTAAGGATGTTATCACTACAACAAAAAAAAAAAAATCAAGAAAATCACCCTTGCAGCAACACAAGCATGATGTTTGCCCCAATTAGAAGAGGATAATCTAAGAAGGTAAGCAAGAATACTGTACAGCCAAAGAAACACACATTACAGACAGGAGCACACTTGGAGCAACCCCAGTAAGAGCCAACTACCGGCCACGTAACAATGTCTGTGACCCTCGGTCCCCACCTGCTGCCCACCATTTCTTCTTTCAAAGTCCAAAATTTGGTAAAAGTGAAAACAAGACAACCGCCACCAGAGGCGGGATTACCCCAAGTCTAAATAAATTCCTACAATCCCTCGAGGAGAGGAAGAGGTGATTTAAGCCCTGCAATATATTGTCATTCACTCCCAATTCAGATCTACGTAGCTTGCATACGTACTTCATACACAGCCAGAAGCAGGTCTGGTTCTTGGATCCCTTCAAGAAAAGGTTCCTAAATTTTAGGCTGAAGTTACCTGTAATGCTTACAGATTATTTTTATTTTATTTTTCAAAGTATTCTTGTCATGAACCCTCAATCCCTTGATGGAATCAAGCTGAATTTCATAGATTTAAATTAGTTTTCAAGGAAGCTTTTGATGAATGTTGGGCCTTCAACTAATTAGATTCAGAATTTTCCTGTCTCATTCCAGGTAACTGAAATACTCTTCATACATCAAAAAAGTAAAGTGCAATAGACTTTAATGTTGAGAAAGTTTAAACATAAAAAAATAAAACAAAATCTAAAGGTAAACTACCAGGAAGCCGTATGCCAAAAAACACATTTTGAAAGATGACAGAAGCTACAAATCATGCAAAAATTGCAGCATTCTGAGTTTAAGTACTTTTAATATTTGCCTTAAGCTTTTGATCAGAAGAACAAGAAATAGATACAACCGTTCCTTGTTCCTTCGCCCTTTCTGACCTTCCCCCCCCCCCCTTGCTTTTTTCTTTAAGAAAAGCTTTTACAATGGCTATGACAACAGCTACCCTTGTTCGTAATTCCCATGAACTCAGGATAGGAAATCATTCTGAGGCTGAAGTGCACGGGTGAATGAGTGGGTGGGAACTACAACAAGAAAAAAAAAATTATGGTTACAAACGACTATTTTCAACCTACCAAAGCTTTCATCTTGGGATAATGAATACTAAACCCTTCAGAGCACTACTTGGCTAATTATGGCATTTCCAAAGCTCCTACAGAATTTTTCACCAATCATTTCAAATATCTCTGCACTGCAAGCTGACACCAGGCTTTCTATGTTCAAACATATTTTTCGTTTTTATTATTTCAAGAACTGTGTATTCATTTAGAACTTGCTTAAATTATAACATAAGCATCACCAAGGCTGTACAAAAGGCTCAGACCTCATACACCGTACAGAAGCGCAGACCTAAAGGACAGGAAGCAAGGAGAATGAACAGCACGAGAACAGTTCAAGTGGGACAAACGCTTCACAATCAGAACGCGGGCACTTTTATGAGTGCAAACAGCAGGGCTTTTAAAACTTAACACACCACCTATATTTTGTATTATGCTATACTGCGCAGTAATTCTTACTACACAGGTGACATCCTTAAAATGAATGGGAATTAATAATTAAACCAAAACCGTAAAGTCAAATTGACGATTAATACTATAAAAAGTGCACGTAAGGAAAATAACAATGCTGCAGCTTAAGTTCGAGCTAACTACAGCATGGCAATCCCGATGCTCCAGAATTAAGGCAAAAACCAGATCCAAATTTGACCTTGAAAAGGGCGGTCAATAAGATGCGTTCTCTCATGTGGTTTTCTCGTCCCCCCAACAGGAGACAAAATCTGCACTGAAACAGTTACATACGGTTTCAGTACAAGGGCCACTTTATCTTGAAACACTTCATCAACTGCTTTGAATACATTTTTGTAAAGCAAATACTTGTAATTGCTGTATTTATGAATCTATTAGCAAGACTTTAGAAGAGCCATGAAAGCTACCAGTCCAGCTGCTAGAAGGTCAAGAATGTCTGCCTCGGGGCACTTCACAGCAAACAGAAGATGAACAAAGCAAAAATAACTGTACGGTCCATGGAAAAACTCCAGAAAATACATCACAATGCTCCAGACAAAAAAAATATATTACAAGTCAAGGAGACAGCAGCACACCCAAGTCTGCAAATATGCGCCCCGGCACAACTGTTGTGCCTCCTCCAAAGCCCCAACGTGCTAACCAGCCACAGCTCGGAGATGTCGCAAGACGGAACAAAGCGTGGCGGGGGAGAGCGCTGGCACCCGAGCAGGGTGGGAAGCTGCTGCCCTTCAACAGCCATGGAGCTGAGGGAAAGATCGGGAGAGCACCGACAAATACTTTAACTGCATTCTCCCCAAGGCACCAGGGGGTTTTGCACATGTCTGCTCACACACACCAAGACACGAATGCTCCAATTCACAGGACCCTTGGGTAACAAGACAAAAAAATAACGCTGAGATTCAGTTCCTCAGCTTTCCTCTCCGAGCTGTCCGATAAGCCATCTCTGACAACTCTCCCCAATCCTTCAGCCTTCTCCCAGACAGTTTTACATTTTGTTTTAGTCTAGAACTCATCTGCCTAATTGCCCTTCATCCATGCATAATAGTCCATTAAACACTTAAGTGAAATGGTCTAGGGAAGACAAAGCTAAGAGCACAGGGATTCACAAGCAGAACATCTCTAAGCAGGAAGGCTGGCGGGTCACTTGTAACACGGTGACAAAGCTATAACCCCCACCACGGAACGCAGAGTATCCCCTTTGGTACTTTTTTCCTCATAGCATGTAAATAGTAATAGCAGACTTGGAATACATTTAATTTCATATTCACTATTTAAATAATCTGTCACACTGTAATCAATCAATCAATTCCCTGCCATATTGGATTTCAGTCAACAAAAGGAATGATATTTCCAAAGAATTTTCTGCAGCAGAGCAAGATTCAAGTAAGAAATGTGAAGCGAGGATGGATTATAAGAGTATTCTCATGTACGTGATCTCACTTGGAAAGACCTTTAATTAAGGCATAAAAATATTGCAGTCATACCAAGCAGAGACTCCAAATACAGTAACAAGAACAAAACAGGGTGCCAAGACCACTCAGTACACCTGCACTATCTGACCACAGAACGCCTGCCACAGGCTCTTGTGCGAAACAGAACAAGAGAGTGCTGAAACACTTTGCTTTTGCTCAAAAAAGGAGACAGGATACGGTCCTCCACAGCTAAGAGCAGCGATACAGAAGAGATGAGCGTTCCTCAAGCCCTCAAAGCAGGTAAACAGCTTGGCCTTACTCTGAACAAAGCAGACACGTGCAAAGGACAGGTCTGCATACAAGGAAGCCCAGCAATCGAGAGAAGTATTTTCTCTGCATTGAAGCAGGTCATATAAAATCAATGATAAAGTTAGACTGAGCTACTCAAACAACCTTCCCTACGCAAAAAACAGAGGTGTAACCTTTTATTTGCCATCTCATCTATGAAAGAGATGTTCAAGAACATCCAGAAAGATAGAGTCCTCCTGATGTGTTATTTCTCACTTTGCTGGAAAGATCAACTATCAACTATGAGAGCACCTCTCGTGCGATGACACGCAGCTCAGACGTAGCCCTGCAAAAAGCAACTGAAGCAAACTAGTCATCAGAAAACACAAGGGGATGGGGAAAGATGGGATTGCATCGCAAGATAAGCAGCTAAACCATAGCAAGGACACAAAGTGAAGCAGATAGTCTGAGTGAAGAAAAACAAACAAGACAAAATGTGAACAGAGAATCTGGAGAACAGCCCGATACGGGAAAAACGCAACACAACCAGCAGCACAGCACCGCAAGAAGCGCCAGCTGAACTCGCTTGTACCACAAAAGCGACAGGGAATACAGAACTCTGATGTTGAGAAAAACATCTTCGCACAGAAGAGAAAGANACAAGACAAAACGTGAACAGAGAGAATCTGGAGAACAGCCCGATACGGGAAAAACGCAACACGACCAGCAGCACAGCACCGCAAGAAGCACCAGCTGAACTCGCTTGTACCACAAAAGCGACAGGGAATACAGAACTCTGATGTTGAGAAAAACATCTTCGCACAGAAGAGAAAGAAAAAGTCTAGCCCCTGCTTTGAACAGCCACGTCCAACCCACTCTTGCTTCTGAATTTTAGGGAGTATCTGGCTACGAACAGTCAGCAGGGAAGGAACTCATTACTCTGTCCTCCTGGAACTAGTTGAATCGGAGACTTCAGATTACGACAAGGGCTTAAAAGTGCAGAATGCAGCAACTCAGTTTCCCTGAACTGTCCTTCGGCTCAGTTTCTCCAAGGGAAGAGCAGAACAGTACCACCCGCATCTCATCATTCATAGCACTCACTCTTGATCCCAAAAGAGCTCACCAGGAGCCAAGTACACCAAAAAAGACAAGGGACCCAGAAGAATAGTAGGCACTAAAAAGAAGTACGTATTGATGAACTTTTAATTGTTAGGAGAAAATTCATGGCATTCTCTGCGTTTGTGTTATTTAGTATACCGTACCTTCAAGCTCTTCCTGAAATAGCAAGCAAGGCCTTCCCAGAGTTCTAGGCAACGCGGCTGCCGATCGCCACCCCCCCACGTTCGAGTCACTCCTCATAAACGTGATAAGCAGTGTCACCCATCTTCGATTTCCACACAGCTTATACGAGTAAAGCACACGTCACCTTGCTCACTTAAGCTAAAGCAGACAAACTCTGTAGTGTTTACATCCTTATGCAAAAGCACACAACTAGCAAAACCAGATCCGTCACACCAGGACTCACCGGGAAACACCACGGGAGCACCCAACCCACAGGCTGCATTTTTAAAATCTGTAAAGCACCACAATTGTCGTGTTTGTTTTGGAACAGAACAGCACTCTTAAATAACAAGCCTGCCTCAGCCTCCACCACAGAAGTTGTTGCAACTCTGCACAACCTCAAAACACCTTCTGTTTGTGCAACCTGTTGCACGCTTGTAAATTATATATCCAAGCTCCCAGACCGAGCTGTGTGCAGACAGTGTAAGTGCTGTGCTTTGCTGTGGGGCTCTAAATTAAAAACACAGCATTATTAGGTCGAGGTGGGGGGGGACACACACAACACCAAACCCCCAAACATTTCAGCCTCTCACATTGCTTTATCAGTTCCAAAAAGCTTATTACTATTTCATTATACATGCACTGTGCCCACTTCCAGCACTACTTGGTTATAAACTCCAAGCACTGAACCAGCTAGCAATTTCACCCTTTGTAAAAAGGGGAACCAAAAGGCATTTTCAATCAATAGGCAGAACCTAAATTTTTTTTCTTCAACAAATATAGATCAACAATATCCCTACAGCATTTACAAGTACTACTATTTTGGCAAGCATAAGTTTCTTATTGCATTAGATTCCCCATAACCCATCAATATAAAGCTGACTTTGCTCCAAACAGTAAAATCTGGGCTAGCAGAGGGAAGCAGAAGAGGGGGTCAAGCCCCAGTGGGAACGAGGAGGGGGTTTTGCATGCCCTGCAAGCACAGATTTTTTTTTCCTGACTCGTGGCTTCTTTAAGCTACTGGGTCCTGTCTGCAGTAATCTTTTTAGCTGACTCTGCACAAACAGTACAACTCCTGTTCACAGGCACCAAAAGGAAGCAGAAAATGGAATTTGAAATGTAAAAATAAAATAATTGTAGGCCATGAGCTGTAATTTGATTTCATGCTTTACAAGGAAATGAAAGAGGACTTCCTTAAACATACATTTTTTTAAAAAAAAATACGGTTTACCATGTTAGGATTTCCTCTAGTGCAGAAGAGAAAAAATCGGATTGTAGAAAATGTACCGTTCTCAAGTATCATTGCTACTCAGGGGCAAAGCTCTGTTTTAATGTGCACTTCCCATTCTGGGGAAGAGGAAATTCTTCAATTAATAAACCGGGTGGACTGAGGCAAGTTTTTAAGGTTTAATCAATTTCATCTGCACATCGCATAAAGAGACCGACTATTCTACCATTTTTGCCTCCCCTATTCCCCTTTCAAAAAAAATAATAAAATCAATGTTTTATTTTAAATTCTTTGAGGTTAGTATCTCCTGTCTCAGGAAACATTGTCTGTATCACGCAGCGAGTACAAAACTTCCTCCTTCCCAGCTCCCCTCCCTCTTCTTTTTTCTGTTAAGAGTCTTTCTTCAGAAACAACTAAATTATTCTCTGCTTTCACATACAGTAACACCTCAGGAGATGCTACATGTCGCACAGGATTTTGCTAGGTACCTTGGGGTATCATTGTGATGAACAAGG
This sequence comes from Steatornis caripensis, assembly GCA_013398225.1. Classification (NCBI taxonomy): domain Eukaryota; kingdom Metazoa; phylum Chordata; class Aves; order Caprimulgiformes; family Steatornithidae; genus Steatornis; species Steatornis caripensis. The sequence continues at coordinate 94,464 of VZSC01010139.1, forward strand.
AAGATGTTTTAAGGGATAGGAAACTTCCCCAAATTTAAACAGAAATAGGAGGCGTGAGGGGGCAGACAGACACGCACACAACAGGAGCACATGAATTACACATGAAGAAGCCCTCCGTAAAGCAATGCAAATCACAGATCAAAACCGATACCACCACTTACGGTAGGAAACACTTTGAAAAAGAACAGGAGCTTGCAGAGTTCGAATGCCCCGCCACCGTTTCCCAGGCACAGCACTCCAAAGACTTCAGCAGCTGTAGCCCCAAAGAGGGAGCTGTGCTCTGGATGGCTTCGAGTCCCTCTGATAGCGAGGGTCAGACTGGCAGCCCACAGGACTTCTTTCCAAACGCACAGTAAATCTTAGAATTATACGCATTATATTTGATTTTTGAACAATAAAGAAACCGCTGTTTGCACAAATTCCCTTTAAACGAAAACCAGCCACTAAGGTCTTTCCTAAACCCAGAGCTACAAAGAGAAAGCAGGATGACCATAGGCTATGATTCTAAGCAGCCCACTGCATACATGTCAAGTAACCTCTTACAGTTATTTACTTGTAATCGTGAGCTCAACTCAACTACACAAATAGCAAGCTACGGAAAGAGATAATTGCTAATAAGGAATAAAAGGGTTCTTTTGCAAACGACCTCACACAAGAATCCCTTTGCAATACACTTCACACTCCATCTCCCAGATGGAAGTGCGCAATACTGTCCTGAAGGGGATAAGGGCAACGAAGGCCTCTACCCTCTCCTTTGTCAAGCCACGCAAGGACCTTACTTGTCTGAATGTGTTCTAACCACGCGTCAGAAACAAGTCCGCTCTTCAAAGAGAGGAAATGCCCGTAATGATCAGAGCATGTCAATAGGCTCGACCGGCCGTGCTGAAGTAGCACAAAGCAAGCTGAGAAGGCTTCCACGAAGGTCATGCTAAGTAAGACTGAGGCATATCTTCCAATAATTTATTATTATATGCTGATCTAGCTATTGCAGTATTGCGCATAGAAATAAGCTTACATTGAACAGATTACTTATGAGAAAAAACCCAAAGAAACCTTAAAGTGAAAGCTCTCTCCAAAAGCATTACAACACAGGAAGAAAGGGAGGCCCGTCAAGAGACCCTTTGCAAGACTGTATGGAACGTAAGGAGTCCCGTGTAGCCTTTAGCCTCTTCAGAGAAGCTGCATACACTGGGGCACCCGTGAAGCCCGAAACGATCTTGGGAGGCTTGATCCAGCTTAAGGGCGGCCCTCTTAGACATGGCCAGCCCACCTTTAAGGGGTAAAGGCAGGTGACTTCCTGAGGTTGCTTCCAGCCTGAACTATTTGATGAGGGGACAATACTATAAGAGGAAAAACACTTTAAAAAACCCACAAGAGTGTAAAACAAGACTTGCCCATAGGCATTTTCTAGGGACACCTGGAGATCTCTGGTGTAAGTAACTCCTTGCTACGGGCAGGTAACAGAAGGGCAGCACAACTATGCCTGCAGACCAATTATTTTAAAGCCCATTTTTTTTGCTCTCTCTCAGAGTGTTTGTTCTTACTACAAAGTAAATGATACTTTGAATAAGTTTCCTCACTGTGTGCTTCTGGTTAAGGTCTCTGAAGCATGTGTGAACTGTCAGGGTCCCGGGCCAGGAGCTGCAGTGCGAGGGGAGCAGCGGGACACCGCAGCCCACAACAGGCAGCCGCAGGGGGCCAGGGAGCTGAGGTGGAGTACTCTGAAAACACCAGGGGGAAAAAAGGATACTCTCGACCCCGTGTCACAGACAAAAATTTAGCATTGAGCTAGTGACTAATTGACTTGACATCTCTCAATGTATTCTTTTCCAGTGACTCCCCAATTTACTTATTCAGAGAACAGTAAGGGCTCGCGGTGCTCAGTCATCAGTGATAGTTATGGAAAAGATATATTCTGAGGTCTTTAATTCGGCTGAGAGAGATCAAAAGCATCAGCCTGAGAAACATCTGAACAGTTCTGCAGTTCACCCCGCTACGGAAGGCAAACCATGCCAAAACAAGGGACATACAGGAAGCCCTCACTACGACCTGACTAAATTCACTGGTAAAACATACCTTAAAGTTACAGGTAGTTTTGTAGAATCCACACAGAATAAAACAGAATCCTTCCTCTGAAGGCTCCCAAATAGAAATCACTACCAAAAAGAGATTGCTATGAATCTTTTCAATTTGGGTTCCAGGATTATTTCCCACGCTTTTCCTCCCCTCCACAAACAGAAGCTAAGCACACTCAACCTCCCCTGAGCCCACGCACAAGCGAGAGCAGCAGAAGAGCGAGCCACAGCTAAGGACACCGGCTTCTACAGACAAGGGACGGCTCCAGTTCACTTCAAGCATACTTTCAGAAGCACGAAAGATGATTTTTTTCTCCTTCACTTCAATTGTACAGATAAAACATGCACCCCAAAAAGGCATTTCTACCCATGTAGTTTCAAGCCAGGACAATCAGCTTTACTTTGTTACTGCATTCATCTACATAGCAATCTGTATATAGTCAGCAGCGAAGTGGAGATGCTGAAAGGGTATTTGCTCCAGCACACCCCAATGATGGGGGCTGTGCTTCGGGCAAGCTGGGAAGCTCCTGCTCCCAGCTACGCTTCCCCAACACCACGCTTACTGAGCTCTCCCACGGCCCGTGGAGGGTCGGACGGAAGGCAAAGCCGAAGCTCAGCCCAGCCAGTTCGACTCAGCAACACCAGACAGCTCTCCTCTGGGCTGGCGAGGTGACCCAGCTGACGCAGGGCACTAGGGAGAGCCAGGCTTGGCACACGGGAGGGAGCAGGACCAAACAGCCAGCAGCTGCAAAGGGAGAGGGGGGAAGGAGGGAGCAAAGCAAGCCTCCCACTTCCAGGGACACACGCTGCTGCAGGCCAAGCTGCCCGTGAAACAGCAGCCTGAGGAATTTCAGAGACACTTAAAGCTGCATAAACGGTCAATGTATTGTCAGGAAGCATTGGAAGAAACTTAAGTACACGTGTATTTACACAAAACTAGTGCTATTACTTTAGAGGATCACAGAAAGACATAGTCATTCTCTGCTGCTCAATGCAAAAACAGTTTACATTTAGAAGCAACCAAAAAGCCATGAAGTATTACACTGTATATGCGATTTAATACTGAAATAAAACACTGCATTTAGATCTAATCACTTTCTGAAAAAGGAATCTGAAAAATAAAGTGGCTTCAAAAAAGGAAACAAGACAGATGCAGTTAAGTTCTTCACATACAGCTTCATTCACAAAGAAAAATCCATGTTAACAGCACGCAGTGACAGAAGAACATGAAGCTGAGCAAGAGAAGGGAAATAAAACACCTCTAAAAAAGCACAATCAATTATAGAATGGTAAATCACACAACAACCCCAAACGCAACGCTACTAGATACCATCTGGCTTCAGACAAACGAAAATATATATTTGATACTTACACAATTAAGATTTTTAAAGCTATATCCAGCTGGATAAAGTTTTATTGTTTATAAAACATTCAGGTTTTTATCCTGCAAGAGGCAAGAGGACTAAAACTAAAGCAACAAACACTTCATTCCATCACTGACTTTCTTGCTTTGGCTCCACAACATTCACACTGACTGCTACCGAAGAAAACATAGCAAATTAGATGGGGAAGTACTGGAGTCTGGCATTTCAATTCCTGGTCAAAATATTTCTGAAGAAAACCAGAAAATCATCTCAAATTCGAATGCTTTCCTCTCATTGTCTCTAGGAAAGTAAACAATCCTTGCTTGTAACAAGAAATGCCAAGTAATACGCAGCACGTGTAAAAATGGGGGTGAAGCACCATGTGAGGGAAGGCATCACCCCTCTTCCACATGTAGCAAAGTCCTTTCCTGTAATACTACCTATTATTAGATCTGAATTTCTGTATTGACAAGGCACAGACTGGACCGAGTCCAAAAGAGACCTCTACGTATTTCAAAGGCTGAAAACATTAACTGGGGTAGGGTTTAAAAAGCCTACGTATCTTGAAAAAGCAACAGTCATTCTGAGTAGACACAGGTGCCTGCTACAAAAGACACTAGCGTTTGCTGAATTACACAACACCGTGGTATTTCAGCTGCATTAATTTCTTTCTTGGCTTGAAGTTGAAAGCGCATAAATTGTGAATTAGTTAGCAAACATTAACTTTTTAAAGTGTCATTCACATATACATATATGCAAATACACACACCAGTAAAGCTGGAAAGTTAAACATTCAGGATACTACACAACCAGAGTAAAAGTTAGCTAACATTTTAGGCTGAATGTCATTACGCAGCTCATCATCCCTGGAGTACAGTCCATGGCATATAGTAGGAAAAATGGTTACTCCATACACTTGAGAGCAAAACAAAGCACAGAAGAAAACTGTGGTGTCACCATTTGGGTTGTAGCTTTTTTTTGCACTACGTGCCTTTATTACACCTAGCACAAAAACGCTCAGTTCCACAGTTTGGCATCCAGACTATAAAACATCTCAACAAGAAAAAGTCACATTTCTGGGTTCCCAAGGGACATATAGAAGTGGCACCTATACTTCCCACTGCTTCTTGTCAGACTCAAACTTAGAGGTTCACAATGAAGTGCCCCCTTCCTTCTGCCTAGAGTGGAGTTCATAAAATGAGGTTTCTGAAACAGCGTGGCTAAGCCGCACAGTAAATCAACACTCTATGTTCATCCTTCAGAACATATGGAAAGGTACAAAAAAAAAGTGAGTACTTGCAAAATCCCACTTTGACCTCCTCAGACTATAGTGTGTGCTCGAGGTCCTGGTCAGCTCTCCTATGCCCTGATGAGCAATTAGGTCAAGTTTCAGGCTTCTTATTCGGAGGTATTTTGCCTTCGTATCAAGGCCACGTGTGTTTTTGCACTGCTCTGAAGAGTTAAAGCACAAAGCAGTATTACACTGGGCCCTTACATAGGGACCATAAATGGTCCCTGAAGGTCCGTAAGTCTTTACGGCAAACACTGAAGAGCAAACAGGTCAGAAGAAATACGATTTTTAAAAAATACCCTTTTTATAGTCTTCACTCATATCAGCTTTACCTTTGCGCTCTACAAGATTTCCCACCAAGTTTCAAAAAAAGTAAATATACTTGCATATGATAATGCTAAATGTACTGCAAAAAATAGACCGCAAGGTACAGCCATTCTGCCCACCCCATCTCTCAGATTACAGAGACCTTGTCTTTGAAGCTGTTTCCAATACCAGAAAGAGAAAACAGTGGCTAAACAATATAAAAGGTATCAAACACCTTGAAGAACTACAAAGGCACTGAACCTGCATGACTGAGGACATGAGCCCATGCCCGGTCCCACCAGACTTCCAACCACCTGGAGTCTTCTACTCCATCTCTAAAGACTCAGTTCACACCAGGCAGACAGACTATTCCCAGCTTCAGAAGTGTTGCACCCGAGGTTCTCCCCTAACAATAAACACTGGAGCATGGAGATAAATAGCAAGTGAAACCCTCTGCAGTACCTATGGTCACAGAAACTCCTACTACCTCCTCGATACCACAGGATCCTAAGGCTTCAGCCTACAGGAGGATACACCTGTATGCCTATCGTTACAAGTTACAACAGTCATACAAAAACAGGCCTGTACTTGAGAAAGAAAAGTGGTACACCAAAGACGACTGGAATAACTTCACGTAGTTTCCACAGTTGTTTCAGGGAGAAGAGTAGTACATAAACGGGCAAACAGCACCCACCTGCACACATCTTCCTTCAAACCGGTTAGCTGCTTCAGGCAGTGAACTTCCGCATTAGCTTTTCATAAAGTTTAACACTGTTTTCCAAGAACAGCACAACTAACTGAAACGTTTCCTAACTGACATGTTCGTGTTCCATGTATGTTTGAATATACCACTACATACAGGCCCAGTACTGGACTCAGGAGGGAGGCGGAACAGATACCCGAGTAATTACAAAGTTTCTATAAATTCTGTTCTACACGAGTAATATTTCACACTCAGCTCTTCACCTTTCCAAGTTCTTTTAAAATTCTTACAAGGCAATACTGTTACATTAGCATGTCTAGAATTCAGTCGCATTCATGCCCGTGTTGTACTGCAAAACCAGCACATTTCAGGAACCATTACACAAGCAACACACAACTTGAGTACTTGATTATCTCGGGATAAAAAGAATGTGCTCTGCTTAGTGACCAACTAGCTGGGGTTTTTTGCTCCCGAAGGGCTGCAGAACTGTTACTACAGAGCATCTATTGCCTCCCTCTGGGTGCTTAAGAGAATTACTGAATTATGAACATCTTGGAATTTCTGTCAGAATTTTTTAAGCATACTGTAGTCAGTTTAGTATTAGGTGACAGGAAGACTTTTTTTGCTGTCTTTTGTGGTAACTTCTTAAAGTCCTGCCTAGCCAAAGATTATCTCGCTGTGAATTCTCGTTCGTTCTTCTGCCGTACCTTTGAAAGGTTAACTAACAGAGAGCTTCGTGCAGCACTCGTAAGAAACAAGGGCTACCATCACACCAGGTTTGGCTTGACTGACCCGCACAGACATTTAGACATGCAGTTCCAAACCCGCACAATCCACAAGCAGCAGTTTGCACGCAGTCAGAAAACAGGTATAGGTATGAAAGTTGTACCTTAGAGATCCTGCCAAACCACCCTGAAATTCAGAACTCCACTAAACTTTTCTCTGCTTAAATTCAACGCTTTAGGCCAACTACTCTGGAGGCCGTGAAACGCACAGGGATCCCCCAGAAACACACAAGCCAGCGCTGACCACAGATCTGTGAGAAGATTCTCCTCTCTGCCGGTTCCAGGACATTAATCTCAGTGCACCTGCCGCTTTAGATAGCTCAACACACACCAATAAGAAATTGACTTTAAACCTTGTACAGATTAAGAGCATAATTTTATAAGACTAACAAAAACAAATTTTCTTGAACAGTTCTGCGGGTCATCAATCCAAAAGTAAATCTCCCATTCATCAGATTCTACGTCGTTCTTCTACAAAAGGAAAACTGTTTCCACAAAGCTGGAAATAAATTAGTGTGATTCTACTCTTAAAGCATTTCAAGCTCTAAGCTACCTTGTCTCCAACTTGAAATAAAGTCCCCAGAGGTCACAGACCCCACACCCAGAAGCTTGTTTTGAACTAAAATCCAGAACTATTACGGTTTTGACAACACCGCACAAAACGCACTGTCCCACCAGAAGTGACAGTAGGCTGTGGGGAGATTCATGCACAGCGCTCAGGTATTTTTCATCTGAGGACAGTGAATAAGATTTTCTTTTAATAGAAGAAAAGAAGAGTTTACATTTTCCTTCCCCTCCCTGCCCACCTCCCTCCACTCCCTTATCCAAAAAAAAAAAAAAATTAAAAGCTGCTAGGGGCAAAGAAAACAGCGTTCTTTAATTTTCTCTTCACCCTCCACAACACTGAAATAACATCAGTCAGGGTTATAAACATCTGTAATTGCCAGGGGAACGCACAATACATTCAGAAACTCCAGGCCCACATATCCTGTAGCTCTGCACTTCACAAACAAAAGGTTGGGGAAAGAAAGAGGGGGTGGGGTACGGGGAATAAAGGCTTAAGATTAAAGTCGCAGGCAGAGACAGACGGCTCCGTTTTTTAATAACTGAAAACACGAGTTGTGCCTGAATGTGCTCATTGTTTTATGGCGGGGGGGAGAGTCTACGCACGCTGGACTGGCTGGCGACAGAACTGCCTTTGCATCAAAAATAAGATTCACAAAAAAGAAAAAAAAAGGACACCAAACCCATGCCCCAATTTCCCCTCTTGTAATGGTGAATGATGCATCCAGGTAGAAATCAACAAACTATCCCACCTTGCCTTTATTAAACCGGGGAGAACTTCATGACCAGAGGTTCCTGACTATAACAGCCCAACAGTCACGACCGAAGGGCCGTCTGACGGCTTTGCGCTGCGAGGGAACACGGGCTGCGACAGCAACAGCCCTGCGTAACAAACAGGCACGTCTACAAGACAACTCGCTTCTAAATCAATTTCTGCTCCTTTATTTGCACAATAAACACACTGCTGCCAGGCCAAATCACGCGATCTAAGGAGATTTTTATATCAATTCGAGAAGTTTAGCTGTCAAGAGGAAGTTCTTAAATCCATTTTTAAAAGTATCAGCCATGCTGTTGGTGAACACGAAGGTTCACAACTTGCGTTCACTTCCGTCACTAAAAAAGGTCGTTAGCTTGAAATATTGCACTAAAAAACTGGAAGCGTTTGGTTTAGGTTTTAAAAACAATTTTTCTCTCAAAAATCTAAGAGTGCAAAATGCTTATGACTACTCAATATCTATGATTACACATGTATATTATTTTAGAATTCCATAATCCACAATTTGTACGAGCACAATTTGTAATCTAAAAAGGGGAAATACTTATTATTTATTTCAGTAAATGGATGTTTGTGGGTTAGACCCCACCAGTGCCCAGGAACTCATCTGAAGTTGAGTGCAATGAGTCCAGTTCCACTGCCAGGCATGCAATGGAGTACGGGCAAACAAGCAGCCTAAATAAACACACAAAAATAAATAACGCTGGATCATTCTTCCAGTTTTGTTCTAACCTAAGACGTTACTATAACAGAGTTTTTGTTTTACTTTTTTTTTTTACCTGCCAGATTTGCTTTAAACATAGACAGAAAGGAGATAATTCAACAAGACAACAGGCTCTTTCATCTAAAAACATGAGATTCCCAGTCATAACTTCTTGGGGAAGCCTAAAGTAAGGAGCAGGGAGGCACGCAACAGGAGTCAATGAAACATGGCCTCCTGCCCGAAGCAAGCGTGCTGTGCAGGGAGGAATCGGTGGCCACAACACACAGCGCCTTGGCCAAAAACGTCAAAGGAATGCTCCAAGTATCACTCCCTCTTTGGGGATGCAACATTTTTGCATCATCAGCCACTGGACATCTTGTTGAGATTAAAAATACTGCAGAGTTACTGTCTGTTTAGCAAAGAAGAAAGACGACAGGGTCCATGTCAGAAAGGGAGGAGAGAGGAAAAGCCGAAACATGAGCTCGTGAGGCTGTTACGGAGGATAAAGGCAGGCTTTGTTTTACTGTATTCAGACCAAGTACGAACAAGAGACTCATCGCTGTTTTGAGCTTGAACTGCAAAATTTGTTTTCTGTGCAGTACTGCTAACTCTTCTTTCCCTCACGTAACCAAAGTACTCCTCTTGCTCCAAATCAGGTATTTAAGCCTAAATAAAATCTGTGTAACAGCAAAGACTGTAATTCCGCCCACGCTCTAAGTTTCAGCGCTTCAGAAGCATGTATAAGGCATTCTTAAGACAAACCGTGGCTGTACAACTGATTCTGTCCTGATGTTCCCGGATGTAAAAATGAATAAGTTAAACTATATTAATATTTAGAAAAAATAATCACTTGGCAGACACACTGGATACCTAGCCACACTAAGAGTTAGGCAACAGTTATTAAATTGGAGACATTTCTTTGGCCAAATGGTATTAATCCTTTTTAAACTTTCAAATGCGTAAGTCAATCCAAAAATACAACACAATGTTTAAAAAAGTACAGTCTTCAGGAGATTAGAGGGAAAAAACCACTAGTAGAGAAAGGTCCGTCCTCTGCCAGAAACACTACCCACCAGCGCTGGCTCTAAAAGAGCACAGGGGCAGTCGTAAATGCAGCAAGGGAAAGCACAGCCTGGGTTCTAGTGTCTTGCTCCTAAGGAAAGGCAAAGAGGGTGGCAATTTACCATGTACAACCAAATTGTACGTTAAAGTTTAAAAACAGCCAATTAAAGCTAACATTATGGGATAGAACTGAGGGTCCGAGCGGAACGCGTTAGACACGCATTCCAGACAGCGGCTCCGGAGCCCGCCTGCAAGGCAGATACTGCACAAAGTACAAAGGCTCAAGAAGTTCTTCTCAAAGGGAAGCCCAGCTTTGGGCAGGAGCCACGACAGCTTGCCCAAAAAGACGAACGCTGTGCCCAGCCACAAAACGACATGAAGGCTGTAGAGCCAAGCAACACCGGCTCATCACCTGCACTGACAGAATGCTATGGATAGAGCCCAAAAATTGTGTAAATCAAGGCAGGGCAAATCTCACTACCATTAAGAATCCAATGGAGGGGGGAAACAAGGAACAAAGAAGAGACCCACTACAACTAACAGTAATAAACATGCCTACTTCAGGTTAAATCTCCTACACGTGTATCTCTCACACATTCAACTAGAGCTTTGCTTCTCTGTCAAGCAGTTCAATCTAGAATGATCAAAAGAGCTACCAATATCTAGCTGGAAGNAACTAACAGTAATAAACATGCCTATTTCAGGTTAAATCTCCTACACGTGTATCTCTCACACATTCAACTAGAGCTTTGCTTCTCTGTCAAGCAGTTCAATCTAGAATGATCAAAAGAGCTACCAATATCTAGCTGGAAGTTAGAAAATAAAGACAACCTCAAGTTACCAGGACTCCATTACATTTAGCCTTCAAAGTCTTCTGTACTTGGGAGGACAGGGAACCCCAATTTTGACACAATTTTCTTGATTCATGTGACAGTAATGCAGAAAACTTGCGCTGGTATTCCTGCTGCAGCATGTAACCAAATGGAAAAATAAAGACAGAAGAACAGTTATATTACTCCTTGTGTCACGTACTTGAACGTACAACTCCATCCATGTGCAAACTGGGAAATTCATTCAACTTTGTGACAGATGATTCTACCAGACTTCCAACACTACCACTCTGACTTTCAAACCTTCATCTCCAAAAGCAAACACAAATTATAACCCTTAGAACAGCAGTGTTGGACCAAGAATGAAAAAAATACATCCATATAAAAGCAAAGTTGTCCTCAAGAAAGTCACCCTGCAAGCAATCCGAGTTTTTATGCCAAGTTTTATTTAGAGCCCCTGCATTACTACACAGCTATAGCAGTATGGCACACGGAAAGAAAGAAATCGCCAAAACAAATCAGTCCCAAACAATTAAGTTGTTGTCCCAGATGCCAGCTCTGGGAAATAGGATACTTTCATTCTCTGCACTGTGCACAGATCATCCGAGCCAAAGTAAGCAGCAATATTTTGGGAGACAATTTTTTTCTGGACACAGTCTAGCCAGCAGTCAGTTAACCTGCCTTGCCGCAATGCTGAATGTTAGGCTCTTTGTTAACTGACAGATTTCAGATGAAGAGATGATTAGTTGAAGAGTTAACGCTGCCATTAAGTTTTGCTTGCTCAGGTTTTAAGAGTTTATACTGCACTACCAGAGAAAGTTTTTATATGCAAGACCACTGCAAATTTATCCCTTGAAATCCAACTCAAAGCAGTGATCTATTCATTCATTCTCAGTTCACTTTAACAGTTTTCAACATTCACAGAGCCTGTAACTTCTGATTTTGTTTTAACAGATAAGTTTGACTCCCCACCCAAATTCCAAAAAAATACTTCTTTTGTGCTCAGTTCTCTGGCCTTCAGTCCATGGCAGACATAAGGTCCTGCCTAACAAGTCAACACCAAATCTCGACGACAACAACAACAACAAGCATTCCACACAGCTTCTCGTTCCACTAAGTCACCTCCCATTGTGCCAGAGAATCTCCTCCGAGGAAGCCATCACCGAGCATACGGTACTATTCCACACTTCCTGCCAAGCCAACAAGGAGGGCTCTAGACAGTGTATTTGTTTTTATTTAGATGTTTCTGGCTAGGATTGCACAAGATAACACACCTCACTTCAGAGCAGTCCCAAGCGGTCCGCAGTCGTGTAAATCTCACATCCCAGTACTTCAGGGCAAAACAAACCCTATCACGCTGGACGCGCTACCTGAACTGCCGCCACCACAAAGCACTCCGGGCACTCCAGGCTGCATGCGCATTAATACATTCTCCATATAATTAATAAAAGTCCACTGTAATATAAAAGGGGATGCTCACTGTAAAGGAGGAAAGCAATGCAGAGCTTTATTACTAAATAAAACGAGACACAATACTTGCTAAGATTAGAATTTACACTGTATGAAGAGGGGTTGGAATTTAATGATCTATAACCACACCGAGGTAAGAGTAGCAATGCTTCAGTAAGTGTTTTCAACTGCACTAATACAAGGAAAGGTGAAAAAGCTACTGCATCATGATTTATAAACAGATTTTAAAAAAGATTGACAGCCGATTAAGTGCCATAAAAAGATATTCCAAATTTCACTGGTAGAGCTTTAGTTTACAAAAGCATGCTTAAAATGCTTTGAATGTTTTACTGTATTACTTAAAAAGTGATACTCGTGTGAATGAAGTTTTACAGCCAACTAAGGAGCAAAACACAGATCTGGTCTAAGTTTGTACTGGTTTGGACCTTAATCCCGCAAGCTCCCTTACAGAGTTCATTCCTACAAGGCTGCACAGATGCAGACCGCCCCACTGGGCTCTGAGTCCTTACTCGACGGAGCTGCAAGCATGCAAGGCGCTTCACAGACAAACACAAACCAAGGCCCCAGCATCAGACAGCTCACAGGCTAAATTTAGACCAGTTGCTCCCTAGAATAACGAAAACATTTTAATCTTGGACACAGCCAGGTTATTTTATTGCTTCAAGTTTTATACTTAGAAAAGCACAGCTCTTGTATAGGGAACATTACAGAAACCATCAACATATAAAACCAGTCGTCTTATCCCTAAAGAGCCTCATAATTAAAGAAAAAAGGTTTCTATTAGGTATTTTGAACAATCTCAAAAGGTGAAGTTCAACACAGCCCTGCGCAGCCATTTCATAGTACAGCTCAAATACTACATAAACCAGAACATGCTTAAATTATCGCAGATATTTCAGAACAATTCAGATAAAGTGCTGGAGGACTTGCTCTAGGATGAAACAACAACTGAGTAAGATACAAGTGTGGACTCAAAGGTACCAGCATTTTACAAGCAGTAGTGACAGTTTGCGTAAACTAAGTTTGGGAGCAGTAACATCTGCTGGTTCAGTAAAACATCACTCAAGATGACCAGAACTGTGCTTCTGTGACTAAGAAGGGTCATCAGAAGAAAGAGCACGACCACTCTCCCAGCTCTGTATCCCACACCCCCCCACCACGTCTCATCTGATAATTAAGAACTGCCTCTCTCCCAAGTCTAAATCTAAATTTTCAAGGTAAAAGAGAGGCTGACAACATCCCCAAGGAAGTGGGAAGAAAGCCTAGAGAAAACAAAGTCTGCTCAGAACGTACATTGCTCTGCCAAGCTCATGTGACTGGCTCTCGGGAATGCTGGCACTGCTCAAGTTATTCAATGGAAATACACAACAAATACCAAGAATCCTTAGATAAACAAGAAAATAATATGGAGTGCAAAGCAGTAATACTTCTACTCCAAAGTNTCTGCTCGGAACGTACATTGCTCTGCCAAGCTCATGTGACTGGCTCTCGGGAATGCTGGCACTGCTCAAGTTATTCAATGGAAATACACAACAAATACCAAGAATCCTTAGATAAACAAGAAAATAATATGGAGTGCAAAGCAGTAATACTTCTACTCCAAAGTACGCTGTATGTGCAAATTTGCATTTTACCATTTAGAAATGGGACAACATAACCAGCACGTTTCAAGAGACCATTAGTCACAGCAAAAATTGAAAGAGCAGCAACAGCAGGCTCTGAGCCATCACGATCTGGCCTGGCCTCCGGAAATGAAGTGCCCTGAAGTCCAGCAAAATCATCTGCACTTACTAATCTAACCTCCGCGATATGATTTCTCATGTGACTAAGAAAAGAAATCCCTAAGCAAGAATACGAAACAGTAACCAAAGTATACCAGGAAAATCTAAAGGTTACACACTTCTCTCTTCAGAAACCCACGCTCAGGCGCCTTTGCTTTGTATTAGTTTTTTTTTTTAAATATTCTTAACTATTACTTTTCACGTTTCGTTAGGTCTTGTTTCCCATTCACATCTTCTAGACTTGGAGAGAACAACAGATTCTAAATTAAGCTTTCTGACAGCAAGAACCAGAATTACAGAACAAGAGCTGGAAAATCCAGAGTAAGAACTTCATTTCAAATGAACTTCACTAAATATGCTTCATTTGTCATCTAGCCACTTTGGTCTTCACATCAAACAATGGAGACAACTGCTGTTGAAGAACCATGTAACAGTAACAGAAGAGAAATACAAAGAAACTTCATTGAGTATATTCTTACTGACAGTTTACTACAGACTTAAACTAAAAAAGCTAAAAAGCCTCATATTTTCCACTTCGTTTAAAAAAAAAAAAAATCAGGCAAGATTACCTTATCATTAAAAACAATGCCAAGGCTACAAACCCCTCTCTCCACAGCGTTCTTGCATGTTCTTACGTGGCAAGAAAAAAAAAAAGCCCGCTGGAATTGCTAAGCATCAGCCAAATTCAATAAGCCAACACTACCTCCTAACTGTAAATGCATCACTAAGATAAACGAAAGCATAATTGAAGAGTACTAATCACTGCCTAATGAGATGCTGAAATCACCAAGAATACAGCCTTGGTGATTAAAGCTCAATTTTTCTGGCTGCTCAGGGCTAACACAAGTAGAGAGAGATTTACAACTCTGGCATTTAAAATATTTTGCAACAATCATTACCACTTAGCAGCAAACTGTATTTTCCAGAACGTATTTAATTTTGGAAAACTAGCTTGATGGGCTGTTTTGCTGACCTACTACAAAGTCACGCTTGCCACCTGTAGGCTAGTGCCCGAGCATCCTGTATGTCAATCACGACTGTTACCGCACAACTCTGCTGCTTACGAGAAGTTCTCCAAAACGCACTGCTTCAGCCGAGCTGATCTCGGCTGCTTTTAGCGCACCTGTGCTGTACTATGCTTCTGACTCCTAAATGAGTACTTTTTTTTTTAAAGAACATCAAACCCCACTTTAGCATCCTCTTAGCAGAAACACATTGCTCATTCACACAAGTAAGTTACTCCACTTCTGAACAGACAGTGCATAAAGAGGAGCTTACACAGACCAGGACAACAGTACAAATCTTTCAGAGAAAGCGTAACAGCTTCCAAATAGAACAGCAATGTTCCCAAAATACGTGCATTTCAATGATTTCATCCTGGCGTCCTGGAAGTTTTCAGTGCCCAACAAAAGCAGTACGTAGAGCCGCATTGGACATGCTACAAAGCTGTTAGTTCCCAAACGCAAAGTGAAAGTGGTGCTGAACTATCACATGCATCACAAAACATTAGACAGCTTAACCTCACTCTTGTAACTATCTTGTTCCAACTGTTCTTACACGGGCCCATAAGTTACTCCAAAAGGTTTAAAACAGCATGCGTAAGCTTTGAAAGGACACTGTCAGCTAATTTAAATTTCACGTTACTCAATTCTGGTTTTACCCAAGACCGACTCAGTTAAACACTAGAACACACAGAAAAAATCCACAAACCTGACATCACTTTATATGTGGTCTACAGTCTTCCTAGCTACAGTCTACCATTTTCTTAATGGGACAAAAATAAAGATCTTTAAAACTCAAAGGCAAAAGAAGCAAGTACAGTAACCAAAATAACTTACAACCACTGCATCAATTTGAGTATGTTTCTAAAAAAAAACCAGTGTCATTTTAAAACAAGTTAAGGACTCCTTGGTTTCTTGGAGCAGAGTAAAGAAATGGACAGTGGAGCTTGTGTTTATAAACCAAAAAATTACATCTATCTTCGCATTTGATTTGTTTGGCTTTAAATTACAACAAAGAAAACACTAAACCCCACAAAAGCAGTGCTGACTATTACCAGAGTAGTCAGCTATTTCATACAGTAAATAAAGCTTCAAAACAGAAAAGACACACAGTTAGGGACACATGATGGGAAAACACCCACATGTGCACAATTTGTTAGTGAATACAGCTCAGTAAAGAAAACACATCTGGAGATGAACTTCCCGTAAAGACTGGATTTTCAGCCACGAGTTTTTTGTGTTTCTTAGAGAACTTGCTTCAGTTCAAAACTCTTTCCCTCCCTTAACCAAAAGGGTATTTTCTCCATGCAAAGTTCTGTACGGTTTGATTTAACTGAACGCTTTTTTTATATTGCCCCTGGATGCACTATACAGCACCACAGGCAAGTGAATCTCTTCGCACAACAGATTCCTGGTAAACGGCAGTTTTGGACAGCAAGAGCTAGCATTACTGGGCACCACAGCACATGCCAGGGAGAGTGAAGGGAGAGCTCAACTGCAAACACACGGGTAAACATCACCAGCCACCAGTTATCTCAGCACTTGAAGTAACAGGAGGATCTCAGCTGTTCAGCAGGCAAGAAGTCTACTCAGGGAGAGAAACACCTATGCTGGGCCACACCACAGGGTGGAAACCTGTCGCATAGTAAGCGAACTGAAAGAACAAACCTATTTCCTTAAGAAGCTTCCCTAGGGATGCCCGACTTGTGACATTTGAA
The DNA here is from genome assembly GCA_013398225.1 of Steatornis caripensis. NCBI lineage: Eukaryota > Metazoa > Chordata > Aves > Caprimulgiformes > Steatornithidae > Steatornis > Steatornis caripensis. The sequence goes on from VZSC01010139.1 coordinate 110,892, forward strand.
TGTTTAGCAATGCTGTTGTTATGCCATGCACAAGGATAAATATTATCAATGATTATTTCAAGCTTTTTATTATCGATTCTTTTAATACATATATAACACATGCATATAATTTTAGCGTAAAACTTGTTTTTCATGCTTTCAGGAATTTTTAAAGTGAGGCATATTATCGTATTATTTGAAGTTACAATATTGCCAGACAGCAGCCAAAGTCCTGGTCTTATATGCCCAAAGCCGGTCCTTTGGTGACGAGCACTGTTGACACTTGGGATTTTTCTGTTGTTATACTTTTCAGTACTCTAAACTGAATAACCATCTCACTGAGATCAGGGAAAGATTCGGATGCCAAGTGCTTTTAAGAATTATGTTTTTGGGTTTCTTCACTTTCCAAATGCAGCCCGGACATTTAAAAATCAAGTACCATTTGGACCACTTTCCTTATTATCTGATGAAATGCCTCTTGGTCAGTTCTTCCGACATCTTTAAAGGATACTTCATAAATTAGAGTACTCCAAAAAATTTCGTACTTAGAGCGCAGCACAATTTTTTCCTGAAGCTTCAAAGTAGTGAGGGGAGAGTATGGTTTCAAAGCCATGTACGTACAGAATAGCACAATAAAGTCAAACAACCCAAAATACTTACCTGAATTTCTCCATCACACAGAAACACACACTTGCATCTTCTGATTTTGCAGGAATGGGTAAGCTACCCCTATAAAACTGTGTGTAAATTTTTTCATTTACACACACTGGACACACTTGTGTCAGTTCCTCCATAACCAGCACTACTATACTGGTGCAGTTCTCCAAGATGCTGAACAGCTTCAATAAACCCTGAAGCGTGATGGTTAACAGCAACACCTGCTCATGGGTGCCAAGCCCTTTGCAGTTTGGGGGAGACACAAGTCCGGAACTCTTTCATGGCCGCACTGGGTTAGGAGCTTACCCCTGAAACAGATCATTCACAGAAACCTACCCTGACCCACACCCACTGCTTTTCCTTCCCTCCAATTCCAACAGAAGAGCAACACAACAGAGCTGCTCCCACCCCCCTGACGGAGCAGTAGTAATCACCTGACAGCGGGTGACAGCCAGATAAGCACAGCACAGACCCCAGAGAGGACCGAGACGTGCCACTGTTACTTTACACATGCACCCTAAGCCGCACTTTAAATCATTTCACGTACTAGAATGTCAGTGTGGATAACCACTGCCAGAACACGACACAGAATCCCCCAAAGTCAACCACAGGTTCAGGTAATCATGACCTCCCTTTTTACAGCATAAATGCATCATTTCCGCACAAGTCTTTGATGAAGGGACCACAGACTTAAAAAGAGGAAACAATTACAGTCATTAGAATTTCACCCAAGCATGAGATTTAATCTCAGGCCATGGTCTTGCCAATGGCTGTGGGGGTCTCAATGCAGACAAAATTGCTCTGTGGGAGAAAGAAATGCCTCGATGATGACATTAGTCAGCAAGAGAGACTGAGCTTTGTCTTCCATCCAACAGCACAGTCAAATACAAGGAAACCATTTTCCCTCCCCCTCATTGTGATTGTAAAAATGAAAACGACAATAATTTTGTTTCTTTCTCCGAAATGCAGTTTTTGCATGCTTTGGAAACTTTCTTTTCCAAAGCAGTACTGCTGGAAGGGAAGTCTTTAATAAGAAAAGTAGATTTCAGCACGAGTAAACATCTATGACAAAAGACATTTCCCCTTGCCCACCCTAGTTAATATAATCCGATAGTTCTATCAACAATTCTCAAACACATCTATATGGTTTTTTCTCACCCAACAGGATCTCAAAGAGCATTTCAGGTTTTACATTTACAGGAATCATCTCTAAAATACACTCACCTGCTCTACAATACATTTAATGGAAACAAGACAGGTGAAACTTTGCTGAACAAATCCAGGCAAAAGCTGCACAATTAAAAAAAGTGCCCGAGATCCGAGCGTACCAGCTACTCTTACACGCCAACCATATGCTGGCATCCCAAATAAGACACAAAACACAGGAAAACTTCAGCACAGAAGACAAAAAAAGTGCTACGAGGGATTGGATTAAATTAACTTTTCTGGCATTGCAAAAAGCAGATCTGCAGTGGACAAAATCTTTGTGACCTTTCTACAGCACGAAGTAAAAGAGAACAAGTTTTTAAACAAAACCACAAGCCTAAATAAACCATCTCTTCTCTAGAACCAGGGGTGAGTCGCCTGTATTCTGATTCAGGTCAACTTCTCCTGTAAGTCTCAAAATTCAAACTTTGATATTTACTCCCTCTTATCATCCTTTACCCTCGTGATGATCCCAAACACAATTTATTTGTTTTTGTTTAAGCTATCCTCTTTACTCCATTTCCTTTTCTTCCACTATTCACCAATTAATTCTGCGGTTGAACACAACATTTTATATATATATATTTTTGTTTGGCTGGTTGCAACCACCCCTAGTGCTGGTACTGCAATCTAATGTAGAATTAATCAGCTTAAGTTTGAAACAGAGATCGTAATTCAAATTGGAAGCCAACTCTAACTATTTCGTGTTCACTTGAAGAGATTAGATCGGCTATGCAAGAACATTTTGGTAGAATAACGGATAAAGAGATGGGAAATAAGAATTACTGGTATTTACTTAGTCTGCAACGCTTTTTGGAAGCAAACAGTTTAAAGGAAGCACTTCAGAAAGTCTATTTAATCTGGAATTTTACAGATAGCACAGAGAGTATTTTCTCACAGAATGCATGGTAACTTTGCAATCACAGCTATCATACGAGCTGCTCAAGACTTTCTTTGCTGGAGCTCCCACTCAATTTTGCTCCATTATGAGCTGTGACCCACAGAACACAACACATTCAGGAATCCACCTGGAAATTACCACCGCAGAACATCTGTCCTTGCTCTTCAGCTTGCCAGGCCAACCTTGGGGTTCCCAGACAGGCAACAACTAGCTGCCACACAGAGAACAACTTTTTATTCCTCTTAATGGACTTTAACAACGACAATGTGGGGGTTTGGCTTGCTCCCTTAGCTAGATCTATCACACCTCTGCTTTACAACTACAACCTAGATTTTTTTTTTTTTTCCTTTATCTGCATTTTGCTTTTCTAGGGATTTTGACAAACAGTACTTTACAACAACCCCCTAAGAACATACGTTATTCCTTCTAGTACAAACAAACAAAACAAGAGAAACATACTAAGAAAGCTAAGTTCACAGCTCCATCAAGATAAACTAGCTGTTGAAAGTGGATTCTACACATAAACACCATTCAACTTACATCTAGCATGTACTAACTGAAGACAACTTCTAAATCGAGCCGTAGAACAAATACAGTAGAACCTTATTAAGCCAGTTCATTGATTAATAGAGCACTGAACAGCCAAACTGGACTATTTAGCAAGCAAACATATCCATCATCAGTAAAAAACCACTATGAAAAATGTGCTTTAAGTTTAAAATTACCCTGTAAAAATAACTATAAACATGCTTCATATTTTACAGTAAGTTGTTATGGATTTTATGCAAGTATTTAGAAGACTTCGCTACATCAGCTGATATTTAAAAACATCTAAAAATGGATTAATAAAGCTTGACCACTCTCCCAAACAGCTTACAAAATTTTAAGCAAGGAGACACATGAAGCAAAAGTGAAATGAAAGGGTACGTGGTTATTTGATGAATGCTTGCACACAGTACGATAGAACAAAGAAATCCTGTTTTTAAATCAATAGGAAGAATGATCAAACAGACTTGGTCAGCACCATTACAGCGCTCGGTCATTGTGTCTCCCTGAGAAGCTGTCAAGATTTTCTGTCAAATAACGAAGGGTGAATTAGCACAATTTTGTCGTATACAAGCAAGTATGCACACAACCACTCAGAAGCTGGGCAGAGTAATGCTCCTATATTAGCAAGGGACAATTTAACATTCAAACAAGGTCCAATAAAGCCACTCCTGTTGACAAACTACGCTTCAAATTGAGAATCCAATTACAAATCATGTCTTCAGAACAAGATACACACAACTAATTTTTTTTTAACTGAACACGGGAAACGGTATGTTTCCGACAGGATTCTAACAAGAAGTGAAAGAGAATGTGATCATTCACTATAACTTTTGAGATCAGAAGATGATGGCGCTCTTGCTTTTTTTTAGGCTTTTCAACCCATAAAAGGAAAGGAAGACTTCCTGCATTGCTCTCTAATGTTACTCAAGAGTTGATGTATAGTTTAGGAGCTTGTTGAACCTGCGTAACTTTAATAGGGAAATCGGCTTCAAGTCAAAAAAGCAGAAGAGGTCATAGAATGGAAGCTGTAGCGGCCAAGCAGACTGATCTCACTTGTCGCATCACTCAAAAAACATTAACGCACCCAGAAATGAGAAGCAACACATAATAAATGAAACATTAGAACCATTAAAGTTACAGTACAGATAGCAAAAATTCCACATGAAGACTACTTCTAAAATACCCTGGTACACACACTCAAAACCAAGTTTCATTCTACTCCTAATCTCACGCAACAAACCCCAGAAAGCACATAAACCATTCAAAACAGATTTAGTACAACTGCCTGGCTTCTGCTCGTTATTCAATGACATGGAGAAACAGAAAGAAGTAAAAAAACTGCATATGCTAAATCTCACAGTTCCTACACCACCAATTGCTTTACAGCTTAAACAGGTAAACTTTCCATAAATGTAAAGTAAAAAACCCCAGCCTTTTCTGTGTGGGTGAAGAGTCCCACCACTCGCATGCTGCTTCAGCGAAAACTAGTTGTTTCATCTTACCCGTGTTACTTGCGCAACACATGGTTTTATTGCTTAAGGTATAAAAAGCACTATCTGAACTGTAGGTGAAATAAGGCTAACCCTTCCTTAAAACACAGAGGATTATTTCTTGAGGAACGGCAAAATTAAGCCGCAGTCGCACTCCAAATCATCTACTTAATTGCGTTCTGACTGGAAGCCGGGCGCTCTGTCCGCGCAGAGCCGTCCGCGCCGAGGGGACCGCACACCGCGAGCGAACACCGCCCTCTGGTGCCCCGCAGCGCCCAGCCGCTCTCGGCTTGGGGAGGGGGCACTGCAGAGCAGCAAGACTTTTATACCAACCTGTTCTTTAGGCATAGCTCCTTAATTTTAAAAAGTGGCTTTCATTTTAAAGCACCAATAAAAACACTCCTTTAATTTGTCAGGCAAGTATCAGGCACCAGCCAAATTACTTAAAGTGAATTAAAAGAGACACTGCTTCAATTTCAAGAGAAAAAAAGTGTTTTCATTTACAGAAAAAAGTTTATTTGTTTGCATTCTTAAGACAAAGCAATGTCAGCAACATACAAGCACCACCACCACGAAGTTTAGAGTAGGGTTTAGAAAACATTCACGTTCATGCTAGTTGACCTCTTCTGGCCCCCGAGTACTTCCATAACATCAACAACTACATAAAGGCTCGTGAATATTAATTACATTACATGAGAGTTGAATTTTAATATTCTTTCCACCAGAACAAGGTTCATTATGATGTTATTCTCATGTCAAGTGGGCAGCCAGAGTCCTCAAGGCTCTCCAGTGCCTGCCCTCTGACCAGAGCGGCAACTGGTGACACCACAAGGCCCCCCCTTCCTCCCGAGGAGGACGGGTTTCCCATTGACACGTGCACTCCACAGCAAGGAGCCTCCACAGGAATTTAAGTCACCCACATACACACCCTACAACTGTAAAACTCTACTTGTTCACTCACCTGGAATGGGAAAAACAAGAACTGTCACACCTTCCCAAAGGTGTCAACAAGCAAAAGCCGACACCACCAGAAGTGTCTTTTCACAACAGTAACGCAAAGGTAAGCCATAGTTTACAAATCCTCTTAAAAGCTTACACCAAACCCAGCAAAACAACTTATCTCTGATAAAAATACTTTTTTTTGTGCTACACTAATCTTACAAATAATCTGCATCTAACCGAATGTGAATGCCGGTTGCAAGACCACGTTTCCCTTGAGCTCCCAAGACTGTTTTCATTGTACTCATTTGCATCAGCAAGACATGCTTTTGCTACGCTCATTTCCCCCTCCCCAAGCTCTTGTGCAAGTTCAAAAGTCTTGGCCCCTCCAACGTATCAGGTATGAATTAATACCCTTCCTTAACAGAACACAGCAGCAAAGTGGAAACAGACACTCGCGGGCAGTTTTCTTTGAAAGGAACTGCGGGACAAATGGTGACAATGGAGCTCTAGTTAGAAAGCAGAAGGGTCAAAGGTTCAGACGGGCATAAGGATTACAAAACTACAAGTTCGTCAGAATTCCCCCCTCTGCCTAGGTTTAGACAACCAGGGTCAAGCAGTAGCTCTCCAATTAAAGCCCCATAAAGGTACTCCCTCCTTTGAACTTCGG
>VZSC01010139.1:129169-156214 GCA_013398225.1 Steatornis caripensis
GGGTGGAGGCGTCCGCCGGGGCGCTGCGGTGCGGGAGGCGACGGGCGGCAGCAAGGCTGGCGGCGAGGGCAGGCGGCTGTCAGCTGGCGTGCGCGCGTAGGCACTGCGCTGGCGGCGGCCACGGGGCCTGTTAAAGGCCCGGAGGTTTGGTGCCGCGGGGGCTGGGGCTTCGTTTCGCTCCGGCGCGTGGCCGTGGGCGGATGCTTTGGCTGATCTGTCCTTCTGAAAGTCAAAACGTTCCTTTCGTGCTTTATTTTTAAATGTTTATATGTGCATGCAACTCCAGGAGGCGGAAAGGAGTCTGTGCTCTTGGGTTGACGTTTGTCGTCTGCGATTCTGGGGGTTTTTTTGAATGTCTGCGTCAGATAAAGTGATCGTAGGAAGTAGATTTTTCAGATCTTGCCTGCNGTTCCTTTCCTGCTTTATTTTTAAATGTTTATATGTGCATGCAACTCCAGGAGGCGGAAAGGAGTCTGTGCTCTTGGGTTGACGTTTGTCGTCTGCGATTCTGGGGGTTTTTTTGAATGTCTGCGTCAGATAAAGTGATCGTAGGAAGTAGATTTTTCAGATCTTGCCTGCCCTTTTATGTGCCTGGAATTGAAATCCTCTTTATTTTTAGTCGGCTCTCAAAGCCTAATATTCCTAAACGCTTTTAGTAATATTGGAACAAAAGGTATTGTAGCAATACTTGTGTTAACAATGTAAATATTTAATTAACTTATAGGCTTGTGGGGTTATAGTGGAACTGATCAAAAGCAAGAAAATGGCAGGCAGAGCTGTGCTGTTGGCAGGACCTCCTGGAACTGGCAAGGTATTTGTTGGTGTTTGGGTTTTTTTTTTTAATGTGAAACAGAGTATTCCCAAATCTATTTTATTTTAATTTGTCATCAAAACTACTTTAGAGTAGCGGTTACATAAAGTTTTCATCTGCTGGAATCTTTTTCATCAATGTATTGGCACGGTTTCCTTCTGTATATTTTGATTTTTGCCGTGTCGTCAGCATTGGCATTATGCAGTGGTGTGTTCAGGCATCATTAATGTGAAACTGCTTCTCGTAGGGTACCAAACACATAGGTAATATGGTCTCTGAAGAAGAGTCTTCGAAGTTAATTTTGTATTAAAAGCCTAAATAATTTTTGCTTCGTTTATTTTTTTCCAGTGCTATTTGTTTTTTACATTTGCAGCAGATGTCAAATTCGAATACCAAGTATCTTTGCTTTAAAGCGTTTTATAAGTCTTTGTTAAAAGTCACTTTATATGTTTTGGGGGAGGAGGGTTTTTATATGTGAGAAATATATGTCAGACAGAACAGTCTTAAATTGATAGTTGATACATGGAAGGTGATGTGATGAGAAAAGTTAACTTCATGCAAAAAGAATCCTTTGTCAATTCTCGTAAAAATTAATGTGTGGATTTTGGTTTTGGTTTTTTTTTAAGACTGCTTTGGCTTTAGCTATTGCTCAGGAACTGGGGAGTAAAGTTCCCTTTTGTCCTATGGTTGGAAGTGAGGTTTATTCCACTGAGATCAAGAAAACAGAAGTTCTAATGGAAAACTTCCGACGTGCAATTGGTAAGTTTCAGAAAAACAGAAGAATTAAGTATTTGCGTGATGCTTATTGTGCTTTTTCCCAGTCATCTGAAAAGGAAAAAATTTGCAGTGGTTATGGTGCCTTTCAGATTATCGTATGTCCTTTTTTTCAGTGCTGATCTTTCTTTACTGAATCTCTTCCCCACTTAGTGGAGTCAGGTTTTCTGTTTATAAACCATAATTTAGTTGTTGTGTTATAGTTTATTGTGCTTCCTTGGAGTCTCCTCTCATCCTCCAGGTTCATCTCCTGGTTTTGCCTGTAACTCTGAATAAAACTGAAAGAAAAAAATTATGTTTAGTTTCTTACACTAGCATACTGGTAGACAGAAAAATGCTCTCCTCTTTTATTTTAATGATTTCACCCTACTAAGTAAGCAGTGTTAGCCTGACCTAGTATTCCAGCAAGAAACTTCCATTTCGGCAAAATAAATGCTTTCACTTAACGTCTTGCTCAATTCTAGAGTGCTTTTACAAGCTGGATGTAAATTGGTTAAATTTGCAACACAACCTCAATGAGGATCTAAAGTCTCTTTTATAATTGCCGCTGACAGCTGATAAATGCAGTTAGAAGTGGCCCTTGTTCGTATGAGGATTGGCTAAAGATAGCCTAACTGGTTTTGGTACTGAACATATTAACAGTCAATTTCCCTGGTTTCTGTACCATGTTTCCCCTTGGACTTCATCTGAGTATTCGGTGGCAGTAAGGTGAAGAAGTCTCTCAGTTCTGCAATGAAACAAAAGTATTCCATTTACTTTCCTAAGAAAGCAACTCTCAGTAGTCTCTGGTCTTCTAGTTACCATGAATCTGGCAGGGCCTGGGGGAGGGAAGCCAGAGACTGAGTAGTCTGCAGTATTTCCTTGATGTGATGAAGTTCCCTGTCAGAGATTTGGAAACCTGAACCAACAGATGAAACTTATGCCATCTATGTTGTCATTTCTAGAGATAGCAGTATTTTAACTCTCTAAGGTTTAACAGCCAGCTGCATTGTGAGTTCCCTGCATTCCCTGAATGTCAACAGAGAGACACTTCTAAACAAATATTGGTGTTAATGAAAGATGGGGCTTCTTTTATTCCTTTATTTTGAATTCAGTGTCACATTTTCGTAACACAACCTTTATTGAATATTTTTATCAGCATAAAAAAAAATCTGAAGTATTTTAAAGGGCTAGTAACTACCATTTCTCATAATGGAACACTTTCCAATCATGTTCAAGTCTCAGTTATATTTTAGCTTGCCTACCTGGTAACTAAGTAATTTACAAAGGTGTGTTTCTAAAAAAAAAAATTTGTGTGCACAGTGCAATGTCAGCTGTGACTGGATGCAAGATATGCTTCAGCTCACATGCCAACCAGTACCTAAAGTATTAATTTGGGGTTTATTTTGGGGGGAGGGGGTGACAGGGGCATTGTATGATTCCTTATTAGCAGGTTCTGTACACATCTGTTGCTCATATTGTGCATTTTACTTTCAGAGGGTTTAGCCACCTCGAATTATAAAAATTATTAGGGACATCAACATCAATTTTTTACTTTTTTTATCATGGAAACAACAGTCTGATTGGTTTGGACCCACCGCTGTATGAGGAAGCTGGGATGACTCTGAGTTTACACAGTTTTTATTGTTGGACTCTTGTAATAACAGACTTGACATAGTCTCATGCCCAAGTACTGCTTGGTGTATAGCAGAGTTTCTAATACCCTGGAAGCATAAAAGGACAGAGTGGGAAATGAGAAGATGGAATTTTTGTATGGGCTAAAAAAAACTTTAGCTGAGAGAGATTAATCCTGTACAGAGATTATTAGCAGCTGGCACAGATGATGACAGTAGCTAATGTCAGAGCTTCAGTTGCAGTAAGGAATAACTAACTACTGGAATAGCCACTTAAATAGCTTATCTGTTCTTTGTGTCTCCAAACTGTAACTGCCAGTACATCAAACAAGCACTGTTTAACTCCATATAGTGCTGTTGAGCCAAAATGTGAAATAGCCCGCAATTGCTGCCTTAGACTCGTGCCCCTGATTTGTAAGTAGGAGATGTCTCTGTTAAAGAACTCTTTGGAGAACCGAGTTTGTAGTTGCTGCACGCAGATTCATTTGAAAACAAAGGATAATCAGCAGCAAGTTCAAAGCATTCACTACTTTTGTTCAGATCATGTTAATCTCTAAATATTTTCTATAGACACAGCTATATGATGATTGCATTAGTTTAGGGTAGAGGTGTGCTTTTGAAGCAAATCTCTAGGTTGTTGACGCTGACTTGGCTTTGGTTTATGTTATGGAGCAGACTCTGAGCATGTGAATTGGATTCTTTTCAGATGAAATGAAACCGGAGGATGTGCTTTAGCAGCATACAAAAGATACCCCAAACACAAATGGGCTTCCAGTTTTTCAGAGCAGAATAGAGCTAGCACTGAAAGTTTAAAAACCAAAACAAAAAGGAAAAATAAACCTGTGAATGCCCCCTTCCAAGCCCTAGCAGTTCCCATGTTGCTTCACCTTCCTTGCATATGTAGCCTATGTGATGCAGCCTTGTTCAGGTCAGTTGTATCACTCCAAGGTTCGTAGTGTTTTTGTCTGATGTTTTGCCATGCCTGAAAAACTTACTGAAACGCCTTTTAAAAATTACTGAAATTAACTTTATATAGAACTGTTTAGGTAGTGCAAATAAGAGAAAGCAAACACTTATTACCAAGAAATTATCACATTATCCACAACTAACCTATTTCTGGCACTTCAAATCCTAGTCTTAATTTGGGTCCAGTAGAGGGAGACAGACTCATATTTGTCAGTTCTTTTTATTTCCCTATCAGCAACTCAAGATTACTGGTGAAGTGTCTGATCTATTTCAAAGCAAAATGAAAAGTTATGGAACAAGGAAAGTTTTATAAAGTCCTAATAGCCTCAGACTGGGCAGGATGACTTCCTTATATCTTGTTACAGGCCATTCATTATTTTTGGTATGGCGTGTGTGTCTCATAAAATACTTTATAGAGTCTCTTCAGATGTGGGTTCTTTGAACTTTTATGTAGTTAGAACGTCTGCGTAATTGTAGTGGCGGTGGTGATGATAGTGGTTTTTCTTTGGAGCAGTCTAACCACAAAACTCTTCAGCTCTGTGTTACTCATCAATTTAAAATAACTTATTTAATTACAATAGTTGTGACTAGAATAGACGATACCCAGATACTATGATGATTGCTCAACTGTCTGAAAACCAACAAAGTAAGGATGTAATTGTCAGCTATTTTGAAATAGTTTCGAATTTGCCTTATAGCAGATTCTGCTGAATTTTATCTAGCTCACCTTTTGCTATTAACGTGAAAAATATTTTAAATTATACATTAACCTTTTCTTAATTTTATGAGGTTCTAACAGAATACCAGTTAATCAATTTATGTTACTTTTAACGCAGTTGCTAGAATGTAAAGGTTTTTTTCTCCTGTCTTTTTCCTTACTTAGCAGGGCTTTACTGATGGTACAAAAATTGTGTAAAACTCCCCAGTTATATTAGTGTCACTGATCTTTAGTTTCAGAAGGTGAACTGTTCCTCTGACATTAGTGTAGGGGAACAAATCAAGCAAATCCTCTCTTTAAGGGAGGGAAAAGAGAAGGGATACTGACATCTCCTTCAAGAGCTAATAGTAACGGACAGAAGGAAAATGTTTTCTTAGAGTTTAATAAACTGCTTTGCAGGTCAGATCTTGGACTGAACTTTCACTCTGATGACACGGGATGAAATATTCTCAATATTGAAGAAGAGAACAATAATTGATCTTTCGATTTTTGAAAGTAAAAAATTACCCCTAAATGTAATGCAGCTTAATAATATGTTACATTCTTTTGGCAGCAATGCAGCAGACTCCTGAGTGTATGCAGCCATTGATCTGTGTGCTGAAACTATTCTAAATGATTTCTTGCAGGTTTGAGGATTAAAGAAACCAAGGAGGTTTATGAAGGAGAAGTCACAGAACTAACTCCATGTGAGACTGAAAATCCTATGGGAGGGTATGGCAAAACTATCAGCCACGTAATTATAGGACTCAAAACTGCAAAGGGAACCAAACAATTGAAGGTATGTGTGGTAGAGTCTCAGAAATTTCCTCAAGTATTTTAGGTCTGCATCTTTTATTTTCAGCACTTATTTCTTCCATTTCAAGCTCTTGATCCCTGTCTCTGTGGAGTGGGGACGCCAGGAGGCTGTTTTCTTTAGCTAGGCACCTTAAACATACACACTCAGGAGCAGGATAATCTGCTTTGTGCAGAGTATTTAGATGTTAGCCTTGTCTCCTACTAATTGAAATTGGGGATAAACCTATCGCTCAGTTAGCAGCCCCTGTAATTTTTCTGTTTGGCAGCACACACTTGTATGTCTTCAACAAGTTAATGGAGAATTTAAGCAGGAAGAGATCCTGATGCAGTTTTGCAGCATTACTGGTAACACAGAAAAATGGGCTGAGTTGGGAATCTGAACTGTGATCTGCCTCAGCCCCTGGTATGCCCACACTGAACTGAGCTAGCTATAAATTCATGTTTGTGATAACAAACATATGAGAAAAGTCTTGTTTCGTTTTGTTTTCCTGATTCTCAACTGAATTTTTGAGGATGGTTTTGGGAAATCTTGCCTGCTTTGGTATAAATTGTTCTTTCTGTCATATCCCTTCTTTCTACATGGGGAGGTATGCTCTAGTGAATATTTGATTTGAACTGGAAATTGAGCTGGTGTATTGCCAGCTCAGACTCACTTTCCCTTTGTTTTCTTGTACAAGTCTCTGGCCATGTTGTTCGATTTCCCTGTCGGTTAGAGTACCAGAGAACTGAAAGCTGTCTCTGTTGTTAAGTATCATCTTGCATTTGTTCTCTCCAAAAACAGAAAATGCAGAGCAGAAGTAAATAAATACGTACTGAAAGAAACAAAAGCATCTAATGTATTCCATATTCACTCTCCCTCACACAGCTCCATCCTCCTTCCAGAGAATACAGATTCATGAAGTCAAGTAGCATAATCCAGTGCTATAGCCAGATTTTTTTATAAAAGTTGTGTTAGAAAGCAAGAAAAGTGCTGCATCCTAGGTATAAATATATTGTCACATTACACAAAGGCATACTTTGTGGTAGTAACTGGTATGTTTCTGGCACTTACTGTCACTTCCTTTAGGGAGCAGATTTTGTTTGTAAAAAACTAAGTTCTGTGCATCTTCTTTCAGATTTGTTCTCTGTCACTACTCAGGTTACAGCTACTTGGTAACCACTACTTGGTTACAGCTTTATGAAATCCTAGAGGTATTGTTGAGGAGAGTTGCACTTCAATTTTGCCTGGTGGGAGTGAGCTTTAGACTAAATTTCTCTTCTGTGATTACCGTAACAATATGGAACTGTTCTGACCAACTGTGATGTTTGCTTGTCTCCAGCTGGACCCAAGCATATTTGAAAGCTTGCAGAAGGAGCGAGTGGAAACTGGTGACGTTATTTATATTGAAGCAAACAGTGGAGCCGTCAAGGTAAAAGAAAAGTTCTGCACATCTATGCAGGTGTATGTATTGTTGCAGACCTTTCTCTGCCTTTGTCAGAAGGCTCTCTGATTAACCTTAACTGACATGAAATGGTTACATGGAAGTTTTAAAAAGAGCCCAGTGTTTTCCTTATCTGGAGAGAAAATTCTCTCCTGAACTGAAAGAACGTGGTCATCCGGTTCACGTCTAAGGTCATCTGGCAAGGAAGCTATCACTGATGCTGTCTGGATGAGTTTTGTTTTCTGACATCTTTAAGGGAAAGGAGGGAGAACCAAGCAACTTTAGTCATTTTCAGGCTGACATGTGCAGTGTATTTAATCTTTCTTTTATCACTCTGGTATTTTCTCCACAAGATATATACATGTAGAAGGGAATACTGCATTAGTTAGCATTCTTTTCATATCTGATTTAGAAAGTAGTGTACAGCGATACTTGCTGTTTAATGGATGAGCATAATATTTTGTATCATATAATAAATCATCCACCTACAAAGGAGTCTTGAACAGTTCTCCCAATCTCTAGTTAATCTACTGGATTTGTCCTTTAGCAAGAATTGCATACGGTTAAAAGAAGGGGAGAGAGGAGCGGAATATTCTTAACACTGAAAATATCAGGTGTTTTTCAATGGAGTTTTTGAGCTTTGATCAGTAGATAGGGTATGCCTGTTGCTAAGCAGGGAGTGGGATGTCTGAATTGTGGGCTGAAGCTTGTCAGGACTGGAATTGTGAACCAAAATCTTTATCAAGTTCATGTCACTCAAGGTTTTGGCACTGAAACTAATTCTATACCTGGGTTTCTCCTCTTTGCTTTTTCTCAGAGGCAGGGCAGGTGTGATATCTATGCTACAGAATTTGACCTTGAAGCTGAAGAGTATGTTCCGTTGCCGAAGGGTGATGTGCACAAGAAAAAGGAAATTATTCAGGATGTTACCCTGCATGACTTGGATGTGGCCAATGCTCGACCTCAGGTATCTGACTCCACGGATTAAGTCTTTGAAGAAAAATTATTTGACATAGATGTGATGGTTACTGGAATAATCAAGGAGACGTAGAAAGTTTATCTGTCCTAAACCACCCTCAAAGATTCCACTATAGGGAAAGCAGTAGGTGTCACACCGCGAACACTCACGTGTTACACCATGAACACACACGTTACACTGTGATTCTGTGAAGGCCACACTACCCCTCCTCTCTAGAGGGAGGCCGTGCTGCAGTTGGCTGCTTTGGTGGCCCTGCCATACAGGTTGAAGAGGCAGTTGCTATGTTAGGATTCATGCACCTGCACAGAATATTTCTCAGGAGTACATTTCCTAACGCTACAGAGAACAGCCTTATAGCCATAGTGGACTTCCACATGAATATTTGGGATCCGCTCCCTTCACAGTTAATGCATAGTATCTAGATCTAGCCTCTGCCCTTCCCTACCTCATGCTACCCCATCCCCTGCAGAAAAAGAGCGGTGTGGGTTACTCCTCTTGACCAGGAAGAGAGATTATTACTTTCTATCCAGAAGGAAAGTTGCCTACAGATGTGAGGTGGCAGCCAGATCTGTGTCACTTTATTTACTGGAAGTTCTGAATACAGGTTAATTTATTCTGCTCTGTTTTTGGTTTTGTGGCCATGAAATGGAAACTGCAAGCACCATGATAAAAGGCCACTAAGTATTTTTTGTGGATTCTGTTGATGTCCCTGCTTCCTTCAGAAATAAGGTTTCATAACCTCTTGTTAAATTTCCTTGTAACTTTCAGCAGAGCTCTGAACATACTGCAGCAAAAAAATGAAAATAGGAGAATTACTCCTTGCTGTGTCTTAACATAAACTCGGTATTAGAGGGAATTCCATCTGTGTCATAAACAAAAGCCACTAACAATGCAGTATCTTTGTTTAAAGGCTAGCATCCCTAGATTATGATAATACAAGCACTTAACGTAGTCCATTTCAAAATAAACATAATTTTTCCAGCTAAATAATTTACATGATAAAAATCAAGGTGTTCAAAACTCTTAAAACTCAGCATAATTGTTCCTGCGTTCACAGGTCGAACACCTACTGTGCATGCAGGCAATCCAAGTCTCTGTTCCCTGACAATTTTAGTCCTTATGAGCTTCTCTGTGGCAATTTTTTTCAAAGAGGGTACCTCATTTTGGTTTTTTATGTTCTCCAAATGAACAAGACTAAAGAAGGGATGAGGAGGTAGCTAAGTGATTACGCTTAGAATACTGGTGCAGTGAAGTGACCTAACCTTTGACGGATTATCAACCACTGCTGATGTAAAGTATCAAGTTAACTGCAAGAAACAACTTCTTTAACCAATTCCTGAGCTATAAAATTCTCCTGGTAGGTGTTTTCTACGGGACATTGTAGCTGATCTGTGACTTTCTTTTTCTAGGGTGGGCAAGACATCCTTTCTATGATGGGACAATTGATGAAGCCTAAGAAAACTGAAATTACTGGTATGAATCCTGCACGGTATCTTTAGACCAACATAACCTATATGTTTGCCAGTTACGAAAGGATTAAAATAGGGTTATTCATGCAGCATCTCTAAATTAATGCCTATGTAATATGTATTCATAAATATTCAGTTTTCAAAATAAAAAAGTGGTACAGCTGTGAGAATTGCAGTGGCTGGAAACAGCACAACATGTTATTGGTTCACACAGGTAGTAATAAAATATATACAGTACTCCGCACTTGTCTTCCTGGGGAGGAAGAGGTTAGAACGCCAGTGCCATCCCCCTTTCTCAAAACACTGCTGCCAGAGAGTGTGAGGTTCACACTTTGACAGAGAGTCAAACTGAACAATAACAAAAAAAGTCTAAAAAATTTTGTTAGGATGCATGTTTACATGAAGCAACCATCTTGAATTTTGGTGGAGTAGGAAAACGGCTTCTGCAAACTCTAACCTTGGTTTGGTTTCAACACCTCTAGCGGCTGTTGTGCACTGCTGCTCTTCCTACTTACAAATCGCTGGAAAAAAAAATCTACAGAAAGATCTATCCTTTTTGCTTTGAAAGAAGTCATGTTTCAGTAAGTGACTATCTAAATTTAGATCAAAGTCTATTTCAATACCTAACTCAAATGGTGGTCTTTTGAAGTATTTCATCCGTTCAAGAGGTCACTTTGTTTATTCTAATGTCAGATTTATCGATGTAACATCCTGCATAGCTTTGAGATGCATACGTTCACAGAAATTTATATAGCCCTATTTTTTGTTGTTGTTAAACACATCTTCTTTGCTGAAATACAGTAGCAATATTTTGTTCTTTTAGTGATATTCCTTTCAGCCATGCTTGGAAACTTTAAGATTCCTGTTTTAAACTGAGGTTTGACTGACTTCCCCGCCCCTCCCCCCCCAACCTCCTCAAACCCACAAAAATCGTAGTTTTTCACAAGCCACGTGAGGGGACAGACTACCCCAGTTAAGTGCTAGAAATTCAGTTTAGAAAGACTTTGTTTCACAGATGGCTCCCTGATACGGTAGTGAATGCCCCAGAATTTTAGTGTCACAGAGACTTTTTCCCTGTGGCGGTATGATACCAACCAATGAAAAAAATTCAAGGAGAATCTTACTTGCTTAAAGTCTTCCATACACACCTGTTCACTAGCAGAAAAACTAACAGTTTCTTTTTGTTCTCAGACAAACTTCGAGGGGAGATCAATAAGGTGGTAAATAAATACATCGATCAAGGCATCGCAGAGCTAGTCCCAGGGGTACTCTTTGTAGATGAAGTTCACATGCTGGATATTGAATGTTTCACATACCTGCACCGAGCGCTGGAATCTTCTATTTCCCCCATTGTCATCTTTGCTTCCAATCGAGGAAACTGCGTTATCAGGTGTGATGTCTAAACTTGAATCTTCCAGTTTGCGTTGGTCCATAAACCTTGGAATTCGCTGTATCAGTAGTTATAGTCTCTGATGGTGACATCTGTGATAATTCCCTGCATGGGTTGCAAGCTGCATTAGTGCTCAAGGACTGCTTGTGAGCTTCGCGATGAGACAAGCATTTAATTCCAGGCTAACGGAGTTAAAGCACAATGGAATTCCTCTTTTTATTTCCACTGACTCATCCCTCTAACAGCTTCTGAATTGTCTGACTTCCTGGGTGATCTGTAACAATTACCTTTCTCATTAGGTACCTCAGAACACCTGTTGCTTGCACCTTACGGGCATCAAAAGTACCAGGGCTACAGAGTTTCCTGCTTCTTCTGGATTATTTTGCTGTTTGCTGTCCTCATTGTATCAGACTTAAGCTTCCTGTTCTTACTGTTAAAGCATGTCACAGTTCACCCTCTTCCTACCTGTCATTATTTCCTACTATGTTGGTCTGGCTTTTTGTGATTGTTTGGTTTTGCCAGCTACCTTGTTTTTCATCTCCACTCCAGTTCGTGCCTGCGCTTCAACATTTTGCACCCACACAGTGCATTCTTTGCATGTTCAGTGACGCTGCTCTCCTCTTTCAAATTCTTCCTTAAGTTCTACTGCTAGTTTGTGGTTTAGGCCTAATTATGTCTAAACAAGATGTCATTAGCAATGATTACTACGCTTTAAATTGATTTAATTCAGCTGTGTAACCAGCTGTTCCTTTCCCTCTTAGTGGCTCGTCTGGTATTAATCTTTCTCTGCTTGCATTGCTTAGAAGTGAAGGTGATAAGCCCTTTGAAAATGTTTGACAGGTGGACATGTTGAAAATGTTTAAGGTGGACATTGCAGCACTCTCCTTGCAAAGGCATAAAAAAGCTGTCTTGTAAAAGCAGAGCAAGTAGAGATCTGTCAGCATGGATTCACTGCAGATCTCATTATGAAAAAATTTTGAGAAAGGAAGATTTCCATATAATAGTAATATCTAACATCGGTAAATTAAATCCTTACAAATAAGGTCTTAACTATATACTACTATCTCAAGTAGTTAGCCATGCTCTGATTTGTCTGCTGATGGCTCTTAAAAGGGGAGGGGGAAAAAGTAATTGTGTAGAAGAGCTGATTCTGTAATCTCAAAAGAAAAGGAATCACTTCAGAGGAGACAACACCATCTACTCGAGTACAGCAGACGATCGAAGGGCATTTTGATTCATCTCCCAAGGAGGACTACCACCAAAGCTGCAGTGCCTAAATACTAGTCCTGAGTTTAGAAATGTAGTTCTCCACCAGCGCTTCACTGTTCTTACCTGCAATCTATAGATCTCATGAAATCTGTGTATCTTCCACTCTTGACGTCAGCCAATCACGGTGGTCTTGGAAAACAAGAGCAGATGTGTCTGCAGCCTTTGCGGTTGGGTGTTGCACATCAAACAAATAAAATGGTTTGGGGTCTAGATCCTGCTCCATCCTTCAAGCACAGACTTGAACTTCTCAGTTTGCTGGGTTGTGAGCATGGAATGTAAACCACTGCTGTATTCACTGGAGGGACTGGGGGAAGGATTGAACAGAGTAATGGCTTGCTCAGCAAGAGGGGATGTTCGCCAAATGGCTGATAGCGTACATAATTTCTACTGATGCTGCTAAACAACTTAGTAAGAATGATTTGTTCCTTGCTGGAAGATACCTTGGAACATTAGGTAAGACTGTATTGTAAGACATAGTGCAGGAAAGCATGAAGGAAAGCACCACCTCTAACTGTTTTTTGAGTGGCGTATGTAAGAGCTCCAAAAATAGCATTTGTTTCCTTCAGGCTGTCCAGTATGAACTTCAGACTAGAATGTCTCTATCTGAGGAGTGTGTCTCTGTGGGAAGACACAGGAATTGTAAAGTAGTAGATGTGTAGTCACTTATTACTGGTTTTAGTCAAATCAACGTACTGAACTCAGAGTAGTAGCTGATCTCTTTCTGTTTGGTCTCTCCTTTAGAGGCACAGAGGATGTAGTGTCTCCTCATGGAATACCACTGGACCTGCTGGATAGGGTAATGATTATCCGAACTATGCTGTATACTCCCCAAGAAATGAAGCAGGTATGCACAGCATTTCAAGAGAACTTGTATAAAGTCCCCAGAGTTCTAGTCTTTTGGGCCGACTGCTTTGTTTCTGCTGTTTGACTCTGTGGTCACTAGGGTTTATGCCAGAAAGCTTACCACTTCCTAAATGCATGCTGCTTTAGTAACAGTTTACAATAAGCTGGTTAAAATTGTGCCTGCAATTTTTCTGTCTGACTTCCACCTGCTGATGAGTTGTATTGGTAAGCATAACTAGAGCTGAAAGGGACATCTCACTTGCATGAAATAGCATGAATGGCTACCTGACCTGTGCTTTCCGTAGAGTTTGCAGGTTCCGTGCTTCTTCAATTGGTATGAGATGAACTGTCGCATTTTGGGACCTTTGGTCCCAGACCTCAGGCTGTTCCTCCACATGAGAGAGATTGAGGAACGTGACTTTGTGCATTGCATTTTTGCCTCTATGTGCTGTCCTATAGCTTTAACCTACTAGGGCTGTCTCCCAAAACTGGGAGGATTTTCATGCTTCTAGTCGAGTTTGGAAATGTAAGCACAGTAAGTGTTGCAGAGATAGGCTTCTGAATGCCTGAAACTTTTCCTGTGGGGCCAAGACAATGTATTGTGTATCGATTATAATGCTTGGGTGCCATTATGATGCATCGTGTCAAAGATCCCCCTCATTAGCGTCTCAATGCTGTGAAGTGACACAATGCAGAAGACATCAAGGTTTATCATGTCAATTCTTTGTATTATTTAAGAGATAGTGTCAATGGAGGAGAGCATTGTCACGAGATAATAGTCTCCTTCTGCTGGATAAGTGCCAAGGTGAAGCCGAGGCATTTATCGAATATAAACATAGAGGCAACGCTTCATTTCACTCGGTTTGAGGAGCTTTTCACGTATGGCTGTTGTGAGCCATTCTCAGGGTGATTTTTTTTTTTGTACCTAAAAGGACACTTTAAAGCATTATAGTATGGATTACAGTAGAAGCAGCACAATGATTTAATAATACGATTATGTTTTGTCTGTATAAAAAACAAATTTAAAAGTGTGACTTTTACTCAGTCTCGAGATGTTAAAGACGGTGGTCTGGACTTCCCTACATCGTATGTGAATTTTGTGTAGTTATGGCAGTAGGAGTATGGGCTCTGAGTTACTTTTTGTTAAGGTTGCTATATATAATGCCTGCCTAGCGTGCTGTTTTATCATGCAGTTCATACACTGTTAAAGAGCTAGTTTCTGATTTTCAGAAGAGCTGGGTAAGTGCTGCGATTTCCACTCTCCCCAGGGCTGAGGGAAAGGAAGAGTTTACAGCAGCATTTCCTAAAGCTAAAAATAGAGCCCAGACATTATGTCCCATAAATCATATTCCCATAGTCAGATAACCTCACCTTCCCTTAAATTGAGGCTTTTGAATGATTTCTCTTGGGAGAGGAGGAGGAGCTATTAAACTTAATTTTGGTTTCTAATTAAATACAATTGGGGGGGGGCTGTTAAAAATAAGACATCGTAAATTTACTTCTCTATTTTTGCTCCCATTTTTCTTTCATGCTAGGAAGTTTTCACCCTGATGTTTCTGTGTGGGACTCTTTGCCTTGGCCTTTCACAATTGATACGCTTATCAGCATAAGAATTGTCCATTTCTCTACTGAAAGTTTGTTCATAACCAGCTCAAAATATTTCTCTTTGCGTGGATAAAGTGGAAATCCCATTGTGTAGCACTGCTCCAAGAGCAAGACCCACAGTTACCTTAGTGCAGTCAGAATAGGGAGAAAATTCACTTTTATGCATATTCTAGTCGGGTATTGTTGTAATCAAAATTTTCACATATGTGCCCGGTGTTAGATATTAGAGGTTATAACTGGGACTTTTTGTTCCTAATGTATTTTACCTGCTAAACACTTTTTCTATTTCGTAGCAGCTTGTTGATGTATGTATTTGCTGGGTTAATGGCTTGGGCCCTGATCCTTCAGTAAGGTTCTACCACATTGCTAGATAAAAAGTTATTTTTAAAAAAGATTGTTAAAGGTGTGGCATTCGAGATACCTCGTTTCTAGCGGGGGAAGAATAAAGGGGCTGTATTTGAAGGAAGGGAAGGTGATGTTTAGGTGATCTAAAGGAAACAAAAAATCTACAATCTGAACTTGCAATTTGCAGGAGTGTTGCCAATATTAAGTATTAATATCTTAGCACAACTTCCTGCCTTTTCTAGCGCCTCTCTTTTACTCTGTTCCCTACCCTGACTCCCCTAGCGCATTTTTATGGCTTTAATTTAAACGAGTGCTTCTTGATATCTTGTTTACAAAGCTGCCAAAGTGAAAAATACCTGTATTATATGAGGCTTGCAGTTCCAGAGTTATCTCAGCACTACAACACAACATCATTATCCAGTCTGCCCCTTATCACTCAGCTGGTAATACAGACTACCGAGAGACTTGTGCCACTTTTGTTATAGCTTTATATGCTCGGGCTTATTGGTGATATCTTGCTCTCCAACTTTGTAAAGATCTTCAAACTGGTCCAAGCCTGAGACTGTTCTTGAAAGATTAGATTCTTCTTAGTGATTTTTTTTCTTCTTGCAGGAATAGGTGAATCATAGAGAGTAACTTTTTGATTTATTTTACTATCTTCTTGTCAATTGAATAAGAAGCGTGTTGTGAGCTGCTAAGGAAAGGGCGTAGCTTTCTGTAGGGCTTTTTGGAGGGCTCCGCTGTATAGCGGCAATGATACGCCACAAGATTTAGTAACTGGTGTAGCTGTAGCTGTCCACAGGACTCTTACATTCTGCTCCTTATTAGTAGATACGCTTCGCTAACCATGCAGAATTATCATGAAGGTGGAGTAGTCTAGTCGTGTCACTTCACTTTACCTGCCTTTTGTGATAATCAGTTTTTCAACATTGTATTTGCCTATTCAAAGACTTAGAATTCCATCGGTTCTAGTTCAGCAGTAAGGTGCACTAGGAAAACTCTCCACACCATCTCGTTTTATAGCGTGTCTCATCTCTAAGCCGACAAGTTTCTGGATACTAAGCTATGGTAATTGTTATACTAAGCATGCTAATTGTTTGGGCTGGTACCTCACTTACTTACTTACTCATCCCAACAGATCATAAAACTTCGTGCTCAGACAGAAGGAATTAATATTAGTGAAGAAGCCCTAAACCATTTAGGGGAAATTGGTACCAAGACAACCTTAAGGTAAGCTGAGTGCCCTTGGTTTTTCTCTTAAGAATGACTAGGTCTGAAAATACTGTAAGATAACTCGCTCTTGGAAGTGAGACAGCCCTCTCCCATACAGTAATGTGGTCTATTAAGAACAGCGCTAACATTAAAAAAAGAGTGGTAATCCTCCCCTCTCCTCCTGTAAGGAATGTACGTGCTGGAGGGTCTCGCAGACTTTTTATGCCGCTGACAGAGCTGTGTGTTTCCTAACAAATCTCCCACCCCTACCTGTATTCGGTTCACTGGGATGCACTGAATTGTAATTACTTGTCCGTCTCTGTTTGATCGCAGGTATGCCGTGCAGTTACTGACCCCAGCTAACCTGCTTGCCAAGATTAATGGGAAAGACAGCATTGAGAAAGAGCATATTGAAGAAATAAATGAACTTTTCTATGATGCCAAATCCTCAGCAAAAATCTTGGCTGATCAACAGGAGAAGTACATGAAATGAAGAGCTTATCATGTTAGATGCTCTTAAGTGGCTTTAACCCTTGCCCAGGGCTGGCTTTGTTACTGAATGAGAGGTGTTAATGGTTTGTCTCTTTTGGGACTGAAAAATATTTAAATGTTGGACTGCTTTGTCAGGCCAGAGTTAACTGTCACGTGTTCCTGTTTCATTATCAACAATAAGATGCTCCATGATGTCTGTGTAACATCTTAGTCTCCCTTTTATGAGTATATATGAAATGAATAGCTCTTGACCCATCGGTTTTGTCTTTAGATTTCATTACAGAAGAGCGCTAACCGAACTTGATGCTTAAGAACAGTCTATTTTCTTTATGGGTGTTCTTCTAAAATAGTTTCCTTTTACAGATGAGAACTTTTTTTTTTTAATCAAAGTTTGTCTGAAGTGCTTTATAATAAAATATTTCAAGAATATTGGAAGCTTGTATGCGTTTGCCTTGGGTGTTCAGCTGCCTAAAGAAACAGTCAAAGTAAGTTGGAATTGACAAATCCAAGTATCGGTAAAATGGATTGGCAACACAAAAATAGATCTACAGCAAAAAAATAGTAATGGAACCTTTTAAAAGTGTTTACTCTTTTGTAGGTCTTGTTTTTCATTTTCTTAGGACTTCTTTGGAGAGTGCAGAAATACATAATAGTAGTTACCTCGGTCCTATTTAAAGCCTTTCTTCCAGAGTAACATACCCTTCCTTTGTGTTTTCTTAAAGCAGATTAAATAAAAATTGCTTTCCATCATGGTTAGCTATTTTTTCACTATGTTCTGTCCCCACTTTCTTGATCGCTTGGGATCAGAAAAAAATTGCCAACTAAAGATGCATGAATATTCATACATAAAAATTAAAGGTAGCAGAGCAACAGTGAAAAGAATAACCCAACAATCAAGGTTTGAAGTCCTGCTCTGCACAGACTTTGTATGAACTTAGGCTTAGTCTCTTGTTCACAAAGTACGCTTCCTTGTTTTGTAAAGCACAGATACTTCACAGCCCTCTGAGGAGAAATGATTTAAAGACCAAGATCCGTGTAACACTGAGATCCAGATCTGTGTAACCATGTAAATGGATGAACTAGGAAGAAATGTAGAAGCTTTATAAAGTGACTAACTTCACATTCTTTATTAGAACCTTTGGTGATTTAAAACACTTCATGTACGCTTCCTTAATTAAGCGTAGTTCTTAGGGTAACATGGGAAGGGAAGAAGTGCCAGCTTGCCACAGGAGCCGAGTTTCAAATACCCTTTTTGGCAGCCGCAAAGTGGAGAAGATCAAGTTAAAATCGATACCTTCAGCTCATCAAAAATTTAAATCTGCTTTCCTAAGTGAGCAGCTTTGACAAATACCAATCACAGCTACTAAGCCTTCCATGAATCCTTCACAGAAGTCATTGGTTCCTCACACTGGGAGAATCTCAGTTGAATTGGGCAGATGCTGGTAATTGCTTGCTTTTTTTTTTTTTTAAAGGTGAAAAGCACCTCTCATTTGTTTTGCTTTCATAAGAGGTTTTCTTTTAAGAGTTCCTGGTAGTTAGAGAAGCTAGAATGATCACGGAGCCAGAGCATGCATGTTTACCTAAAATACATATACGTGGCTTGATTGCTACGTATCAGGTCTAACAAAGCTTCCTTGTTAAATCATAGAATTCTGACTTCTAAAACTAATGCGTAAGCTCAGTCATCATCTTTTTGGGGAAGGAAACCAGGTGCTAAAACCCTCTGTCCTCACCCCCACAGGCTCTAGAGGCTTGTCTTTTCCTTGTGCTGAACTGCTGCTTCTGGAAATTGCTACTGATTTTTCATCTCCAAAAAAACGTGGACTGGACAGCAGAGACTGCTGGGGGAGAAAAAGTAGAGCTGGAAAGAAGCTGGACGGTTTGGATTTAATAATGTTTTGATCACACTCTACCATCTGAGTCATGTAAATACCTGTCCCATTCTTCCAAGTAAAATTCAGTACGCTGTCAGCCAACCCTAATTAGCTTTTGTCCTTTAAATAATCTATCATCTACTCCCTTCTCTACATCTGCAACTAAACACTAGTGACGGAGATATTTAATGAATGATTTTTGGTTTATCTGTAAATACTTTGGGCCAGGGAGCAATCCTGCTTGCAAACCCAAGACCCCTCTCTCTTGCTGACTCCAAATGAATACATATATTGCAACTGCACCATCAGACTAATTTCCACAGCGCTTCTAAAATCCTCTTCCTGCGGCAGGATGGCATGTTCTGTTGTAGTGCTGTAGCGCAATGGAAAGAGACCCAGTGAATTAAGCTGCTGTGTGGTTAAAATGGAACCTTCTTTTTCTGTTGCAGTTTGAAAATCCTCCTCGGCAATGATGAACGTAGTTATTTAAGAACACGAGTACCATTTATCTTTGAGTTTTCTGAAATACCTGATCAGTTTAGGAAGAAGTTTGAGTAAGCCCTAAATAATTCTGAATGGCAGAGCTACTCAAAGTCTCAATCAACGTTTGATGGCATCGGCTTTTTACTGATAAACTTGGCTCTGTTCACACAGCAGCAAAAGACCTGCTGGGGCAGCGAAGGGCGGTGCCTCCTGGAATGCCGAAATCTTAAACCCGCCGTTCCCACTGCCTACCGTTGGCAGGAGAAGGCAGGAACTCTCGTTCCTCCTTTGGCAAATCAATTGTTTCTTTGCTTACAAAATGCTCTTTATAAAAATTCAAGCTCTGTAAAACTGGGAAGAAATACTTGTTCTCGTAAGTCGAAACACAGCTGCTGTCTCTGTAGCACTCGAGCTGGATAGCCTGCCAGACCTCACACAGCAAGCAAAGGCCTAGGAAGAAGTGAACCATGTGCCGCACACTGAAACTTGGCAGTTCCACCCGACCCTAGCTCCATAGCTGACTTCATGACTGATGGCAGCTGTCACTTGAGACTGACTGCAGGTACTGAAGTGTGCTTTAGGAAGGGAACAAGGTCTGAAAATACACATGGGGGAAAGCAGGAGCCATCCATCTAAATTGGCATTTTCCCCAAACCTTAAGCAAATTAAAAAAAAAAAAAATCATTATTTCTTCTTGTACGACTGTCCTCAACACGTGCCAAGTTGGCTGCAGCCTGATCAGAGCCAGGGCTTGGTACCAAGCAATCCCAGGAAGGAGCGGGGACCTTCCAATGGGCAGCGGCAGAACTGGGCGCAGGGCGTGCTCAGAGGGGTCGTCGTTCCCCACCTACGCGCTCCTCCTGAACCCTCGGTTCTGCTGCTGAAGGACTTGACTTGGTGCGAATCAGCTCCCGACAAAGGGGCCTCGCTTTTCTGTTCTGCACGTTAACGTCCGTACAGCAGCAGACAAGCCCCTCGCCTCTGACCGTGCACCAGTTCTGGAGAGCTCTCTGCCGAGGGGGCCGTCTCCGTAACAGTCAGTAAGTGTCTACGAAGACGCAAAGCTGTGATATAAAGGGAAAATCCTTCTGCGCTAAATGGCGAGCGAATGTTTATCTAGCCTATTAAGTGACGTCCAGCAGACTTATTGGTGTCAAAGCTTTGCCCATGAAAATAGTCTTTCATATTAGTGATAAAAATAGTTCTGTTGAAAGAACCGCTGCACCGTGTACAATAGCTACTGGTGAAGGATCCCTAACAAAAATAGAAATACTTATTTGACGCAAAGCTGCCCCTTGAAGGGGGAAGGCACATGCGGAAAGAAACGTTCCCACAAATTAGATTGGTTATTAATATTAAATGTGAAAGAACAAACTTATTTTAATTATTTTCTTCCTGTTTTCCACAAAGGTTGCACTTAACGCATTAATCTTCTAAGCGAAGTTTTTACGACCGATTGCCTGCACACCGGGAGAAGTTTCTCCATCCATTACTCGCAGGGAAACGGGCCCTGCTGTGTAGGAAAATATTTGTTACATCTTATCAGGGTGACACATAATCTAACAACAATTACAGCAAGCCCATATTTTGTACTATTTCGGTTTCAACGTGAAAAATAGTTCTAATATTAAACCTGGGGTGGGTGGGGGTTATAGTAACCAGTTGAATATTACAAGCGGTGATTTCCTTTCGACATGGAGCGGAGCCACGCTCGGATCCTGCTCTGAGGCACTGGATGCGCACAGATCCACCGTACGTGCTTCCTACGCAGATGCCACAGCGCAGGAGCGATGGGAAGTTGATTCCCTCTCGTTATACATATCGAGGTCAGAAATTGCCACGTCTTTAGACCTCATGTGGCCAAAAGCATCTGAGAGACAATTTACGAGAGAAACGGGAGATACTCCAGAAACTGACCCAGCTAGGAGACCGCTAATGTGGAGAAAACTCAAGACTGCCCACGTCCTAAAAACTTCCCATCTCAAAAGCTGGTCCAGACACGCTCAGCGTAAACACACGGGGAGATTGAGATTCCCCTCTCGCGCCGGCCTTTACTGTTTGAAACTGGGCTGCCAACAAAGAATCACGCGTCATTACCGGCAGGAATTTATTTTAAACAACTCCACTGTTCTCATTCAGCCTCAGAGCTCCCCGAAGCAAACGTGAGCTTCTCCTGCCTAACATTTTGATACCTTTAAAAGGAACAAACGCAAGAGCCCAGCTCTGTGTCAGCCTGGGAACTGGGTGTAAACACACTCTGGGCTCTGCTCACCACCCCTGTCTCCTCGCTGATTAATAGCTTTGGGGCCTACGCATCGACGTACGTATTTTAATTGTGCGCATCCAAGCGAGTCATCAACACCAGGCAAAGAGACAGCGCCAAGATCCTGGGAGCGGGCAAGGTTACAAAGGCAGAATTTAGTCAGTGGGAAGATTTCGACCAAGTGAGCAGGCCAGGGAAAGAGCAGACTTTTTTTTTTTTGCTTAAACAATGAAAATTAAGAACCAATTTATTTTTATTACAAACAACATTTTCAACAACCTTCACTTGGGGTTTTTTGGGGTGCCAATTAAAGACTTCCAAAGAGGAGAGGACCTGATGCTGCTCCCTTGACCTTGTAACCGGGCAGCCTGCACGGCGCTGCTGGGGTCCCAGCCCCGATTTCCCAACGCAGAGCCAGCCCCTGGCTCTGCCGCTGCCCGTCTCTGCCGGCTGACAGCCCCGTGACTCTGCCGGCAGCCAGCGGAGCTCGTGACAGTGTTCTGGTGTAAAATCAGGCAAACAAGGAGAAAGAGGAGAGACTTGAGCACGTTTCAGATCACAAACCAGGCACAGGGAGAGGACGGCCAGGAAGCAAAGAGCACGCTCACATCTGCCTCAACATCTGCAGCTGGCGCTTTCTTTTCCTGTTCCAAGGAAAGAAAACTCACATCCTTCCGTCTGAAATGAAAAGCGGGAAATGGCAAAATCACCCGAGATTTTACTGCCCGCTCGCCATGGCCCCTGATCCTGGAGCCCCGCATGGGCTTCCCACATCTCCCGTGGGAAGGTGGAAGCCACAGCGGCTGTCGAAGGCAGCGACAACAGAAACACAGCAGCGCCCCAACCTCCAGACCAAGCTTGTGCAGTGTGGCAGAGGGTCAGCGAGGCCGATGGCCAGCGAGGCCAGCTGCGGGCTCCTGCGCTCGGTCCTGACGGGTGCAGAGCAGGGCAGGAGGTCTGGGCCCATCCAGCCCCAGGCTGAGCTCCGGGCAGGGGCTGCTGAGACACTTCCAGCAGAAGCTTGGGAGGGGCCGTGCTGACCTTTGCTGGGGAGGGAAGGTAGGCGAGGGCTCTGGCCATCTGAAGTATTTCAGGTCGGGCTGGGAAAAATTCAACCATAGCAAAATTATTTCCCATCATCTCGCAGGGCGTTACAGCCGCTCTCCAGCACGGAGGGAGCAAGAGCGGGACCAAGAACACCCCGTGGGGCAACTGTGAACGCAGCAGCAGTAG
The DNA here is from genome assembly GCA_013398225.1 of Steatornis caripensis. NCBI lineage: Eukaryota > Metazoa > Chordata > Aves > Caprimulgiformes > Steatornithidae > Steatornis > Steatornis caripensis. The sequence continues at coordinate 151,725 of VZSC01010139.1, forward strand.
GAACAACCTGCGCACGGTTCAGCTCCAGCCACGCCAAGAGCCGTCGAGGACGACTTTGGGGCCCTCAGCCCTACCAGAGCTGCGGCAGGGCCCGAGGGCTCCGCTTGCTGCCAGAGAGCGCGGGAAGAATGCTAGGCAGTGCACGGCAGGGGGGAGGTGGGCGTGCTACGCTGTGATCTTCAGAGCTTTAGGAAGTTAGAAGAGCCAGAAGAAGAGCCGGAGAGCAAAGGCTGAGTCATTGCTACACTGCAAATTCAACCACGCTGAGTAGTTTCCCCATTTCATTAAGAGGTTTGCAGACAGGACCAAATTGTTCGTAATCATCTTAGCGGAATGGTGCTACAGCAGGAGCTTGAAACCCGATTTCTTTAACGTGATTAAGGGACAATTTGATCCCATCTGCAAAAGCAATCAAAATACTGCATTGTGTCTGTGCTCCGCCGTAACCATAAATATGATGCACACATGACTTCATCTCATGTTGAAATGCATCTTGCCCAAGGTGACCACCTCTCTGGTCAGACGTCACGCACCGTCTAGTTCTTCGGTGCAATACTTCAGAGGGAGCGTTAGCAAGAGATTAACCACACGCCGAGAAAGCACTTTGGAACCTGCTGTGTTTTGTAATTCACCCGATTTACGTTATGAGTGGAGCCCCGGCCCCGCCTGCGTCGTTACAGACCTGCGCTGAGTGCGGTGAGGCTCCTGGGGACGCGGACGGCGAGGATGGACTTTGTGTAATGTCACGTTGCCCGTTTTTAGCTGAGGCATTGGGCCTGGCTCTGCCTCCCGCACTCTGTGCCTGCCCAAGCAGCGTGGTACGGCATTAAACAACAGCCTCTCAGCACGCCGGCTGCCCTGCACACGTTGCGCATCAGCACCATCGCGTATCCTAGGGCTGTAGTTTCGAGGCTCGTTCATCTTTATGGGATGGGGCGCTGTTTCCCCAGGAGCACGTGGGACGCTTCCCTAACAGACGGGGTTGTCTAGCCCCACAAGGTTGGTATTCCGGCCAAGTCTAGAGAGTAACATCAGCACGATAACTGTTTGCACTGGAAAAGAACTTGCTTCCCAGGTTCCCGCTGATCTGGATGCGATCACCTGGCGGAGGTTTGCTGCCAGTCCTGCATCTCCCAGCTCGCAAGCCCCTGTAGAGGCAGTAACTCCAGAGATACAGCCAGCCCCTCGTGACAGACTCCGCCAGCACGAAGCCAAGCCTGTGCTGCACATACAGCGCGTCCTTCCGTGGACAAGTAACGGCCGAAATGAGCTCAGGAGTCACGTCCTGGTATCTCAAGCCCCAGCTCTATTCCTGATTCACTCTTCAGTCAGTCATCCCCTCAGGTAACAGCTTCCCAGCATCCGTTACTTTGGGCACTTACGCTTTAGAGATCACAGGCGCATTAGAGCCCAAACCGTACAGCATCTCTGCAAAACCCAACCTTCAGACGTATAGACGCTCTCATGCTGAGGTTGATAGGATTAGTGGGAATTCAGGAGCACAGACACTGGGTTCGTGTTTTCCCAAAGCCCTCAGTGTCTAGGAGCCCACGGCTCAGTGAAGCTCAGGCGTTGGTTGTTTAATTTTCAAAATAATCTCAGGCATTCAAGTTACAGAGTCCCTGTCCCTACAGCTCCAAGCCACGGAGACACTGGCCTACAAACTGCAGAAAACGTCACCGGACAAAAGCATTATTTCCTCATTTTAGCACCAGCAAACCGCATCTGTGTCATCTCTGCAGGGCGTGCGTGAAGGTTCACCCTTTCAGCAGACGGCCCCGAGGCTCCTGGACGGACAGGCCACGCCAGGCGCCCAGGACCCATTTCCTCCTCATCGTGTCCTCGCTAAGGAGCTCTGCACGGAGACGGGAGCTCTGCTTCCCCGCCTGGCCTGGGTTCGACTTCTCTGTATGGATGAGGGAAACGCTCCTCAAGGACCGTTTGCACCAGCACTCATTGCCAGCCCTTATCCCAGCCATATGGTTCACACCCCCACCAACTCGCGTCTGCAGACGTTATCTGCTTTCATGAAAAAGGCAGAAAGTAATCACCACTCAATTTTTGGAAACCACACGGAACGAACTACTTCTTTCAGGGACGCTGCCTGACCCTCCCGGCTTTCCTTCTGATCCTCTGGGATTCGAGACGACAGGCTGCAGAGACCAGCACCCCCAGCTTTTACAGACAAACCTGTTTGATCCAGACCTGCTTATAACCCTCACTTTTATTAGGATAAAACCAAAACCAGATGCAGATTAGCAAATCAGCTGTAGGTCCAAGGCAGCGAATGCACCGAACGGGAGAACCGACTGCCAACCGCTAACGCTAAAGAACTCAAGCCCAAGGGCTTCGTCCCAGGGAGGGACTGACAACCGCAGAGCAGAGCCGAGCAGCCCGAGACGCTGCTGAAAACCACAGGAGATAACCGCGTTTGAGGACATTGCCGCTTATCCCATAAATTAAAATAGACACGTTCCTTAAATACAGCAAACGCCGTGCCTCCTGCAAACGGACGTGCCTGCTGCTCTCCCCAGCCCGCCGGCACGGCGCTGCCAGCGTTGCTTTTACGCCGGTGGTGGAACATACCCCCCAGGCTTCCCCAGCCAGCCCTCCGTGGGCACAACTGCTCAGAGGGGCTGCCAAGGGGGCAGCGCCGTGGGTGTGCGCGGTGCTGAGCGGCTGCGGCAGGAGCCCTGGGCACCTCCTGCGATGGCCCCCGGCGCAGAGCTGGGTGCTGATGTGCACGCGGGCAGCGGCTCCGAGCAATGCAACGCTGCGCCTGGGTCCGTGACCCAGGACTTCGGGGAGGCTTCGGGGCTCAGGCTAACACACCCAAGCATCTTCCACGCAGGTGGAGCCGTGAGGCCGTGATGAGCCAGGGGCCAGCCGCGCCGCAGCCCGGGGGCCAGGGCACCGTGCCCTGGAAGGCAGAACCCCTCCTTTGGGGAAACAGGGCAGCTCCCGCACAGCGCTGCTAGAAGTAGGGATCGAGTCTGGCGGGATCGCGACGGCGGAGTCCCGATGACCTAGAGCAGGACACACGTGGGTCTCTGCTGCAAGGGAACCCGCAGGACTTGCAAGCACGTATTTCTTTCCGCAGGCTGAGGAAGCAAAACCAGAGCCCTGTCCCTGCGCACCTCCTCCGAGGTAAAGCTGGTGCACGCAGCGGAGCTGTGCTGGTTTACACCAAGGACTGCTCACCCAAGGGGCTGCTCCCCGGTCCCTCCGCCCGCAACCTGCTCTGCCGTGCAGGAAGGGGGTGGCTTCCAGCGCTGCTCCTCTCCGGCGGTGGGCGAAGGATCCCTTCTACCCCGTCGAGCGCGCCCCGAAGCGCTGCGGGCGGGGGAACGCGACAGGAGCTTCAAACCCGATGCTGGCTCCCCACGGGAGGCGCGGCCGCGGCGGGCAGCCGGCATCACCTCCAGCTTCACTTTTTGATTAATGTTCTTCCAAACTTTCCTTGGCTCCCCGCGCTCCCGCCTTCCGTCACCCTTCTCATTACAGATGTATCTTTGCATCAAGGAAAGCGGGAGGAAAAATTGTTCTTTCGGGGTGACAGCTGAGCGAGGGCTATATTATTAAAGGTACCAATCATAGGTGCCGAGCTATCATCGCAGGATGAATGCACTTGTCAGGAGCCCGCGGGGGAGAGGGAGGGAGAGAGGCGGCGGGACGGCGGCACTCGCTTCTCGCTCCTCTCCCCCCACCCGCCGCTCTCCCTCTCCTTTAACGCTGGCCACCTCCGCTCGCCTGAACTTGGACCTTCAGCGGCGACAATTTCTCTGGCCTCGACAGCACGATTAATTTCTCCTGCCCTCGGCGGGGCCTCCGAGTGCGGTGGAAGTCCAGCTGGCCTGCTGCTGATAAGATGTACCTTTTGATTTGTTTTGTCTTTGATTGCCTTTTCTGTCACCTACAATGGCTGGCCGCCTGGAGACCTCCACATCGCCTGACTGACGGATCTATTTATCTGTAGGCTGCTCCCCGGCTTCTCCTCCCCCTCGCTCCCCTCCTCCCCCAAACCACCACCTTGTACCGCTGAAGTCCCAGTCTAATAGAAGCCATGAAGGCTCATCCACCATAAAATACATCTGCCATCCTCCTTCTCGCCAAGATAAAAGCCTGTCAGCGTTACTTTCCAATTCCAGGCAGCTTGATTAATGGTGAAAAGCCACGGCGAGATCGACTTCTGGTTTTTACAAGCACTGTCAGCCGGCCCAGGGTTATGCGAAACACACGCTCACGGAAAACAAAACAAAATGAGAAAAGGTTGGGTGGGGAGGGAGGAGAGGGACGCGAAGGAGGGGGCGAGGGTAACCAAATCGTATTAGGCTCGAGACTAAATAAAACGGGAACCTGGAGCCATCAAACCCCTGTCAGCCGGGCGCAGAAACACGCTCCGCAGCTCATTGTACCAAGGCAAATTATGGCAATAATAAATCATTGTTGAAGGAAGATTGTTGATAATTTTTTTTTTTTTTTTTTTTTTT
>VZSC01010139.1:156337-227158 GCA_013398225.1 Steatornis caripensis
CGGACGGTGGCATTCAATAGGGGCGCTGGGACACCTGCCACGGGGCTTGGAGCGAGCGCCCGAGCAGGTTATTAGCCTGTCACTCAGCCCTCCTCCCCTCACCCCGCGGGGACGGCAGGCAGCGGGGCTGGAACAAAAAGTCTGCAAAGAGAGATATTTAAAAAAATGAATAACAGAAATATTCCTACAGGAAAACAAAAAGGGGGGAGGCGGAGGGGGTCAAAAGAGTTACAGCACTCTTTGCAATGCTCGTTTGTGATAAAGAATATTTTACGGTGGCCCAGCCTCGCCGTGCTTCAGCTACTCCGCTCCACCTGCCAGCGAGAGGCAGCCATCCCTGGGGCGACACACGGCTGTCCCAGGGAGCAGAGTAACGCCGCGCACTCTGGAAAAGTCCGGAAAAATATACAGCCCGGCAAAGAAAGTAGGGAATATTCCTGAACCACCGAGACTGGGCTTGAAGGGGGTTTCGTCAGGCTCAAGCCTACAACAGGTGACACCAGGCCGCGTGGGGCTGCGAGCGCCGTGCCGATGGATCCCAGCCGACCCGCGGCACCTCCCGCAGCGCAGGACGCGTACTGCTGTACGGCACCGCTGTCCGCCTCCAACAAGAACAAGACCACCCTCAGCTAAATCACTTCCTGCAGCGCCTCTGCATCCGCGGCAAGTTTCCCATCTGAGTCGATTAATCCCGACGTTTCGTGGGTGATGAGGTCTGACCGGATCACGGGAGAAGGTGCAGACCGCCCAGCGAAACAAAACCACGTCCTCGCTTTCACCACCCCAGCGCGGGTACGGCTCAACATCGCTTCCTCCAAAGAGGAAGGACAGGCTCGTCGGCAGATACCGTCGTACCTCTACCAGCGCCAGGAGAGTGCCGCCAAGGGAGACGTAATTTCCAGCGCCCTCACACTGGTAACTCTTCTGTTCGTTTGTAGGGGTGGTGTGAGGACCAACACATCGTGTTTGGCCATTGGGGCATACGAGGGCACCAACGCGGTTCTTGGCAGCTGGTACCACACTGTTCGCCCGTCACGCTGGGCAGCGCCTCCGGCCTGGCCACGGTACCTCAGTTTACCTTGGTCGCCTGTCAAGGCACCGCCCGCGTGAACTTGTTTGAGCATCACCCGAATGCTTCCACTCGTACCTGCAATCCAACCACCCGGTATCTCGCAGGGTAACGGCGGCCGAAACCTTATCTTACGCAAAGGCAACGCCTCAGCTGGACGATGCTGGGCCATCTCCCTTCAGAGACACGGCACTGCAGGGATAGGGAGGCGGCAGAAGGGACTGAAGGAAAGGGGCTGATGGGCAAGGAGCGGACGTTTGCACGGGAGGATGGCCGGCCAGCGAGGTAAGGGGCAGACAAGAATGGAAAAGAAGGTTCCCAAAAGCAGAAGACGAAAGCGTGAGGAAGAAGAAGGAAAATCTGTGGAGTGGGGAAGGAAAGGGGAAAGGCAGAAACACGCTAACGGAAGGCAAGAAAAGCACAANAAGACGAAAGCGTGAGGAAGAAGAAGGAAAATCTGTGGAGTGGGGAAGGAAAGGGGAAAGGCAGAAACACGCTAACAGAAGGCAAGAAAAGCACAACCGGGGAGGATGAATAAACACCGCGTACAGCGGATGCAATCCCAGAGAAAGCGAGAGAAGCAGCAGGAGAGAGCTGGGGCGGTTGAAAGAAGGCTGTGCGTTACATGGGAACAGAGAGGGGGAAGAGGCAGAGGAAGAGCAGGAAGGAGAAACAGAAAAATGCAAAAGAAAGAAAAGGGCCCCCGAGAGGGCGCAGCAGCCTCCTTGGCAGCGCTCCTCCCAGGAAGCTGACGCCAGTAAAAGAGAAGAAAGAATTTTTAAAAAGCGTTGAGTTTAGAAGCAAATCCACCAAAACCCCAGGCGGACGTTTTAATTCAAGTTATGAATTAAATCACGTATTTGATTTGTATTAGAGAGAAGGCCACGCGCTTTCCAAATCAGCGCGCGCAGGGGACCTCGAATCCCGCACCCCCTTGTACCGCAGTGCTCGCTCAAACCGCTTGGCTCCCCCCAGTTACCCCACTAGCCAAAAGCCGTCACAACCCACTCCCACCAAAGCCTCTCTCCGACGCCGCAGCCGCGCGGCTGTGGCGGCATCAGACCCGCACCACCCGGCAGGCGAACCGCCAGGCAGCGGGGATACGGGGCTCTCGCCGCGGGGAGGCGGGCGCGCTTCCCCAGCCGGGGCGCAGAAACCCGGGCACAACGTCCCCATTGTCAGAGCGCTCCTTGATCTTCCCGACGCGCGCATCAACGGTGAGGGAGCCTCGGCAAGAGCCGTCAGCGGGGCCCGCGCCCGACCCCGCGCTGCGCTGATGTGAGGGATCGCAAATGGGAGACGACAGAAGAGCCCGGCGGAGCAGGGCAGAGCGGAGACGGGAGGAAGGAGCCAGAAGGCCGGCGAGCGGCAGCAGGTGGGGCCACCACCGCGTGCGATCGTCACGTGGAGGAAACCATCGCAGACTCCCTTTGGAGCGGGAGAGCAAGACAATTTTTCCATCTGGGTGAAGTTAATGACTTCCACGCTTAGGCTAGCTGACAAGACTGCCTTAGGCACACGCATCCAGAGATCACAGGGAGGCACGGGCTGCCGTCCCCGCTCCGGTCCTACCCGTAACGGGCACGGGGGCTGCACGCCCCGGCAGCAGCTCAGCCCGGTGCTGGGCCTGGGGCCCCCTCGGCATCACCTCGGCTCACGTGGCTCCTGCCTGCCCGTGCTCCGTGGGCACCGCTCACACCCTGCCCCCCAAAGCTTCCTGGACCCAGCGCAGCTGGGGCTTCCGCACCGCCGAGTGCGGGGCTGAGCCCCTGGATCCGGCTGGATGACGCCCATGCCCGTCTTCCCCGACAGCAGGACCGGGAACGGGAGGTGTCAGAAACAAGCAAGGCCCAATTGAAAGAAAAATAATTAGGAGAATTTCACCCACGTTAATTTTTAAAGTGATAATGTTAATTTTGTATTCCGTTACGTGGGGGAAAAGCTTTCTATAAAACGAATACGTATTTCAGTTTGACTTATTTTAAGTTAAAACAGTAGGTGACTATAATCCCCATTTATGGCTGGCCAATTTTACTGCCGGTCCCGAACACCGCACTCTGTTAACCACACGACAGTGAATCTATATTGAAATCGCACGTCCTTTTTTCCCCAGCTAGTTCTCCGAAACAGAAGTTTCTTCTGTATCTGCGTTATTACGTCTGGATTTCAGTTCTACTTCAGAGCCACAAGATATAACCTTCTTTTCTGCGTGCACGTTAGCAATATTGATGGGCTTTATTTTCAATATCTTATTCCCTCCTATTTTAGGGATAAAAGCATTTCATTTCTCTGTCAGTGCAAGAATCTTTGCATGCAGCGCAATTTCATTTCTAATGCGGGCTGCATTTTGAATATGACGCAGTGAAAGAAATGAGAGGTATTTCATAAACATGGCTATTTTCCATACGCTACCTAATTGTACCAAACACCACTTTTCATCGTTAGAGAAGCAAAGTTTAGCTCAAACAACAACCATGGGAGATATTTCACTTTTCCTAAGCAACTCAGGGGCTCTCTTCCAGAAACAAGATTCTCTCCACTCTTTAGTTGCCTTCAATTTGTTTTACTTTATTCTAATAAAATCCAGCAGCTTCGTCTACGATTCTGTCCCCCGCGGGGTTCGAATGCCGTGTGCGTTGGCAGATTGCTCCCCGCTAAACTCAAACACGGGAGCCAATTCACCATCAGCTTCGAATCTGGAGCGGAGCGAGCTGGCCGAGCGTCACGTATTCCCACGGCGACCCGTGCATCCACGCGGCGAGAAAGGAAAAAAGGATCCGCGAGCCTGTCCTTGCCGCGATCGCGCCTTTTCCTCCCGGCGAGCAGAGCTCGCGCGCCAGCCTGACGTAGCGCAGCGGCTTTGCGGCGTCACTGCGACCACACCGCCCTGTCCTGAGAGGCAGGCAGAGACCGATAGCGAGGGCCGCCCGATCGATGGGCCCGTGGTCCGACCCTTCACCGCAGACAACAGGAGCTGCGACAATCCAAACCACGTTTAGGTAAATACTGGGAACCAGCAAGCCAGCTGCTGCCGAGGCCCAAGCCAACCCCCCAGCACCAGAGAAACATCTTCTCCGGGTCCGAAGCGGTGCCTGTCAGGACGCCCAGCCCTGCGTCACAGCCTGCCCCTCGTCATATTACCCCGAACGCTCCGTGGGTCCGAGCCGCACGTATTTTTCCAGGCTGCTGGCCACAGGAGTGATGCGCTGAAGCTCAGTATTAATGTAAAGAACTATAGCAGCAGCTTTATTGAACGGCGCCAGCCCCTCTGGACATCTATATTGTACAACTTGGGTACAGGTGATAGGCACCTAAGATTAGAGAGACTGATAACTATATATTCCTAAAGGGCCCCGTCCTTCCGGATAGATTTTTTCAGAGGATGGATTTGCTTTGTCCAACCCGGAACGCAGGATCTTGCCAGGAGCATCTGCACATATCATCACTTGTCTTCAGAAACGCCAGCCACCCTCCCTCACCCCGAGCGCCAGCAGCGCAACCCCATCCCACGCAGCCTGGGACAGGAGGCAAGCAGCCGCCAAAGGGCCGTTAGGGACCCGTGGAACACGCACACGGGACAAGGTGAGAAAGTTAAAGATGCACGTCCAGGAATTGCTGAGCCTGTTAGAAACAGAGCAAAACCGTTTTACGCAAAGCCAGGGGCTCTTGCTGGTGGCGTAAGATGAAAACAAGTTGTGTGGAGCTCATCCCAGCCCTTTAAAAGGTCACAAGGACAAGCCCACAACGCTCCTGCGCCCCATCTGACTCGGGAGCCCCCGTGCCTTCCGGCAGGCATCTGCGCGAGCACGCAGCTCCGATACCCAGTGAAGAAAGGCCGTCTCTGACCTCCGCTGCTCACCTCTCTGGGCATCCATCCTGCTCCTGAAACCCCGTGGGTCTTCCTACCGCTTCCAGAGGTGTTTGGCAAGAAGCGCATCAGGCTCCTGCCAGAGGATTTACAAGAGAAAGGCAAAGCCGCCCTGTCGGGTCTGCACTTCATCACTGCAGTAACAGCTCTGCTGGGTAACGGAACGAAGCAGCGTCTTTCCGGATGACAGAGGAACCCGCCGGGAGGGCTCTGGGCTGGGGGATGCCGACTTGGAGCACCTCCACGTGCGGGAAAGCACCAGCCTCATGGGTGAATGCCGGTGGGCAGGGAGAAGAGGTAACTTCTTGAGGCCTTTAACACGCTCGTGCCCGTCTCTTGCAGACTGACGGCTGTCCCACACCCACACGCGCCCCGAAAACGGGGCGGCAGGCTGCACGCCCTGGCCTAGCCCGCTGTACGTGCTTCAGGGCTGTGCTCGGCACACGTGGTTTTCATCTGGTTGGGTCTTCTCCGTGCATGTGTGAGACAGATTACACAGGAAACGCGCGGGCCAGCAGCACGCCATCCACCGTTCAAGGTAGCAGGTAACTTAAGGAGCGTCATTAGCAACAGAAACACTCAACGGGAGGAGGTGCAAGATCCACAGAAGTGATTCATTACAGACTGCGCCGCTCGTCTGTGAATGTCTTTCCCCGTACAAATGCTTCGGAGCATTAACAAATCCCCACACCCTCATGCGAGAAGGATCAAACCTAGCAGGCAGCCAGAGTCAGGGTAACCGATACCCAACCACAAGGCAACACAGCGACAGAATGTCTCCGTGCTCACACTTTCCCCGTGCCAGTCCCCTCATGACAGCATCTTCCTGCTGCAGGAAGCTATCGGGGACCACGGACACAGATGGAAATTCCCCAGGCACAAACAGATTTCCAGCCAGGTACCGACAGCCCGTCAGTGCCCGTCCCCCAGAGCCGGAGCACAGCCGAGGCACCCACCGGTGGGCTGCATGCGGGCGACGGGGTTTCCCCTCTTACCTCTCCTCCACCCCAGCCCCCTATTTAAGTGCTGGAGGATGCTAGCTACACCTCAGATCACATCAGGGATGTCCCGGTAATCCACAACCACGGGAACAAATCCAGCTCTGTCCTGTTTAATCCTCCTTCCTACAGTACTGCCCCATCCTCACGGGCCCCGAGCGCGCGTCGGCGCGTTTGCCTTTGCTGCAGCACATTATCGGGGGACGCGCGGGGTGTGGACAGTCCAAGGGTCACTTCCACAGAGGGACTGAAGCTCTGACGCGAGCAATACCTGTTCTGTGCAGGAACCACCCAGCACAGGCTCCCCCAGGGAACACAAGAAAGCAGGAGTGAGGCTTTTACTCAGGTCTTTCCAGTTGTGCGCTGGAGCCCCGGCTAAACAACAACCCGTTCTCCCGATTTCTAGAGGGTGCTTCTGCTTCCTTACCACACCGAGGTCCCGGGCTGCAGCAAACAGCCTTCGGGCAATTTCATTATTTCCCCAACAACGCCTCCTCGAACCCCGACAGCACCAACCTCTCACCTCTGCTTAGGGAGCTGATCCAGATTTGAGTTGATTTTATAGCAATTGTTTTTAACAACCAAAAACACCGAGAAATGGTTTTGTCCTGTCTTACAGTGAACATGAAGCGTTAAACTTGATGAATTGCAGGCACTCAAAGCTCTGACCGTCGCCTAATGGACTGCGCATAAAGGAAACGCTCTCTGGAGAAGCAGAGATATTCTGCAAGGATGAAATAACATCAAGGCTGTGATCTCTCAGCAATTCTGCAAGAACAAATTAAAACACGACCGCGCCGGCACACGGACCGCTCGGTTCTCTGACCCTCTTTTTCCTACAGGCGTGAGCTCACTGCCGAGACACTGATTTGGGGATTAAGGACAGAACGAAGTGCACTACGTCATTGATTAGCTGCTCACAGTTATGCTCTGAAGACACCTGCTTTACCTACGTGCACGCGTGCAATTCGGACCTGCATTTCCATTTCTACAGAGTTAACGGGTTTTTTCCGGTGCTTCAAGAGGCCACATCCGTGGGCGAGGCAAGCACAGGCACGGCATGGTGCAGCACTCTCACAGTGACCAGCATGGCCGGGGACAAGTCCTGTCCTCCACAGCATTTATTTATTTATTTTTTTAAAAGCAGGTTTTTGTATTCAGACTGTACAATCTTTGGAGCCAGAAATCTCTCTCGTGTTGCAATTACAGCCAGTGGCCACCAAAACGGGCGCTCTCTCTTGTGCAAAACAAGCAACTCCTGCAATACGAGTAACACCTGAGAATTAACTTCATAGAAACGGAAACCCTTCTAGTTTATTTGCTCTACAACTACGGCTCTTCTCTTTTCGCACATGACATACCCTTGTCACCGCTCCGGTTCAAGGGGTCACGCAAGCTCCCAGCTATCCACTACAAAAAGGTGGATACGAGTGTTTCAAGCCAAATCAAAGTGACAGCAATGTACCTCAGCTGCAGGAGGTTGTGTTAGAGCCCCCGGCTTGCGTTGCTGTGTCCCATCGTTAAATTAGGTAAGCCTTATCCCAAGCTTGCTTTCGCTAGCCCGCGCTGCTTAAGCAACGGGACGTACCGGGGTAAGAGGCAGCTCTTTTCTACCTCCCTAAATAAGTTAAGTCTCCCCCCTCTGTAAATCTCTCCTCCTTTCAAGAGCTACGCAGAGCAAGAGGGGCCAGGCTAAAAAATGCTTTTCTGATAAATGAACATTCACCGGCCCAAGCTCCACCCTCCAACGCCTGAGAGAAATGAATTCCTTTTCTGAGCTCTTTTAACAAACACACTTCCCTACCTTACAAGTTTCTACAGCCGCAGAGCACAAAGAAAACTTTGAATTGCAGCAAGGGAACACCAGGTCCGGCTGGGATAGCAAGGTAAAATCAAACACCGATTTCGACAGCACGCAGGTGTCTGGGCTTTCGCTCCCTGCGGAGACCTAGCAGGCAACTGCCCCTTTGCGCGTTCGACCACCAGCCCCATCGCACAACGCACTCACCGCTTGCTGTCAGCGGGCATCAGCACCCCGGGGCTCAAGAGCATTCTTAGTGGCGCTCAAGCACAAGCATGTCATGCCAACACATCCTGGCTTCCCAAGGACGCGTCGCCCCACTGCCTTGGCTCCTGCATTACTTCCTCCCAGAATCCCTCCACGGAGCTGTGGCTCCTCGCCACACGCCCACCAATAACTGTCGACAGCTGAGCTCTGCAACCCCAGACCGCTGTATAAATGGCCGCAGCTGGGGTCATGGTGAGCCCTCGCTCTGGATGCACCAGGCGTAGTTCTGCAGCCCTTGAGAACCCAGCAGCAGCAGCAGCAGCAGCAGCAGCGATTGCTTGTGCCTGCGTTGCCAAAACATAAAGCTATTGAAACAAAAATAAAACTCACGCTTACACAGTGACGTTAATGATGCAGAATGTTCTGCTCGCCATTTCCTGCTCCCGTATGTCCGGAGCTGCCTTTTTCTTCTGAAGAGCAGCACAGCACTGGTACACGGAAGAGACCCGTCAGAGCTGCGAGAACACCACACGGCTAAAGACCTGCTGAAGGTTAAGGTGGATAAAACCCATCTCAGATAGCTAACGTTCCCCCAACAGTGCTCGCACCGTTCTTGGAACCATCCACTTCCCCCTTAGTATATACGACGGGGAATCTGGGATTTTATATGTGCCGTGTATTCTGATTTTCTCCAAAGCAATACAAACCCATCTGAAACAGCTTTTTAAAAAATTGTACCGGCTGTTCTTCTGTTTTATTTGTTCCCTCTGTTTTAAGCTCTCAGGTATTCATATTGCCGGAAAACTGACCGGCCCAGCCTTCTTGTTCTCCAACGAGAAACACCTCGGAGCAGGCATCCCGTGTCCGACCTTGACAGCGCGCTCTGCGATGACAAAGTGCAGCACGTCTGCGCTCGTTCAGCCTCCGGCCCGGCTGCCAAAGGTGGTGCCGGCTGTCCGGGTCTTTCCTTTCTGCCGAGCGCGGCCAGCTTGGCTGGCGTCATGCCGGCAGTCGCCAGGGGGTTGCTAGAACCCGGCCCTCGGNCGGAGCAGGCATCCCGTGTCCGACCTTGACAGCGCGCTCTGCGATGACAAAGTGCAGCACGTCTGCGCTCGTTCAGCCTCCGGCCCGGCTGCCAAAGGTGGTGCCGGCTGTCCGGGTCTTTCCTTTCTGCCGAGCGCGGCCAGCTTGGCTGGCGTCGTGCCGGCAGTCGCCAGGGGGTTGCTAGAACCCGGCCCTCGGCGGAGTTTCAGTTTTAGCAGATCCATCCAGTAGCGTATTATAAAACAGCGGCTTAAAGCCTGGCCGACTAATTAGGGCCCCAGCTTACAATATTGATTTTGGGTTTAAATGCCTCTCTCCTCGCCTTCCTTCCAATCCCACGGACTGCCTCCGTCGAGGCTTACACCACGTAGCAGCACGCAGCAGACCAAGCGACGGACACCTAGCGTGCTCGAAACACGTTAGGAAATCATATACACACTAGGAACGCTCTAAATGCAGATTACAATTTTCAGTATTTCGGCTTAAAACAACCTCAGTCGCGGCCCTGACGGTAGGAAGTGCAACTAAACGTTGGTGAGCTCTGACCCCAACTTTTTACGGTGTACGACGCCCATCGGCGGAGCGGCCAAGGGAAAAGGAACGTTGGGAACGGAGCGAACGCGCGTTCGGCCGCTCCCCGCCGCGCACTGCGGGCAAACACCGCCACCGGGCGGCGAGCGCGCGCGCGGCCGTGCCAGCGCGGGGTGGCGGAGCGGCGTTTGAACACCCCGGGGCGGGGGGGACGGCGCCGTTCAAACGCCGAGCTTTCCAGGCGGGGACGGGCGGGCGCTGGGGCTCCGTGCCGGAACGCTGGCGGGGCGAGCAGCGAGACGGGGAGAGCGCAATCCCGGCCGGGCCGCGCGCCGAGCAAAACGGTTTCAGAAACGGCACCGGCGCGCGTCCCTCGCGCCGTTCCTGCCCGCCCCCCGCGGTGCTGCTCCTGGCGGGTCGGCACGCGGCGCTCCGTGAGGCAGCGCTTTCAGCGTTCCAGGCGTTGAGGGCTGACGGAGGAGCCGCCAGCCGTGCCACCGCGGCAGAGCGCAGACGGCAGCGTACGGAAACCCGCACGAAGCTCCGCGAAGCTGCGGTGACGCTGACGGCCACCTACGGCTCACGAGTCCTTGCTGCGAGAGGGAGCAACGCGGGACGCAGCAGTGACCGGAGCCCCTCCTGTACCAAAAGCTGGCCGAGAACGGTTTCACACCCCGCAGCCTGCCTGCAGCCCAGGGCCAGGGTCAGCCCCGGAAGAAATCAAGGGAGCACAGCCATGAAACCTCTTACACAGTGAGGCAGCAACCTTTATCGCTGCAGCCAAAAGGAGTTTTTTTGAAAACAAAGAAAACCCAACAAATACAACGGTCAAGGACTTAGGGGGGAAAAAAGCCCCCTTGTTTGCCATCTCAAAATTATACGAAGATAGGCCCTAGGAAAAAGTGAGCCAGAATGAAACATGATTTTTAAGGCTTCCTGAATAATGATGACGGGGACAAAAATCAAACACCCGGCCCGTAAGTGCTACGGCCCAAGGTTTCACACAAAGTCTACAGCGCTGGAGAAAAGGCTGTGCAAAGAATTTCGCACTTAAAATATTACCGGCAGAAAGAGGATCTCACTTTCCTGGGGAGAAGTAAAACAGCAATGGAGAAATCAAGCTGCCGTCTGAAACAACTCAATATGTGACCAAAATCTTGGCCAAACTTCTTGCATCCAGTACCAGCATTTTAAATAAACTTGCTGTCAAGTATCAGTACATTTCTACTCAGGAGGAAGGTAAAATCTTTCCTTACCCCAAGTGAAAAAACTCAAGAGGGCAAAACAATACTGGGAGTATCATCAGCTTTGAGCTTTGTTGTTTCAATTAACACCCTCTTACTACTATCATGCTACAAAAAAACTGGCACTGTATTTCACATGGGAACAGAGTTTTCGCTGAACTGACGCATGCACTACCTTTACTTGTGCAGCACCTTTTGAATTGCAAGTCTTCTGGAACAGGAAAGCCCAGAGGAATGGGTAAGGTGCTGTTATTTTGGCAACCTACTGTCATTGCGAGAAGACCTTGGAGCAAATACAATCTGTCTTTATTTCGCACTGACACCCTAACTGGCTGTTTTGAGAGCAATCACTTTCACAGTCTCAGGCAGGTAACATTCTTCTACAAGTGTCAGGGTTTTACCAGTACTCAAAGCACTGAAGGCCAAGCGCTAGCTCCAAAGATGTACTTTATTTCATTATAAAGCAGATTGTTTAGGCATTATTTCTTTTTGTGAACATCCACTGTATGGTGAGCAGGTCCTGCTTTGAGGACATAGCTGCTTGATAACAGACAAAGATTCCAGCACTAGACAACAAAAATACAGATGCACAGAACGAGTGCTGCTTAGACACTGAAGAGCCAATGGTCTAAACTGCAACCAGTTCAAACAGATGACGTGACCAAAACCACAAGTACAGCTCCAGCCCAGCCAGAACTGCGTGCCCAGAAGTGGGGTCCTTTTTATTTTGAAACAAAATGTGTATTGGGCTTCCTGGAGAAACAAACAAACAAGAAATCCCCAAAGCAGAAGAACCACACCACGCTCCTTCCCTCTCCTTTTAAAGTCACTTTTTAACTGTCCCTTATTTCACACCAAAGCTGTGCCGTGGCATACTAGCACTTTACGAAAGACAAATTGTTGAACGTAGCGTGAAGTAATAGCGAAGGGTTGGTAGCGAGCATTTCACACTTTATCCCAATACTTTTGTTCCAACTGTGATCCTCGCCCCACCAGTTTCACTTTTATCGACAGGTGTATCTCATTCCAAATTTGCAGATTTCTCAACGCGTTTGGTATCCGAGCTCAGTGCATTTACAAGGCCGTCCTGGCTGTCATCTGTGCTCCTTGGGTACGTAACAGAGTCCCATCACTCCAGGCAGAAAAAGTAACTCATATACTGTAAGCCCAAAATGAAAAAACGCACAGCAGGCATGTTGATGCAGTGCAGAGACATTCCAACATTGTAACTCCTCATTCTGGTTTCCACGTTGTCCAATACTGACTGAGGAAAAGTGTAGTTACATGACTCGCACACAAATATTTGCATTTGGTCCTAGGCACCTGATTAGTACTGACAATCTAAATTAAAATGGAAAACTAAGTATTATTCTGGTCCATTAAAGCCTTTTACTCCAATTACGCCAACTTCTCCAATTTGAAGGTGTGATCCTCAAATAAGGAGATGTCCCAGCACTTTCTCAAAAAGTCCTTTTCTATGTGCCATTCACGTCAGTGAGATTACAGGATGGAAAAGCCATCTATGTAAGCAGCTACAAGAGTTACCTGACACGGGTCTCATATCTAGATCTACAGAAACAGACAAGTAACATACATTCTTTTCACACTCCTTTGCGGTGATGAGCCTGAAAACTCACTAGATATGAGTAGCCAGATAACATCCTGATTGCTACAAGACCAGAATTTGTTATCAATGAGAGAAACTTAGCTTCAGCAAAGAGCACGAGCAGGTTTGCATCTAAGCAGCCATAACATCCATTTCTTTCAGCTAGCATCAGAACTACAAGTACTACCGCTAATGGCAATGAAAGCTAATTAGAAGGCTTTGCAAAGCTGCCGGTACGACCGGGTTTCAAAGTTGCAACCCTTAGGCACAGACCCTGGCAGAATCTAGATTGACCTGAGTTTTCTGCTCGTGGAGGAGGGGTGGTGGGAAAGAACACATTCTTATCTTACACAGGAACCTGACAACAGTCTCAAGCCAATATTCAACATCTGACGAGGTCTAGTGTAGTAACTACAAGACAAAACATTTGGAATCAGAGATACCATTTAGTAAAAAGAAACAACTGCCTTCCACATCTGCCATACTGAAAAAAAACCCCACCAAACCTCAAACACAAAACTGAGCATATTAAACACTGTTTGTGCTTACAACCATAATTATGGAACTTGAGCATTAGAGGCAGAGATTTTTCTCACCACTACTGCAAATGTGTTGGAAAAACAAGTTAAATGGAAAAAAAAAATCCCTTCCAAATATTCGACCCCCCCCCCCCCNAACCATAATTATGGAACTTGAGCATTAGAGGCAGAGATTTTTCTCACCACTACTGCAAATGTGTTGGAAAAACAAGTTAAATGGAAAAAAAAAATCCCTTCCAAATATTCGACCCCCCCCCCCAATTATTTATTAAAACCTGTAAAGGTTTCAGACATACTAAATTTGAAAGGGCCTCAAAAAAATTTCAAGAGTCATTGAACTAAATCCAATTCAGAAAGCTGATCCTTCTAACATATAATTAAAAACAATTTTCTTTAAAATTTTTTTTTTTCAGATTTTTCCTCATCGATTTATAAAATGCAAACGGTACGCTAGAAAAGTTTGAACGTAAGGGAATGCGCTTTGGAAACTTTAATAAAATATGCGTTCCTATCGAATGACATTCTCAAGTTTGTGTTACTTCTTTTCACCTGACTGGCTACACTTGAGAATCTTCCTCCCCTCTTTCCTGGGTCCATGAGAAGCTAGGTTTAGAAAAGAAGAGCTCCCATACTGCCAACTTCACTCTGTTCCTTTACAAAAATTTCAAAGTACTGATAAATGATAGTGACAGCGAGCAAAATTCCAGTTCCAGACCCAATTGCCCCGAGGAAGTCTGCCAACACAGAGAGGGCGCCAATACAGAGACCACCAAACGCAGCAGCTGTAGGGATGTACCTGTAAAACACAACATGAGAACAGAAAAGGGGCCATTAGAGTTTGCTCAGGATATACTAGGGTTCTATATGGGATCTACAGCAAGTATCTAAATCAGAGGCATTTTTTTTTGCCTAGAAAACCAATCCCACTGAGAACAGAAAGAACGCTACAGAGACAATCCAACCAGGTGGTTAAAAAAAACCCCAACAATGAAACTACGTGAATGGAAAAAAGTCAGCGGCAGAATACTCTCTTCTCTCATGGGTCTACAACCCAAGATGAGGAATATGCAATAGTGCCAGTATACGAGCTAAGGAAACAAAAAGCTCAACCTGACTGGAGGGAAAAAAATGCTAAGGCAAGAACAGAAGGTATTACAGTCTACCATGCAATTAAGCACAAAGATTAAGCTTATGGCTAGTAGCTCTTCGAGCCATTTGCAGATGGCCGAAATCTAAAGTTACCCTAACATTTCTGTAACATGACGGGTGCACAGGTCCTACCCTGCAATTAGAAAAATCGAGGGACCAACCCCTGCCTACCTCTGCACCCAGTAGATTTAAGTAACGACTTGTCTTAGAAGCAAAGCCTGCACGAAAACAGCACTTGAGACATAGTAACTCAGTAGAAATTACAGTAAAAAATACTTCTGCATCGGTTTGAAATAGTGAAGTACGCTCAAACATTAGCTATCCTCTAAAAAGTATAAAAATGACAAAAAAACCCCAAACCCAGGAAAATACAAGCTCCAGAATTTAAGGCAGATTCTCTTAATTGTAAGGCAAGAATATGCTCTACTGTACAATTCTTCCGCTCACAAGACAACGCTCTGTGTCTCACACACGTAACATTAGGGCCAAAAGAATATCCGTGTTCTAGGATCTAGAAAATGGAGGTCAAAGTAAAACATGCCACGTTTCCCCCTAACACTTTGCATAAATAGCCTGCGAAATATGTAGCTCACCTGTTGAGTTCATGTACCATTGAAGTTTCTCTGTGCCCTCGCATGACCATTTGTTGTTCTTTCAACTGTTTGGCAACCTGTATTAAATCAAAGAATGCAGCGAGTACGTTTACTGTCATTTGCCAAGGTCATGGAACTTAGTACTTCGGGAAACTGGAAGCAAGACATTTCAGTAAATGGTGGTGTGTTTGGTTTTTTAAAATTTATTTATTGTTTTGGGTTTTATTATTCATCTGAGTTAAAAATATCCAGTATTTTAACTTCAGATAGATTGCAGTCACAGGCACTTTTCCACACTGCCAATTATGTGAAGCTTTTTGGATAACTCTAGTCCTATAGAGAAAAGAAAGTCTGGAAGTTGGTAGGCTCCCATATGCACAACGCAATTCATGTTTTGGCACCCACCCTTCTCCTGGTTAGGGTTTGGTAGATGTTCGCAAAATCATTCTATCAAGTGTCCGCTCCATTTCAGTTCCCCAAATCCAGCTGAGCTAACTATTTATTTGAGGGGCCACACTAGAAACTATATGACTTAGAATGAATCCCTTCTTGGAACATTATTCTTGAATTCTATTTCTGCAGTTGTACCGGGTTACAATAGCGCCCTGCAAACATTTTACTAACAATGATGGGAACTGAAACGCTAGCAGGGGAACTTCTGAAGGTGCTTGTCACTGCATCTAATGTGCTGAGAAAACACAGTTTCAGTTTTCCACTATGTAGTGAACATTTAAGTAAAGGTTTATAAATTTTTATTTCTGATCTTGTTTACACAAACTTAATTTTCTTCATTATCAGGAAAGTACACTAAAGTGTTAAAAGCTGTATGGTGGTTTATACTGAAATAAAAATCTGGCTGTACATGGCTGCGAGAGGGCCTCCCCGCACGCTTGACAACAAGCAGCTAGATGCAAGTCCAAAACAAGAGAGTGCTCATGCTGTTACAGTAACTGTGCAACTATTACATATTTATTAAAGAATGGATTAAACCATTCCATATGGCTGCCAAACTTGATTTCCTACCCGAAAGCACACAATACAAACATACCACAATGACAAATATTTTCCATCTTATTTTCCAATTTTCAATATAGTTGCTGAGTATCAAATATCCTGCAGCAAATGGAAATTCTGAGAAGCTAGGCTCAGGTAAATTAATGCACTGCACTGTATTCTCTGTTATCAGCACTCTCAAGTTAAAAATAACAACCTCTAGCTAATCTTCCCCAAAAAGAAGTTAAGAACTCCCTATGCTAGGCATGGGTAATTCAAGCTTTACCTGCAAGTTCTTAAGTGGCAATCGCCTTGCACACGGTGCATGTCATTTGGCACTGAAAGAGTTTCTGCCTTTCCTGTCACCTTGCCTGCCCTCACGCTGATCAGGTGTTACACAGCAATGTTCAAAGCTTCCTAATGCCAATGAAAGCAATTATTTGAGTTCTGTTGTTGTTTTTGAAAAAAGCAGCAAAGAGGGAAAAAGTTACCCCCATTCTGCCCTCATCCTCCCCACTCACAAAAAAACCAGTCACTGTTCATACAAGTGATAAATATTACCAACAAGAGTACCAGAATAATAGCTATTTCAGTATAAAGTCAGTCATCTTCCTACAAGAGCCCATCTGTTTTAATCACGTAACCTTACACAATCCATCATTTTAAACTTACATCTTTGGCAGAGGAGCCAGAGACTTCAATCCACGTCTTAGAGAAGAAAGCACAGGAGCCCAACATAAATACAATATAAACGACTGCATGTACAGGGTCTTCTAACACTGAAGAAAAGGACTCTGGAGGTGACAGATAATAACAAAGTCCACCAACTGGATAAGCACGAGCAGGGCCTCCAGATGATGTGTCCTAGAAGAAGGAAGCAAGCAAGCAGTCACCAACGTTCTCACCATTTCTTAGCCATTAAGCTAAGCCTGGGTTTACATTATCTTCATGTCACCATGTATCATTACCACTACAGCATCACACAAAGATGCAACTTTACTGTCACAAGCAGTTTCTAAAGTGGAAATGGAATACAGTAAGGGACAGCAAAAATACCTAGGACAGCAAAGAAGAGCCCAAGATGAAAGGTAAATGAAGACTTAACATCTACACTCATCACAGCAGCTCTCATACTCTACCATTAATTGTAACAAGTTACTAATTTAGGAGTTTCGGTGTACACGACTGCCTGTCGAAGTGTGCCTTAAGATTCAGAGAGACCATCTCTTCAACCATGCATTTTAATGGTGCTCTTAGAAAGTTGTACGTGAGATTAGAAGGAATACTCACAGACCAAGTGCCCAGCAGGCTAACCAGTAAGTTGCCACTGAAGCGAGCAGAAAGCATCTGGGAGATGACGTACAAGTTTGACACCAGGGCGGACTGCAGAATAATGGGAATGTTGGAAGTATAGAACAGCTTGATGGGGTAGGTGTTGTACTGGCCACGGTACCGAGCAGATTTGATTGGAAGATCCACTCTGAAGCCCTGAAGTTTTCAAAAGAAAGTCCTCCATTACATCTGGACATCAACCCATACCACAGGTCATAAATTGCAAGTGCAAGGCCTTCACAGCATCAGAAAAAAACCTGCAATCATCTTGTGCAAGTACACACACTCTACCCAGAGGGCCGTCCGTGCGAACACTTCTGCAAAGGCCCTGGTGGCCTGCAGCGTTGTCTAAACTCACACGTATGAGAAGGTATGAAAGATGTAGACATCAGAAGAAATCTGAAGTTTCAAAAAGACTGAACGTAGCATCCAGAAAAAGAAACATTAAAACTTTCTATATTCTTTAGCAGTTTGCTGCAACGAATAGTAGGAGATACCCAGGCTTAAAGACTTCAAAGCATTTTCCAGCAAAAAGCAACAGCATTTGGGTTAGGGAGAATCTTGTGTACACCTGTTCATCTGTTTTTTTTTCAAGAGACCAAAGTAGGTCTCAAGTCTTTTGTGTGGCCACAGTAAGCGTGGAAACTGATTAAGAGAAGCTAGTGTTAAATGAACATCTGCATGTTGCAGGTACAAAAATGAGTCTTCCGAAGGCACTAGAAAGTGAAAATAATAGTTTCCTGTAGAAGGAAGCAGATTACAGATCTGCTTCCGTACAAAGTTTTACAGCCCTCTTTATTCCAACTGACCTGGAAATAAATTACAATAGCAAAGACGAAGATGGTGGCAATCAGATTCATAAGGTTGGGGAGATTCTGACGGTAAAAGGCCTCACGAAGAGCTCTGACTTTGTCTGTACGAGTAGCCAGAAGATGGAAAAGAGCAATGATGGCTCCCTCAAATTCCATGCCTTGGAAACAAAAAGAAAAACCAAGTTAGGTGTGCTGTCATTATCTCCAGGCTCCAGCGCTTCGTCTCATTAGGCATACTTCTGAGCAACAGGATTAAGAATGGGATTTCTCCAAGTCTTTTGCATCTTGAGCACGCTCTCAGACTTTGTATCAGCTACCTTATTTCCAATTTTTTTTTTAAATCCCCCTGTAGTGGCCTAGAAATTAAGTCACAACCGAAAAATCAAGTGGGATAACTTTACTGGTCTCTAGAAACATTGACATTTACCAAGTTCTTTCCCAATTTAATAAAATTAAATTGAGGGAGGCAGCATGCTTTCTAGTATCATTCATGGTGAGCCACTAGTTATTGTTTGTGTTACAGCAAATGTGATAACCTCACTTACGTTTTCTACTATACAGCACCAAACAAGATCACCTCCTGTCAGGTTTGAAGAATAAGGTCTTTGGGGTAAAGAGTAAGACACGCAAGGAGCAGAAACAGATGGTATTTGTCGGCACGCTGGGCAGCTGCTGTGATACAACAGCAGTCTACCAAGATCGAGTTTTAATGGAGGCACTGTAAGAAATTCAAGTTGAGGAACTATCTTGTGAGATACCACAACATTTTAAAAAATTTCTTTGTACTTGCACCTTGCATAGGAGCACTTGCTGTATTAACAAGATTCACTACAGGGCAACTACATAGCTGAGACGCTATTAACAGTATTTGCCATTTCAGATTTTGGCAAAGAAGAGGCAAAAAAAAGTTTTTGCCTTTTCGTACAAAACTAAGACTTTTGCACAAGTGACATTTTTGTCTTTTAAATGATCACTGTACTATACTACGTAAGAATGTAAAGAGTTGGAATTTTGAAAGGATATGGGGGAAGCTGCTTGGTTTTTTGTTTCATTTGATAAGTAAGTTAATCCTACTGCAAGTAAAGAAAATGGACTGTGCCACATTACCTCGTCCTGTGTTCACCGTGGTGGGGCTGAATGCCTTCCACACAATAGTCTCACAGATATTGGTAGCAATGAAGAGAGAGATGCCAGAACCAAGACCGTATCCTTTCTGTAGGAGCTCATCCAACAGCAGAACTATCAACCCAGCAACAAAAAGCTATAGCAAAAAAAGAAATAGAGTATTAGTCCCACCCCTTTTAAATTTTTGTTAAAAAATTAACTTGTACTACAAGATAAGGAAGGACCATATATATGAGGAAGCAGGCACGCTTTGATCTTTTTTCCCTGCACGTGGGACAGGCAGTCCGTAAGGCTAACTGATTCTTTCAGAGGGAGAGGAAGTAGAGAGGATTAAAAATTACCTGAATTGTGATAAGCAAACAGATACCAGCACCCATCTCAGATGGGTCTCCATACATTCCAGTCATTACATAGACAATAGACTGTCCGATGGTAATGATCATTCCAAACACTGTAGAATACAAAAAAAAGTATGTATTTGTTCTGAAGATTTATGTCTGTGGGCAATTTGAGAAATATAATCACTTCTTTGTAGAGAAAGTTGGGAAAGAATACATAAATCATGGGATGTTTAAATTCAAGGGCAAGGTAAATTTGTTGTCTAAAATCTGGCACTGAAAACACAGACAATTCAGAAACAAATACACTTAGAAGCAAGTGGGTTTGGTTACCAAAGATTGGTTTAGATATTGAAAACTCTGAGGGTGTCAAGGTATTACCTTAGCAGTTTATGAATTTTTTTTCCAGTAAAAACAGATTACTAAGTAGTGTGGTACAGCACAAAATAGCTAAAGAATAATCAAATTTTTCTAGAAGTCATTTATCAAGTGAGCACAGAGATCTCTTGTTGCTGAGAAAGAACCACATTTGAAACTGCAAAGCAAAACCAACTACAACAAACATCTTTATCCGTAGTAACTTTTTGACGTTAACACTGACCAACACGGTTCAAGGACCGGGTCCCCACAGTCTACATATCGCTTAGTTTATCGGATGAGATTACAGCAGCAATGTCAATTGCAGATACTTTTCCCTTACAAACCTATCTGAAGCTTAACAGCGAAAAAGCCAGAGAGCAGTCAGTAAAAGACTTGTGAAATACAGAAATCTGTAGCACATCATCAATGCATAGCATGACAGAAATCTGTATCTGACTCCAACATTCATCACACGTCAAGCTTATACTTCCTCTTCTTAGGGTTAGACACTCTAAAACATCAGCCTTTAATATCAGCTGTTACTTACATTTCTGTGCTCCGTTGAAGAGAGCTCTGTCCTTCGGGGTGTCACCAACTTCAATTATCTTGGCACCTGCCAAGAGCTGCATGATGAGCCCAGAAGTGACAATAGGTGAAATACCCAGCTCCATCAACGTACCTGCCAGACACAGGAAGAACAATGACAGAAAATACTGGGGCGTATCATACCCAGGCACCTTTGAAGTTCAAAGCTTGTTTTTTCCACCTCTTACATCACGATAGGTAAGACATAAAACTCCAAGTCTCATAAATGTAACAGGTTTCAATGATAACAGAAGCTCGTTAAAAGTCAGCTGGTAAGTAATGCAGTATTTCTCAGTACCTTAAAAAACTATGTTCGCTGAAAAAGACTTGCTGTGAGGAACCAATTTGCTCTGCATAAAGCACAGTAGGAATTTGCTTTCTGCGTTTGACAATCAGCCACTTCATTATTTGTAATTTTAAAGAGCAAAACCCAAACTTTCTTCAGGAGTGCACCAAGCTGCATGCATGTATAAATGCACATCTGATGATGGTATCAGCTGATATCATCACCCAACTGATATATAATGACAAAGTGAATTCAGGAAACTGTCACCATTCTCAATTCACACCTGCGTTAGAAAGCTTCTACAAGAAACTGAAATTTATACAAACATTATACATTATACAAATATTCATTTTAATATTCTGCAAGACAGACTCAAAGATGTCACCCAGAAAACCACAACACACTTATCATACTGTTTGAAACATGAATCAAAAAGGTTGCCATCCTCTGTATATGTTTCAACAGCAGCTATGCAGGTACTTAAGAACTCTCCTACCTAATCCTTTTCCCTCCAAACTGCCCCTTAATTTTTGTACATAGAATAGACTGCACACAGCCAACCATAAACTCATTTTGTCCACAAAGCTGTGCCTTTCCCAATGCCACACTGGTTTATGATTTTACATAATACATAAAATGACTTTTCCCTCTCTACTTCACTTCTTATCTTTGTTAAAACAAGAGTGCAATGTAAGAAACAAGTCAAAAACATTTTGATCCAAGCTAAAAAAATTCCCTCCTGAAAGAATGACCATACCTCTATTTGATGCTAAAATCACTCTCATCCAGTAGAAAGGATCTGCTGAGTCTGATGACATGATACCAAACAAGGGAATCTGCATTTTCAATCAACAGAGGGCAACATGATTAAATTAGAGACTTCATACCATAAACATTTCAGCTCTTCCTTAAAAACAGGGGAAAGAAACATACCTGGCAGCATACTAAGAAGATGAAAAGCGTGATAGCTGTCCATAGTACCTTTTCCTTAAACTGAATCTAAAGGGGAAAAAGAACAAATCACAACAACAATGAAAGACGATAAAGCTGTCAAGATAAGAAGACCTAGTCAAATCACACAAACTTTCATAGTAGCAAAGCGCACTTGATCTTGTGAAGGGACAAAGTACAGGGCATCCTAAATAAGGTAACTCACTCTTCATCCCTTTCATGCTATATACGGCCAAAGAAAATGACAAAGCTTTATTGAAACTATAATCCAAATAAACAAGCTTATACCAACGGGAGGCAATTCTAGTACTTCCACAGAAGTGAGTCTCACATTTTCACAAGAAAGAGCTTCTGGTGTTAAAAAAAAAAAAGTAATACAGAGAAGCTTATCTTAGCAAATAATCTTAGATTAGAACTTAAGAAGCAAAGATTTTTCAAGCTGCTATTTTAAACCAGTTCACTCTCCAATATGTACTCCTTTCAACATCTCACCACTCACTGTTATGGCATAACCATATCTGCACAATTGTATTTACCAGCAAATATATTCTCATACGACCACATCCAGAGTACAGGACATACTAGACAAGCATTCCACTAAATCCAAACCTGCCGTTCTCCCAACGAGAAAAAAGAACAAAATCCCACAAACGCAAACAAAGCTGTAAATATTTTCTATTACACAAATACAGACCTACTAAGAGAATTTTGTTAACTTACCTTCCGTTCTGGCTTTTGGATTTCAGGCAAGATAACACAGAAGGGCTTGATTACTTCAAGAAATTTTACTGTAACAAAATTAGTTAAAAGACAAAGTGAACACACAGATACAAATAACACCGTGAAAAACTCAAGTAACGTTGAATTTGGACACAAAGTTTGTAAGTTAAAGGTTCCAGTTAAGGACAAAGGTTTGTTGTTTTTAAAATTAAATTGTTAACTATTCTAAATACATCTTACTAGCTGAACCTCTGTGTAAGTACAATATGGACCAGAAAAAAAAAGTGTCAAAGAGCTTTCCCCTTTCACCAAGTGGGCTGACAGCACAAAAAAACCCCTTCCCATTGTTTTGCACAAGTTTATCAATAGACATGAACTTCTGTTTCATAACCGCTTCTCCCCTAGCCTGATATTCGACACGTACAATACCCAAGACAGTTTTAACTCAGGGGTTACTTTTGGGCCATGCAGCTTAAGGATTCCCATACACTGTTCATAAGCAACAACTCGAGTTACTTTACAGAACGTCTCGCGCAATGATCGCCTTCTGGTGAAAAAGCCGTGTCCTGAGGCCAAAAAAGTCAAAGTTGTCCCAGTCTTAGAAAAAGCACACAGAAGAGGGTATCTGCAAAGTCACACGTTCTCCTAAGAGCAGAGACACGATTCTGAACAGACTCAATGCTAACAAATCTAAGACTGCACACATACTTTGGACTGACTTGACTTAAAAAGCGTACCACAGTGCAGAAGAACTGAAACCACTGCTGGCTTTCCACTTCTTTGTGGAAGGCAACAACTTTTGTGTCAATTTTGTAACTACTTAAGATCAGCCCACAAAATTTACTTACTTAATTTCAAACTTTTGATTGCCTGAAAAGTTACACTGGACTGTGGTTTTAGACTTGAACCAAATCGTGATTCCCTGCTACACCTGCAATAACATACGATTGACTGAGACGCTCCTCAAGCGGCCCATCCCCGAGGCAGCACCCTCTCTACACTTCCGTTCGCTCGGATTACTCCTAGGCTGCAGATTAGTACGTTTTATTATGATGAAAACTAGGTTTTGTTATTATTAGGTTTGCAGTTTACTCTTGACACTGTAACTCAGTTTCCGGCGTTAAGCGTCGGGCCCGGGGACCACGACGACCGCCCGCCCGCCCCTCCGTGCCGGGGGTGGCTGGGCTCCGGAACGCCCGCCCGCTCCCGAGGCCTCACGGAGCGGGCTCCTCTCCCTAGGAACATCTGCCGTAACCACGAAGCGGGACCTTTAACCGCGAGAGCGGGAAAAAAAAGGAAGTCAATCCAGCGGGAGCCTCCGACTCAGAGCAAGGGAGACCCGCGCAGAGCCGGCCGCGGAGGGAAGGCCGCGGCCGGCGGGCAGCCCCGAGGGCCCAGGCTGGGGGCCGGCGGGCGAGGGCCCCTCCGCGGGGCTGCCGCGGCCTGGAGGCGGGGAGGGGGGAACGGGCCGCCGCGCCGCCCGCGAGGAGGGCCCGTCCCGGGGTGCTTGTGAAGGGGGAGCCGGCGGCCCCGCGGCCGTCACGGGCCCCGCGCAAAGCCCGCTCCGCTCCCTTCCCTTCCCTTCCCGCCCCGGTACTCACTGCCCATGGCGGCCGCCGGACGGGAGCAAGGAGCGAGCAGCGGCTGCGGCGGCCTCGCAGGGACACGTCAGGGCCCGGGCCGGCCGCCCCTTCCGCTTCCTGCCACGCGCCGCCGCCGCGGCAAAGCGCCTACAACTCCCGTCATGCGCTGCCGCCGGAGCGAACAACACCCTCCACGGAGGGCAGCGGGTCTCTGATGCTTATTGGCTCTCCGCGGGACCATGCAGCCAATCAGATGTCGAGGTGGCGCGCGGCTTGCTGGGAGTTGAAGTTTCGTCCCCCCTCGGGCGCCATCTTAAGTATGGCTGCGACTGGCACCTGGGGCGGGCCGTGGCCAGATGGGGAGGTCGTAGGTTATCTTGAGGGATGAGCAGTGTAGCCACCATTAATCGTAACGTTGGTTTAAGAGAACTCAACAGATACCGTTGAAGAGAGCTCTGTCCTTCGGGGTGTCACCAACTTCAATTATCTTGGCACCTGCCAAGAGCTGCATGATGAGCCCAGAAGTGACAATAGGTGAAATACCCAGCTCCATCAACGTACCTGCCAGACACAGGAAGAACAATGACAGAAAATACTGGGGCGTATCATACCCAGGCACCTTTGAAGTTCAAAGCTTGTTTTTTCCACCTCTTACATCACGATAGGTAAGANGTGATTCTAAACCCCGAGGCTGGGTTTAACACGCCCAGATCGAGCTGGGCTCCTAATAAAATGCGAAACATTGGTGAAAAAGTGAAACATGCCACGTATCAGGGAAGTCATGGTACGTCAAGATGTCGCTGAATCACCCAGGGGCACCAAGTGAAAAGTGCTCACGTTGACTTACTGCCGACAGAGTTCCTGAGAGCCACGGAATGTCCTGTGTGTTTTCCGGGCCTTTATTGCCACCGTCTGAAAACAAAAGGTCAACAGACGTTAAAGGAAAAAGAAAAGCAAGTAGACGTGTTAATACAAAGCAATTAGAGTCAGCATACAGCCTCTGTGAAACCCTTAATGGCTTCCACAAGTCTCCCTGTTACTTGGTAGGTACCTAAGTACGCTTCGTTTGATTATGCGATCCCTACTTTTCTGAGATTAACTTGGAAAGACTAGTCCTCATTCCCGTTTCCTGGTTTTGTCGTCTTTTTTTTTTGTTTTGTTATTGGTGGACAATATATTTGCCCTTGTGAAACCATGTATGTCCTGTAAGAGTTATTGAAGACATCTGCCAATGGGTCTGAGAATGTTTTAGTCAGTTCTTGTCAGCTTATTTCAAAACATACAATTTATCAAAACTAGTTTTAACCCACCCATTTCTAGTTAGAGATAAAGCAACTGCGTTGCAACTGACATGTTGTCTCACAGAATTGATTTGACAACATCATTTTGACTTATTAACGTGGGCACTGTGCCCAGTTTACCATTGCTGGTAAGTGGAAAAGAAGGAAGAACTACGAGTGGTTTTGTGGAAGTCTAGGCACGGAAGCAACAGCAACGATCCAGGGGATCGATGGTAGAAACATGCAATGAAAGGCCGGAATTTGCTGAATTTATTAAAATAAGGCAAACTATTGTGAGAGGTGCTGATAACGTCACTATGCCAGATCACTGCTGCATTAGAAAGGGTAACGTGGCTTTACCCTCATGTAAGTGGCTCATCTGCTTTTAGCCCTTTAGAAGTCGGGTGTCTAGGTAGTTGTCCAGACTCTCTGTGGTCGGTGGAGATACAAGTGGGCACCTCTGGAGAAATACTTGCCTTACTTATCTTACACATCTGTTTTCACATTAGATGAATGATCCTCCAGAGGTATCTATCTCTATTGACTATAGAGGGAACTAAGGTGACCACTTCAGACTAGATACCTATAGTTTAGACATCTGATGTTAGAAGAGATGAATACCACCCATGAAGACTAAAGGCATCTTCTCAAAGATGTTATCTCAGAACCAAGCTCCCCTCCACAGTGATAAGTCTATCCTTAAAAATTGGCTTTGTGGGATACAGTCACACATGCTTTTTGTGCTAGTAGCCTTTATCTGTGCCATAAGAATAGGTAAAAATATTTAATAGACTGTTATATTTTGCATGGCACACCTGTCAGACTTCTTGGGATCCTGTTATTTTTTAAAATAATTTTAGACAATAAGATAGTTCGGTTTCCCACTGTAAAAAAATGAACCTTATAATTACATAGAATTGTCTATGTCACGGAAGCTGAAAACTCATCAATTTTTGCTTCCATCTCTATTCTGTCTGTTCCAGGTCTGAACAACTTCACATTTGGGGCAAAGAGGCTGCATTCCTACAGTTGAAATTTGCCACTGAAGTTCAGTTCTAGGTAGAAAAAAATGGTCGATGAAAGCTAGATTTCTTAGGACCTTACAGCGAAAAAACCCTGTTTTGCCAACTGAAGTAAAAAAAAAAAAAAAAAGAGAGGAGCTAAGTTCAGCTCCTTTGTGTAATCAGCTGTCACTCTGCAGAGCAGAAGAGCAAAAGAAACTGAAGAGACAATTATTGGGGAATTATGACAGTAAAGCCATGTGAGATGCTGGGTCAAATTTTAGCCTGATGTGATTCCCTCCCTTTGACAGTTTATCCTGGGGAACTATTTTGGCAGCCAATTGCAGACTGAGTGACAAAAGAGGAATTTGGTACACTAGGGCTGATTTTTACACTGTGTTTGGGAAGCACCTTCTACTGCAAGAGGACTCAGCTTAGAGTGGTGC
This sequence comes from Steatornis caripensis, assembly GCA_013398225.1. Lineage (NCBI taxonomy): Eukaryota > Metazoa > Chordata > Aves > Caprimulgiformes > Steatornithidae > Steatornis > Steatornis caripensis. The sequence continues at coordinate 182,799 of VZSC01010139.1, forward strand.
CAGCTGGTACAACTGGAATGATGACGATGAGGAGGATAGCATGTAATTAATAAACCGCTCTTTGGAGAACAGCAACATCTGAGAAGCAGACGTAGATTTTAAACAGCTTGTTCTTTTCATTTTTTGCTATTCTTCTCTGAACCAAATCGGTCCCGCTTATATAACCAAGCTAATCCTGCTTCGGAAATAGCGTAATTTAGGACCATTAAAAACATTAATATTCACTTACTGGCTCTGAAGTTTTTTAGGCAATGTGTTCCACTGTTCCACCCATTGCAAATCTTCAGCATTTACTGCAAAATTATATATCTCAATATACCTCTATTGCATTAGTACAAAACTGACATTTAATTACCGCTTTTGAAATTGGCTTCGCTCTGTGGCGACTGACTACAGACGCTGGACCCAGTTGTGATGAATTGTACCCTGACGCAAACAACGAAGACTGTATGATTTTTCCCATAGGCAGAGGTACAAAGCAGAAAATAGGGGCAAACAGGAGAAATGGGGAGAGAAGCACAGATGAGTTTTTCACTGCTTCCAAACGGCCCCTTCTAAGCGGCATTGCCTGCAGAAGCTGGCTGCAATCTCTATTTGAAGAGATCCCATTTTCCACGTCTGGGACGTGCCCATGCCGTTCCCACACCAGCACGTTTTATCGGTGTGTCAGAGCTCGCGTGTTGTGTTGAGCGACGGCCTTTTTCTACCCGGGAGGCTGAAGGAGACAACTCTAGCCGTTGTTACACCCGGTCTCAGGATGGCTAGAGGGCATTACAAAGCTATGCGTTTGTACGCACGTATGTAAGCACGCACACGCACGCGAGCGTTGTTCACCTTACAAAACAGGACTTGTTAACACCTGCAGCATCGGTCTGCAAGAGAGGTCCTGCGATAGCGACAGCCCTGTGTGCGCAGGGGCTCTTTAACAGCTGTATTCGTTCGCAGTCTGATTTTTGATGTACGAGCTCTGTCCGTAGTAGTCTGTCTAACCACAAGGTGGAACAACTGCTTTACTTCTGATGCCTTCTTGGCTTGCGTGAAAGGTACACAGCTGTGTAGGCCAAGTTTTATTACTACCATTATTTAATTGTTACAGTGCATCAGTGCCCGAGCGTCCCGTTAGGGATCAGAAGTCCTTGTGCTATGTGTAATACAAGCAGAAAGATCCCAGTGCCATGCACAGCGCTCAGGCCTGCGATGCTGCAGCAGATCGCGATATCTTTGTCTTCGCATAGCGTAGCTGTACTGTTAGAGATCCCTTCGCTTCAGGGAGGCTCTCCGAGGAGATCGGTGCGTGGGAGCTCCATGCAGTCGTGCTCAGCTGTAGCAGCTGCATCTCTGGTGCTCTGACAGAGCCTTCCAGGAGCAACCACAACCATGACGTGCTTTACCTCCCCTTTGCCTGCCACCCCCGTGCTGCCTCTCAGGCTGTTTGGCAGTTGCTTGTCAGATGTCCTTACCGATTTCTCTGACCGGGTTGACGGGCTCTAGAGGCTGTAGCATATGTGAAACAATTCAGGTCGCAAGTGGAAGCTCATGGTCTGAGCGAGAGGTGAGGATGGACATGAGGATGACCTTCAGGGAACCCTGAGTAGACAACAGTTCTAAACCAAATAGTTTGCTATGCTGCTAACCCAAAAGAGACTTAACTGCTAACTCCTTTAAGGTCAACAGCCAGACTCGGTTGGTTTCAACAGAGCTAGAGTTTCGCTTGTAGTCTGTACTCGGGAGACAATCTCCCAGCTTGTCTGAGAAACCTGGAGCAGCACGCCGAAAGGCAGACAGGAATCTTCCGTAGTGGGGAGATGCTGAGAGCCGCTTTTCTAGTTGAGGAATCATGGAATAACATTTTTGTACATAGGTTTGAACTTGACTTTATTACAGGGCAATGAGAGGTACAGGGCAGTGGGAGATGCCGTATGAAACAAAGAAATGGAAGTAATTGAAGCTAATTGAAATAAAGAAATGAGTGAATTAATTTTTTTCTAGGGAATCAAAACCTCTGTTTCCTCAATAGAAGGGGCTTTAAAAAATGTAAAATCCCTCTAGCCTAGCTGATTTACAGTTGCAGAAATGCACTCTTAAGGATGAAACCTGCAGTTTCTATAAGGCATGAAATTCATCTCTGCCGAGTCCAGTTGGGTAAGAAATGCAAGATTTTACCCTGTCCTGAAGATCATAGGGTGTTTCATAACTGTGAATATTTGAAAAAAAAATTCAAATTTAGATATCTAAAATGAGATACCCAAACCACTGATTAAATAGAATTGCCCTAGATATATCAAAAGAAGCAAGCTTAGCTTCCCTACCAGGCATAAGTCCAATATTGCAACGCACAAAAGAATTTCCAACATCATTATCAGGACATGAGAGGTTAACTGAGTATCTTTGTATTGCTTTGCATGGAACATTTTGAATCCTGAACTCCTGCCATGACTCACACCCCTACCTCTGCCGTTTGTTCACTCAGGCGCTCCTAGAACATCACTTAATTCTGTGCCTTTATGGCAATACTTAATCAGGTATCTAAAATACTTTCGCATGCTGTAACTTTAATCAGCCATGGTCTTAGCTGTCAGTATTACAGCAGTGCTTTCTCAATAACTAGGATCTTGATTTCTGGCTTTGATAAGACGGACCTTCATTATAACGCACATGTGCGTAACACAAAGAGCCAGTGGCGAAACCCTGATCTCGTCAAAGAACAATGACAAAACTTCAACACGACCAGCATTTCATCCTGTGTCTTCAAGCGAAGCCTCAATATTCCACGTAGAAACAAAAAGTAACATGTAGTTTTGCAATGGTAGCAGTGCTATTAATTAGAAAAAGCTCTGCAATAAAGCTACCCTCTTTTTGCTCAAATGTGCCACGAGGGGATCAAATTATGACAAATTACGGTAAGATTATGCAGATCGGCAAACAAGGTCAGGCAGATACTTGTCACTGTCAGTACATGCAATACGGGCAGTCGAAACACATGCAAGAAGAATGAAGAGGTTTTACGTCCTTCCCCGAGGGACGCCGTGTTGTCGGCTGCTGCCCACAGAACTCCAGACTAGGCTGGTAGTGGCTGGTTCTCAGCTGACGCCTACCAATTATACCAGTTCATGGTGAACCAACAGGTGAATATTGCAGCAAGACTGAAAGGCCCACAGCTAAATGCTTCCCACGTGTTCTCTTCCTGACTTTTTAAGGTTTTTGACGTCTCCAAAATATTTTTAATGTAAAAAAACCCCATAGAATGGTTATTTTTCATGCCTTACTTGTTTTACTGTGGCTCGTCTAACTGGATTCTGTAAAAAATTATATTTGAGCTAACTAACCCAAGCATGTTCATATTTCTAAGGATTAAGAACTAGATTTCGCTTATATGATCTGTTTTTTAATCATCAAACTATTAACCTAGAACCATCGTTTAAAGATTAAAAACCCTTCAAACAACAGTGTTTGGAGCATTAAGGAAAAAACTGCTTGTCTTGGAAATATTGATGCCAATTTCCCCTAAGTGCCTATGGTCTGGTAACCGGATACAGATAATTCTGAAAATGGACTCACTTACATAAAAATCCCTGCCGGCCTGATTGTGACGTCACCATGTGGAAGTTGGCCAGGACTAGACACCATCGCTATTAACCTTCTGAGAGAGCCTTTACACCTTTGCGGAGATAGCTTTTGGCACAGAGCATTAATTTCATCGAGAATTTTGTGAGGCATTAGCAAATATACCTTTCATGCTAAAACCACGTTGGACCTATCTTTTAGGAATGGAAAAGTACCAATAAGAAGCATCTGTCTGGTTTTCAAGTCGTCCAATCTTGGATGACGCTGGGTCCCTCCAGTCCAGCTGGAACGTTCTGATAGCAGTCAAAAAATAACAACACGGCCATTGGACTTCTGCACCTGCACGGGCTGCTGTTTTCCAAATCCGTGTTTGGACGTGGAATCGGAATAACCTCGGGCACAGTGACACGGAGTTACACTCCTCATTTGTACACGAATGTGTGCTGTTGGGGTGCGCACAAAGCAAGGGCTGAGCTTTACTCATAATTGCGTAACTTTTTCATGCAAATGAAACATTTAATACATTAATATTTTTGCATGCAGTAATTATCGTATGCGTACTTGAAAAGAAAACGCTGTGCATGTAAAATTATGCTTTTGATCCTGGAATAGAACTGAACTCTGTTTATTTTATGGATATTTGCAGCTTGCTGTATAATTCTTCGAGTCTTTCCATTTGATGTCTTGACAACATCAGCTTTTAAATCCAAACTTTGTAAATTACCTTTTGAGCTATTGCCTTTGTCTTTCTTGGAATTCTGAGCAGCAACCGGAATTCATCAAGTAAATCCTCTTCCTGGCTTTAAAACCAAAGCTGAAACCTGAGCTGTTCTTTTTGGTATACGGTGAATGAGCTTTGATTTGATTTTTATTGTATTTCATTCAAACTTTATTATAAAACATCTCCCAGGGACACTTGCATGAGAAACACTTTGTAAGTGAAACCCGCACTGTACTCCCAGTCCCCCCTTTTTAAAGGTTATTAGAACATCTTCATCGTGCTTGCTTTTCTCCATAACATACCACTGTATGGCAGACAAGTGCAGATGTTAGGGGACAGAGCTAGATGTCTCTGTAGGTTTTTCTAATGGATTTTATTTTCCCGTGTTACGAAGGGGTTTCGCTGTGTCATTAACCCAGTGACCAGCACTTCTGCAGTCTGGCTGTGGGCAGTCCCCAGGCAGGTATATTTCCACTGTTCTCTGACTCCAGTTTTGTCTCAGCTGTTTTATCGACGTGAAATTTGGTGTAGATTTTGTAACACAGGCCCCTCAAAAACCTACTGTAATTTAAATAGAGCGGATGATCTCTGTGGACGGTTCAACAGAGGGTTTTATGCCGTGACTTCTATACTGTTATCCCCAGCAGTCGGTTCCTGCTCTAGAATTGATCCACCCATATTTTTCAGTGGACCAACAGTGACTTTCAGCAGCTGGATAATCTCAGGTTTGTATTCAGATTGGGCATACAAAATGGTTTCTTGGTAAACTTCTTCCCTTCTAAAAATTGCAGTTTGAATCCAAGCTCAATATGAATTCATCACAACATATCACTTCTTTTTAATTGACTTTCGATTACTATTTATCTCTTGATCTTAAGGAAGGCTTTTGTAAATGCTAGCAGGATGACAGGCCTGGTTTGATCCTGCTCCTATTACAGTCATTGGCCAAAACTCCTGCTGGGTCACGTCCTCTGAGTCGATCACATCCCTGTGGATCTCCTAATGCACTTTATAAAATGTATCCAGTAAATCCAATAACAACAGAAATGGGATTAAATACCCAGTGCACAGATGGTTCCAAAAAAACCTGAGAGCTACAGCTTCACTTTGAATTTATTCTTATAAAGATTTACTTTCCTTATAAAAGTAACCCGTAGAAGTCTTTATCAAGATTTACCTAGCTCAGCTGGGAAAATGAAACAGTAACTACAAGCTGATCTGTGCAATATCGTAGTAGTAGAAGGACATTAAATTAAAGTCCTCCTTAAATGCAAGCGAGCAAAACTCTGGCCAGCGGGAAAGCATAAGAGAGTAGTCGACACGCCTGAGTTTTATAGGCATGCCAAGTGGCTTAGCAGTCTTTACCGAACATTTCTGTTATAGTGGCTTGCCTGAAATAAGAAACAAAGAAATCAGATTAAAGATTGAGCTGCTTAGGACAGCAGCATTAGTACAGCAAATTTCCTGGCAAGACAGCTATTATTTTGTGCATCAGATGACTGCTCCGTGCTGTAACGCTGAGCAGGGTGCATTCTTAATCTGTTTCGAAAAGTACTTAAGGAGAACATTTAGGAAGGTTTTATCAGCTATGAATACGGGAAAGAGGGTGAACTTCCCATCCCATGGTTTTGGTCATACGCTATTTGGCATCTTTTTATGAGAGCGCGAGAAGCCATCAAGCAGTCAGCTATTAATGCGTGAGTCATGAACGCTGGTGCATGGAACGAGGTGGTTTGAGGAGTGAATTTTGAAGTGGCGGTGCTGGCACGAGCAGCTGCCGTACCACACACCCGTTAGCGGGCACTTGCTCCCGTCTCTGCACCCCTCTTTGTGCGGTGCCGGTGTGGGCGATTTCATAGCTTCGTGGCAACACGGGCTACAAAATGATCCGGCTGCAAAAGACATTTTCAAGTTCTGCAGCTGAACTACAGATTTAGTCTCTTTCATACTCGTTTAGGAGTCCTGTCTGCAAGGAGTGAATACCTTAGCTTTAGTTGATACTGGTAACTAACGAGAGCAATGAGCTCGTCACAACTTGGGCTTCAGCATGGGCTGTGGAAGCCAGCCAGAGATCACACTGAACTGCTGGGGCAGCTGGCACCTGGACCGTTGAATCTTCATTGCTAGTCACTAGATCTGCCTTGAGCCCATCTATTCAGCTTAAAATCACACCTCGCAACTGCCATGTGGCCATAGGTTTGCTGTCAACATGCACCTAAGTGCAGGTGTGTCCCAGCTGACAGAAGACAGGGGCTGGAACCTATCAGCCACCTTTAAAGGCCACCTTTCGTCTTACCTATTTAGCTTCTTACCTTTCGCGGTGCGCTCTGTGTTGTTGTAGACTGTTTAGTGGTTAAGTGGGCAACGCAACTTTAAAAGGCATCATTACTCAAGGGTGCTGCAACTAATAAGCATACTCAGAACCCTTTAACCTTTATGTAAGCTAGAATTTGAGACTTCCCTGCCATCTGGAAAGACCTATCCTGTGCAGAGCACATGGCTTAGTACGGTTCTACGGGGCAAGATCCATGCTGAGTCCTTTGCTCTGATTCTTCTTAAAGGCACAGATTTTTGGAATCTTAGGTCTTATGTATGATAAATTACCTGTCAATACCTCACGTGTTATAAATTACTTTTCAGTTCAACTAAGATTATTTACGCATACGCGCTGGTGGGGAAGGCACCACGATCCCTAGTATCATTTCAGTAACTCCGCAAGTAGACGCCACGTTGTTTACACTTTAGCAATATCCTAAAGGCCTCTTACGCGTATTCTTTGGGTGATTCCCTGGATGCAAGAGTGCCCTTTAGTGGCTAGTTAAATGCATCACAGATTCATTATGGGAATCCCCAGAGCTGACGCTTGCCTATCAAAGCTGTGGTAGATCATCTAACTTCAGGTCTCAGTTACCCGGTAAATCTACTACGCTTCCGTAAAGCACCTTCTATTTTTTGCTTCGTAGCAACCGTGGCTATCTAAGCGGCATAATTTATTAAATCAAATCTGCTTTGAGGAAAATACAGGTCACTCATTCTTCTAATTACTGCTGTTCAAATTTAGCCTCTGTTAGTGGCCTCTCAGTTTGCTGAGGTTAGTTCTGCCTGTGTGGAAGCGTGACTAGCTATGAAGGCCCATGCAATAAGCCTTACATGTCTTCTTCTGCTTAATGTATTACACAATCAGGTATCTCTCGTTGCTTTTCTGCGAAGGAGTAAACAACTTACCCTTGTTCGCTGCAAACACCCAGCCTCTCCTTTCCCAGGAAGGCTCAGTTTCTGAATGCTGTGGACAACCGAGTTACCAAAAATCAGGGAGATGACAGCAGTGCAATGATATTATTATTCTGCCATCGTATAACACTTTTTGATCTCTGGATCTCAACATAGTATCACAGACATCTGTGAGCTACCCCCTCTAAAAACACAGCAAGGCAGACCCACAAAAATGAGTGATGTGTTACTATAACTGTTTTACACGGGTGAACCTAGGTGCAGAGATCAGATGCCCAAGACTAGCAAACAGGGTAATTGAACTGGAAGTAAACTCCAGAGGTTCAGATTTCCAATCTGTGCTCTAGTTACAGGACATGTCCCTGTGATCCTCCTCCTCCTCATACTGGAAAGCTTGCAAAACCCTACGGAACGGGTATCATAGCTTTTTCTGTTGGGATTCAGCAGTTGTTTCAACCACGTTTGAAAGGAATGAGTCAGGAATTTGTGTATGTGGGAAGCGGTTTCCTCTCACATTCCTGTATGTATGGATGAAATACATTTCCTCCGCTAAGAAGCTGCTGAATGAGAAAACAAAGTAGTGCAGCTGACTGGCACTTCAGTGGCTGTACTTTGACCTTGATGATGAAAAGGCAGCGGCCTCGGGAGGCCAGTTTGGATAATGCATTTCATAGAAAAGCTGGTGAAGTCGTTTGCATTCTTATAAAGAATGACTAGAGAAGGACAAAGTGGAGAAAAAGTACCAGTACTAAAACCTGATAAATTAGAGCTCAGGTTCTTTAGCGATACCTGGCCTGACTGAAACTGCAGGAGAAAATCTGGCTCTAAGACTTGAGCTATAATGCAATAATGAAGACGCCTCCCTCTGGGCTTCAGACAGTTTTTGTAGCAACTAGTGTCCAGGAATCAGAGGTAATGATAATGGCTCGTGCATGCAATCATTACAGCTATGGCACGCATAGTACGCAAGGCATTTAACGTCAACCTTAACAGCATCACGCAGCGAGACGGCGGAAAGACTAAGTGGACACCAGGTCACCTGCTTTCCAGCCCCGGTCGTAGCCAGAGGACCAGCGACATTGCAGAGCAGGTGGGTTTTATCTGCAAGAAGACTGAACGACAGAATTTGGGCTGGGGCTAGAACCTGCTCAAAGACGAGTGTCCTCAAATCCAGGGAGCTGGTATGGTCTTCCTTCTGTCCTTCCAAGCTGATCTGTTGCTGGAGCGATAGGTTTCTGAGAAGTCTGGAGCCTGGTGAACACCCCGAGTGGCTGTTCCCGTCTTCTGGGGAACCGACGGGGAAAAGAAGGAGTTTATGTACTGGTCAGACAAGTGGGTTGAGGCAGAAACGGGGTTAGGGGAAGGGAAACAGAACAGACTTGCACAAAGCTTTCAAGAGGACTCTGAGCTTCTGAAGGGAGAGCTACGGCCAGCAAAAAATTGGAGAAGGAAGGAGACGTCAGTGGGGACTAAAAGATTTCCCCAGATGTTCCTTAGCTCGGCAAAGAATTTAAGGTTCTTTTTTACTTGAATACAGGAAATAATTCCATATATTTAACGTCCAGGACTTTTTTTCAAGTGCTTTGTTGAGCTATGCAAAAGACAAGAGCTGCCGGGTGCCTGTTAAAAAGAAGGGTCTTACTGCTGTCAGTAAAGGACTTCTGGAAATGATGTTATGCATATGTGTATAAAACACATAGGAGTATACATCTGGAGCACTTAAATGCATTTTTGCTTGAAGGTAATTTCTTATGGTGAGGCAGGCCAGCCTGTCAGGAGCCACAGCTCCGCACCACGCTGGTTCTCTCTGCTCCGGCAGCACGAACACGTAGCCCCAGCACGGCCTTCACCGTGGCTGCAGTCGGGGGTTGTTAGTAAATCATTCCATCAGACGCCTGGGTAGTGCAGCAAACACAGAGGAGACGTTCGCCAAGAAAATAAGGAAAATGTACTTCCGCATGCCTTCTATGTGTATTTTAGCCATTTTCCAGTATTTCCTTTGCTTTCAACCTCTACATGTCAAATGACAGTAAATTGCAAATGTACTAGTTCCAGCTGAGCACAACTGGGGGCGGAATAGCTTTTCTTTGAAGCTGAGGCTAGAGTCCACTTGGAAAGCTGTAGCGAGAGCCACAGACATTTCCAAAAGAGCAACTGAAATTCTGACCCAATGATTCAAAACATTGTGATCCATAAAACAAATTTTCGGAGGAACTACATAATCCATTAGGAGAGCAGCCTGTGAAAGAGACCATCGCTGTAGCTAAGGTAGCAATAACTAGGCAGACAGCTTATTAAAAGAACGTCATCGTCTTCCAGATCAGCAGAAAAACAATACAGATCTTAATGGACATATTTTAACATTAGAAAAGTAATCTATTATTCTAGCATTTGTTTTCATTGCTTTTCAGATGATCGAGGATCTCATTGCACATTTCAAGTAGAGGAAAAAATGTAAGATGAAGATCCAGGGCCAAATCCTTTTACATCTGAACCCTCCCTAGGACGAGATGGCGAGGATCGTTCCACGCCGCCTTGGGTCCGCTGCACATTGTAACGTTCTGGGATCACCTCTCACCTCTGTTGCCAGTCTCTCGGTTTTGATGCCCTCTCAGTCTCTTACGCGGAGCACATTCGGGAGTGCTGGTAGAGGAGCTGACAGCTCTGTGTGCACCAAGGCAATTTTCTGTGCGCACCAAGGCTTCCCGAGTGGCACAAGACAGCTGGAATACAATACAGCAACTGCCCCGTAAATTCCAGTATCGCACACGTGCAAAAGGTATGCATGCGTGTGTTTGCCTGGCACGGGCAGGGGCTGAGCCACAGGCAACCACAGCAGCGGTACGTGGGAGCCGGTAGTCAGATGCTGATGGTTTACACGTGTGGGCAGCTCCTACGACCACGTGTATGGAAACAGAGATGAGAGGGTTATGGGGATCCTTATGAAACCAGTTCTACATGGACAACTTCAAAATAAAACATTATCTGGGGATAAAAATCAAGAGCTTCAATTAGCTTTATAGAGCATTTCATTCCTTGCTTTACTCCCTGTGTGCCACGTGACCAGCTGCCTCTCCAACATTCTTCTTCGTATTTGGCAACTAGGGACGTACTTCAGTGTTTCAAATGAAACTGAAGCGTATGCCTTTGCTTAATAATCCCCCCCTTCATTTAAATCGGCGGTAGTTTGCCAGCGCTGCTTTGTTTGCATTTCAGAATTACGGATGATGTCAAGACAGCCTTGATTAAACGCTCAGCTAACTACCGCCCAGATGAAAGTGGCTCAAGTAAACTGTTATTTCACTGAAACTCACAAGCTTGGAGAATGCAGCTTCTATAATAATTTTTTGCATCAAGATTTGTAACAGAAGAAGTTAAGACTCTTAGGGACTTTCCCAGCAATGTGAGATTACCCATGGACACGCCAGACACAGAGCGTTCATACACTCTCGAAAGGATTCTGGCTCAGGTCTATACCCCTCAATAAGCATGCCTTCTGCTCCTTCCTCCCTCCCTCAGTCAAGCTTTCATTTCCAAGTATTGGTTTAGAAACTGTAGTGGCTCCAAGGGCAGACCATGAACTACATAGGGTCCACACAACGTGAAGAAGTTAGCGCCCCCATTCTAGATATTTAATCCAGAAGAAAATAATTCCCTGCTTGATACATAGTGCTGGACATTCGGGCTTGGGCAGAACCTGAGACCATGGACAAACACGAGTCCCTGCTGAGCCAGGCCCCGTGGGCAGCCGGAAGCATGATGCTCGGTGCACGCGAGGGCAGGGCACTTGCCAGTGGCGCAAGAAGAAAAGCCTGTTAACTGCCCGTACGGCTCGAGCTAGCTGACTGCAAGGCCAGGCTATAAAACATATGCAATTACTCTCCTCGGTTATCAAGGCAGACCTTCTCAGAGTACATACCTTCCTTCCATCAGCTCATTAAGTACCAGTCTGAAAAGCAAAACATACGAAGCGGGAAAGAAACTGCCAGCTCGCTACTGGAATAAAAGTTTAATCGAGGAGTCTCAGCTGTGTTCCACATATATGTTCAAATACCACAAACCAAAGCCTGCGAAAGTCTCCCTTCCCCCCCTGAGATATTCCAAGTAGACTGTCTTTCGGGGAGTGACGTCAAGTAGATTAACTCAGGCTTTAAACCACAGGAGGATTTGAATCATCAGGCATAGACCACAGAGCAGAGGCCAAAGACAAAAAATCTCCCCAACCTTAAAACATTTTTTCTTAAAACAAAATGGTGAAAGCAGCAAAATCAGTAGATGCAGCTGCAGAATTAGGAATTTCACGAGGAAACACTTAACTGACGCTCAAGAGCATTGCTTCCAGCTGCCATGAGAGCTCTGTAGAGAAATTAGAACAAGATTACCTTTACTTTGCAGTAACAACACAAGTTTAAAAGAAGAGTTTCCAACATTGGATGGTTAATTGGAAGAACTTTCTACTGATTTTGCTTTAAAACATATTAAAGCAGAGTTTGCCTCCTTGATCTTATACCCACACCCGCGTTTAGCGACCAGAGTGGCTAGGACTCTAGGCACCGGTCACTGCCTGTACCGCTGAAGTTCACGCCTCTCACAACTTGGTTCTAGACAGCTGATGACCTACACACCAACAACGGGGAGAAAAAAGAATGCCTGGATGATACAGAAATTCTACAAGCAGAAGAGTATGTGTTTAGTCTGACACACATTCTGCTTGGGAAACGTAAAGGGAGACAAGAGATAAGCTGTGAAGCTCACAGGTTTACTCGTTTTCTACAAGTTTGCCTTAGTTTCGCCCCCACCAACGCCCGTGTTGTCTGAGCAGTCCTCAGTGCCCTACTACAGGTAAACTACAGTGACTTTCCTGCTAATTGTTTTTATACGACAGCTTAATATTCCTTCTTGAGAGAATAGATCGTGAGTCAGGAATAAGAAAATTGGGGAAGGGCTTTTGGGTCATCCTCGCCGTGTCTCTGCCATAAGCATTGCAGGCAAAAGACCCCACAAACCCCAAACCAAACGAGCTGGCATTTTTGCAGCCTAAGACACGATCGAAAAAGAAAACGGAGATGCTGTGAAGTGCAGATCCTGCAAGTAACTACAGAAGAACTACCTGATGGATTCCCTCATTTCTTTGCCAATTATTTCCTTCCAGATTCGTTGCTGCTTTTGCAGCCATCAAAAGCAGGTTCTTGCTGACAGTGACCATTCCCGTACTATATCACAGTTTACTCTCAGTGCTTGCCTCTGACACTCACTCTGCATTGCAGCATACTATCATCTGCAATTTTGGCCCAAGAGCACAACGAGATTTACAGTTGTCCTGTCCATACTGCCCAGGCGGTGGGTGACACACAGATAGGCTGTAAGGTAGGCACCGGAGAGCCGATGAATAGTTATTGGTGATTCAAATGGGATAGCAGTCCTGGTAGCAATTTTCTCTCTGATCTACTGTCTCCAAGCCCTACAAAGGCTAACACTGCCTTCAGAAACACTGTTGGAATCATTCCTCTTGCCCGTGATTATAGCCAATTCTGTTGGTAGAGAAGCCACCTTACGCTACTTCATTAAAGCTACTTCTGTAAAAACAGCTACTGTTATACAAACATTTATTGTTTAGCACATCTATCCTTTCCCCGTAGCTGCAGAGCTGATATGCAGATAATGCTGCTCTCATTTATTACGGTTTAGTTTACATCCCCTTCTCCATCTGCCAAAGGAAGAGGGTTTTCTAAGTGAGCCCTAAGCTTCTGGTCACACCAGCCCTTGTAACAGGCAGGATCTATGTGAAAATGCAGGATTCTTCTTGTCGTGGGTGCAGGCTGCCCGGTAACCCTGCTGGGAGGCTCACTTGCGACTTGCGGCCAAGACCAGGTTTCTGTTAGCACAGGCTCAGCTCTGTTGGCAAAGACAGCACCTCGACTGTCCCGTCTGTGCGGTACATAATGTTTGCTGGTGTCCTTGGCCAATGAACCTTGGCTGATGGGGTTTTGTTTAAAACAAACAACGGCTCTTCTCTGCTTTCCCTCTGCTCCTGCATCAGTCAAGCACAGGCTGGCCCTTTGGTACAGCTGGCCTGGTTTTCATCAGCTGACTTTGCATATTTGTTAGCCTCCTCGGAAGCTGAGTAGAACCAGGTGAGATGAACAGCAAAGGAGGGATTTCCCTGGCTAGAGCTCTCCTTCACGCGTCATGCTCTGCTATGAAAGGAGCCCTGGGCTGCCACGGTGCCTGTGAGGCAAAGCGTCCCAGAAGCCCAGGCTGCACCCAGCGCTGGAGCTTGCACAGCCTGACGGAAGGCAAAAAGCCACACACAAAGGCTGGGCAACCTCGACTTTCAGTCACAGAAGTCCAGAATGCCAGTGCCAGCAAATGAAGCATCGTCTGAGAAGCGCAGCTCAGAGGCAATTCTGTCCTTAGCACGTGTTGCCAGCTCCTCGCCGTGGGACTCAGCTGTCAGCGGTTCAGGGTTTGTCTCTCCAAATTCTTCCATTTCTGCAGAGGCTGGAAGCATTGAGAGTCGCTGAACGTCTACTGGTCCACTAGGTCCGGGGGAGGAGGGATAAGGTCCCGTGGGTTCAGCCTGGCAACAAGGCAAACATCATAGCTGTCGTGCATGAGGACGTTGATGGCCACCACGTTCCACTGGTTCTCCCACGTATCCAGTTCGAGGATCTCTTTGGTGATAACTTCGTGACGAGCTGAAAAATAGAAGGAACAATGGCAGGCGTCAGGAGTCAAACAGGATCAGAGAGGTCTGTGCAGTCGTTACTACGACCCCTCTGTACAGTGGCAATGAAAAGGTTTTTTTTTGTGGCACTAACAGCTACACCGTTCGAAGAGCGTGTGAGTTGGCAACGCCTAGCAAACGAGAGAGCGCAGACGGAGATCTGCACGGCGTACTCAGCCCTCACGCGCTGGGCTCCAGGTGCAGCTGCAGGGACAAAACCACAAGTGCTCCATCTTGGGACAAGCATGCAGGTGGCATTTCATGGTGCAATCAGTTGTCAAACGCTCGCCTTTGAGAGACAGCGTATTGCCCACTGTTAGTGAGTATGCCTACACGCAGTATGTTGTCTCTTCTTAGCCCCAGCTAAAATGTAGCTCTCGGGCTCCTGGAAGCACTCCAGTACCGCGGCTTTTTGCTTGGGTGCGAAGTCTGGGCATCCTGTGATTTGGGGAGACGTAAAGACAGAAAGAAACCTTCAGGGCTTTAAATGTGCTTTAGCTGTTCTGAAGTGCCGAGGAATTTGTCACAAACAGTCAGGTTAGAAGAATGCCACCAAATCACAGCCAATCTCAAGACAAGGAGCTTTTTACTGAGACTAACGAAAACTAATGACAGAGTCACCATGCAGCAGAGAACCATAGCTGTCAACCAGCAGGGCTATCTTAAACTTCTCATAAGAACACACAACACTGCTTTGCTAACCAAAGTCCTAAGCTCTCCAGCAACTGTTACTCCAAGGCAAGTTCCCCCCTAAAAATAACAAGTGTCTTTCATTCCTGCTCACTTTTTCTTTTCATCTTAGAGTCGCTTTCTCACAGCAAGTTACCTTAGTCCAAACTTTTCTTCCTTTGAGCTGAGGACGTGCCCGTGCTTTGCTGTCAGCTTCCTTCTGGTGAATTTCTGGAGAGATTATTGGAAGCCGGGTCCCAGGGGTTTCCAAGCATGGGCACTTCAGAGGCACCAGGATAAGAACCATCATAGCAAGAAACATGGAACACTCAGCTGTGTTTTATTGAGTCTTTAAAGACTGGTGACAGGCTAAACTTTACGGGGTCCAGACTGAGGTTCCCATCCAACTATCCCTTCCAGAAAGCTTTTTTTAGAAAGAAAAAGCCAACAACAGACGACCCTATGGCTCACATCTATCGACTGCACCTCGTCATCTGGACACTGCCCTTCTGCAGAGCCGACAGCACAGGACTGAAGAACAGGAGAAGAGTGAAATACAGAAGAGCACCCAGAGGCGTGTATTGGTTCTCGTGTTGGAAACGCAGACCAGGTACTCCTCCAGAGGACAGCCACCCTGGGGCTCAGTACCTCCAAGGTAGAGCTGCCGTGGTTTAGGTCCCTTGCAAAGTTGGTGTTGACGTTGTGGTGACGTAGTGTCTCGGGATTTCAAATACCCCCGGGGCTCCTCTGCAAGGAGCTTCGGGATGTGGGGAGGTCAGATGGAAACAAGGCTTCTTCCCCTCCCAGGGTCGCTTTCCATGCCGAGCTGATCCGGGACAGTTCTGTTTACCGCGGGTCCTGCACCTGCACGGGGGCTGTGGATGCCTCAGCTTTCCGGAAATTTCAGCACATTTCCATCATGTTTATCTAAGGAAACCTCTCAGCAACCATTCGCCACCTCTGCCCCCCGTCGCCTAATAAAGGAGCGCAGCACAGAGTTTCCGCCCCACAATTTTTCCCCGTAATTTTTCCCCTCGTCGTGTCACAATTAACTGTGGCATGACTTTTGTCGGTCCAAACCCAGACCTCTGGGACTTTCATAGATCTCTAGGAGCTGGCTTGAGTAAAATTTGGGTAAGATTTCAGGATTTAGCCTCATCTGAATAGTCCTCGTTCCATTCCTTTCTGCTGTTCACGGGAAGTGAAACCATAGCCGTGACGATTTGCGTATTGAACCTGGGTATTAAAGGAGGATAATAACCATACGTAGGAAAGCTGCACCCATCCACGAGAGAAGACGGCAAACTGCTAAAAAAACCAGTTATGTGTGAAAAAAGAAGGCACGACTGGCAAACTGCAAACAAATAGCATGTGCCAGCACCAGCAAAGAGCTCGTCTCTAGGTGACCCTGCAAGGGTGGACAGGTTTTTCCCAAGAGGCAAATACAGAGACACAAACAGACCTAAGTGTGACATGGGAGGCTCCAGTCCCTGTATTTATTATTAGATCATCTCCTCTATGCAATAAATTTTTGTGCCTGGATTTTCTTCGGCAAGGATGATGACAAAAATGAGACGATCAGAGCAAAAAAATCAAACGCTGGAGCTGGGACATTCTGTGGGTGATTGCAACGCTTCAGGAAAAACAAACCCCATAATCAAAACATCAAAGGCAGATTCAGCAACCCCCCCTCACAAGCCTTGCCGTGTTTTTTCCTGACCCTGGCGACTCACAGCCTTTAGTGTCCCTTGTTTCCCTTTTCTGTGGGATGTTGTAACTGGTTTTGATCCGCTCTACAAGTTCTGCCTTCCAGCACGCGGGGTGTTAGCCAGCTCTTAACCCTTGGGAGAGAAAGAGAGTAGGCTGTTGGAGTGAGGGAAGCAATCGTTTCCCTGCTCTCCCCTTGTTCAGTACGAAAGGAAGCAGCACGCTTCGGATGAGAAAGTTCACGTGAGGAAAAGCATTGCTCAAAATACAGTCATACTTCAGAAACAAAATTACATCCCCCTTTCTGTTTAAAAGAGAAATGAGTTAAAGCACCTCCGGTCTTAAGCCTTTTTTTTTTTTCTTTTTAATTTTTCTTGGCTAGGACAATGGAAACGTTAATGTTTTTCAAAGAGGCTAGCACCTTTGATTCCAGGCTGGATTGTTGGATGTGGGCTTTAATCCCAATAAACGGCTTTAAGCCTGAAGGTGCAAATAATTCCAGATTCTGCCTCATTCGTTCACCTTACTTAATAGCACTTTTCTTTTTTTTTTCCTTACGGGAGAATAATGTGACATCTACAAAAAGCAACTGGCTGTGTTACACAGGCATTGGCTTAAAAAGCCGCCCCACAGAACTCCCTGTCATACATGGCATTTTTCTGCATCGCTTACCAGACAACCACCTCAGCTAATGAAAGCATTCCGCTCCTTTCCAAACGCCTTCGGTTTTTTCCTACAAACCGAGGCAGTATTTTTCTGCACATTCTCGTTTAGCTGTGAGAAGTTTTAAGAAACTTCCTTTACACTGTGTTTTTCTGCATAGGAGTTAAACCCCTGTATATTAGAATTATTCAGGCAATACAAACCTAACCCTAATGCAGATCCCTTCCAAGCAGTAAAACAGTGTTTATAGCAGTATGGTTTATTCTTATCCAGGAAAGGAAAAGGCTAAACCAGCACAGGGAACATTAATTCCAGCATAAATTTATCCCCATGAGAAACCGTGGTATGCTAAAAGAAAGTCAGAGCTCTTTCGGTGTAGCTGTGCCTTTTTGATGTACAAGCGCAGACAGACGGCTGACGCCGAGCCTACAAACCCACCCTTTCCCACCGAAAGAACCTGAGTTATCCCTGGAAATGCTCAGTTTATAAATGCTAAAATAATATTTCATGTATGCAAATACAGGAGCCTGAAAGCAAAACGAGCGCTGTCTTTAAACTCTCTTTTTTATTCCGGTCCATAGACAGAGCATTTTCCCACGATTTTTCACATGAATTTTTTCTTTGAATGTGCAGAAAAAAACAACAAAAAATTTTCTTTTCGGTAAATAGTTGCCTTAACTCCATAGACGCAATCATGTTTTCTCTTTAAAAGGCTTATTTTCAAATATGATTCATTCCCCAAACACGGCCAGACTTCATTTCATGCTGTAAGTTTCCTCTTGTCATTTGAATCAGGATTGACCATAAATCAGGGTGAACCATCCTTGGCGAGACCCCCAGTATGACTGCAGGCAACATAAATATTTGATCCACTTTTTCTTTTTTTTTTTTTTCAACTGCATTCCATTAGCAGTTTGGAGGTTGGGAGAAGGAACAACTTTCCGTGTGGATATCGTATTTATTACCACTTTCGGTGTCTTTTGACCTCGCTTTCTCTTTCCTATTCAGAACCGAACACTCAGATATAATGCTTAGGTTTTGGGATGGGAGGGATAAAGGGAGCAAATGTAGAAGAATTAAGCAACGTGCTTAACAGGTAGAAAATCTACATGTTGCCCAGGGCTATTAACCATGCAGCTATTACGCGTGTAAGCCAATACGGATAAATTCGCTCTGCTATAGCCTGCTTAGTGTCCAGAGCACTGAACTCAAAAAAACTCATGCTGAATTTCAGCTCACTGGAACCAAACCTACAGCAAGTTTGCTGAAATGCGGTCAATATTTCATTATTTGGTTGACATCACCTGGTGTGTTCGCCCCCATCTTATGAATGAGGAAACACAGTCACGGAGACCGAGAGCACGCGCCAAGTCACGCGTCGTGACGCCTCTGCACCAGCGCACGGCAGACATGCGCACGTGGATTGGGACAAGCTCACCTGCCTACTCGCTGCAGCACAGCTATGTTGACGTACTGTTACACGGCCGGCAGTACCGGAGCAAGTTTATGCAGAGCAGAGCCGGGTACCTCAGCACAGAACCGCGCCGCGTAGTGGGGGGGACTCGCAGCGTCACATCCGTCCTTGCCCACGGGCTCTGCGCCCTGGGACATCCTCACGCAGGCCGCTTGCCTGAGCTCCTGCTGACGCCGGTTCTCAGGCTGTCACAGCACCTTTCCCTCTCCAGTTTCCTAACATGCTCTAGCTTCTTTTGCCGTAAGTCAGTTTATTAAAAAAGGACACCAAACCTGTAGAAGGTGAACTGTTAAGCTGTCTGCTCTGCTCTTTCCGTGAGAAAAAAAGCACTTGAACAACACAAGGTGCTTGCCAGTCCCCAAAACATTTACTCCACTGCTGCTTTGTACCTGGTTTTGCATGCCATTATCTGTACCAGAGACCGGAGAGTGATTTTAAACATATGGGACTAGCCTCTGCTACTTATCTTCCTTGCCACTAATAGCTGCTTTCATAATTACGTGATGTGGAGCTAGGTGACTTGGGAATTCACGTTTATGCTGCAGTGGGATAAAAGCGCATTTAGACCATTACCACCAGATGCCCTGGCTCCTCACTTGCAGTAGGAAAAAGAGTAAGTTCATCAAGTCTGTGGCCTCCCATCCCATTTGCGTACGTGAGCTGCCCCCTACCTCCAGCAGCCTCGCTAGCGTAAGGCGGCGAATACCCCTTGCGGGGTCAAGTACATCCATCATCTATGCCTGTGGGCAGAGGCAGGCAGAGAATACACAGGAGAGGCAACTTGGCTTGGCTGTTTAACATGCCGGCCAGCCTTTGTGATGTTAAGTATCAAGGCAGTGCATCCCACCAGACACAGCGCAAGCCGGGAGGCAGGTTGGGGCTTGGATTTGGTACTGTGGCAGCTTTCTGTTTGCAGAGCACCTGCGTGGAGTAAGGTAAGATACTCGCTCTCATAGACAGGACCTCTATCCTCTCGCTCTGCTGTGCAATTCTTCAGGACCATAGTTTCCACCCATTCACTCACAAATCAATATATATTAAAATTATATATATATATATACATATAAAAAGAATGGGACGGTCTACGGGAAGGAACTTCCAATTCAGTTACTTCAGCTGTTTTTCTTGGGATTGACCCAGCCCACCTCAGCTTTTAAAATCTTCCCAGATTCTGCCTGTTGTTCCTAGGCAAGGCCCCTTTCAGACGTAACCTCACAAGCGCCGGTCCGGCTCGCGCTGCAGGTGGTAGCAGGATCACAGATTGCCGTGGCCCCAGCACCAGCGCTCTCGAAGTCAGCGCGCCAGTCGTACGCATAAAAACAGCAAGATCAGAATAAGAATTACTGGTCTCCAAGCGTCCTGAGGTAGTCTTTCTAAACGCCTTACAATGGGTTAATAGATTATTAATAGAGGATATACAGCGTGTTTAGAGCGTGTGCATGACAGGCAGTTGTGAACACAATAGGAGATGTCATACGTGGCTACAAGCCATGTTTCTAAACAACCTATTGACCTCTTCAGCAATTAATTAAAATGCATTAAAACATCCATTAATCATTCATTAACACTTTATAAACTATAAATGAGCTTTAGCAAGAAGCAGGACTGAATTACTAATACCGTGCTGTCGGATACTGGGTCGCATGTAGACGTGAAACGAGCAGGTGCTGCTCCGCACCAATTCCCCCGATCCGTATCGCCCTCGTGTACGGTAGCGAGTTTCTCGCTAACGAGCGGCGGTAGATGGGCAGCGCTCCCTGGGAAGGCAGCAAGCTGAGGAGGTCTCTCGCGCACGCTGCCGGTGCTGAGGGAGAATTAGGCGAAAGGTCGAGCAGCGTTTTTCGGGGCGGACTCGGCGTGCCAGAGAGATGTGGCAGCGCGTGCGGCGCAGCGGACGGCCGCGAGCAGATTTCTGCGCCGAGCGGAGCACGGAGGCCCTGAGTCCCTTCCGTTCGTGGGAACGTTTATTCAAATGGTAACAACTGTGGGCAGGAGAACTTTAATTATTCATCGCTGCCCAGTAAATTCTAACAGAGGGAAGCAAACCGTGCTGCAGATCGGCAGCTCGGGGTTTGCCCCTCTGCTTTATTTAGCTGGGAACACAGGAAGGTGCTGGAGAAACAGGTTTTGTTCTAACCCCTCAACCCTCAAACTTTGCAAGTGCAGTATTTACTGTGCCAGACTGCTTAATTTGTCTAAATTTAATTTGATCCCAGTGATGTTCCATAACCACTATACTAAAAACAAGCACTAGAATGATTCTCCATCTAAATCACATAATGGAGGAGACTAGGGGGAACAGCCTTTATGGGACATCAGTCAAAATAAATAACTATTAAGCTAGTCCACTGTCAGGAGAGGATGGCGTGGAGATACAGACTCGTTAGCTCAGCTGCAATACAGTAATTACTACACGGTTCTGCACTGCCGCGAGCAGCGCTGCTTCTATTCCAGTATACGGATTGCAGTTTATGTAAATGAGGCAGAAGAAGCCAGGAAATTAATCTAGGGTAAGTATATATATATATATATATTTATTTATTTTTAGAATCAGAATTACACAGCCAATAGGACTCAGTGTTGCTATCACCTATCTCTGCTACCAGTTGCAAACACAAAATTGAGATTCTTGCTTTCCAAATTCACAGGTATTTTTTCCCTTTCCCCTTCCTCTGACTGTAACACCACTTAAGTGAAAAATTAATTTCTACTTGGTCTCAGTAAGTGAGTATCAAAACTGGGCTGAGCAGCTCTGGTCCCACGCATCATGCGAAACACAGTACAGAATTTTTCACCACAGACAGATAGCAGGGAAACAGTACTTTTACCACCTTTGCTATAAACTGCATTGGGGGGAGATGGCAAGACCGCCAGTTCGGACAGCTCCACGTGAAGGGCTGGTGAAATCGCCAGACCTTTTAGGTGACCCGTGCCTTTGCTGTCCCTTTCCTTTGCCCATCAGCTGATGTCACATGGGCGTACAGTAAAGGTGGCACTCTGATTAAAACCATCAAGTTAAAAAAGTCAACTCTGGATTTGAATTTATTAATTCAAACCTCTGAGAGAGGCAGCTGGGCCAGCCTCTGCGATCTGAGACTAAAGGTGCAACCCGCAGCCCCGGAAGCAGGCTACCAGATCTGCATTGGTGCAGCAATAACGCAAAGTCAACAAACGTGGCCTCGCAAGCCCACGGCGACAGCGGGTGACGCGGTCCCAGCAAGCAGGCACGCGCCCTTGCCTTCAGTGTTTTCACCAGCAAAAAATATTTATAATACAGCGTGGCAGACAAACAGCGAGGGAAGCCATTCCGGCAGCATTTCACAAGCGCGTAACGCTGCGTAGCCGAGGCTCGCTAACGAGGCTGCTCCTGCCGTGCACGGCTCACGTCAGCGGCCGCCAGCCTGCGCAGGTGGCACGTTCTAGTTCTTTGTAAAGGCAAAGGAAATAAAACATGGCAACAGGAACCTCATGCACTCAGGCTGCAAAGGCTCGTTTAAAATCCACAGTTACAGCAGTAAACGTGGCAATGTATTTTAACAATCGGCAGGACGCTGGCTGGCTACCACACGTGGAGCCCTTCCGAGGATCCGTGCTACAGCTAGCGGTTTCGCTCCGTGCAGAGCTATAAACTAATGGACAAAACCAACCATTTTAAACATGGCTGAGTATCTAGATGGATGCTGTAACGCTGCTGACAAATGACACGCAGCACTCGTGACACGAGGCCGTACGGGTCGGAGCTGCCAGAGACAAGCGGAGTAATGCTTCCTATTTGCCATAATAGTTTTAGTAGAAAATGAACTGATTTTTATAAACCACTGGCTAACTGATGAAGTTTTGCAAGCCTTGCTAAAGGCGGAAACAAATCTAAAGCAAGCAGAAGCGAGGGGGTTTTTAGGTACTTACCATGATTGTAAGAAGGTGCATTTGTCAGCTGGTGACANACAGCACTCATGACACGAGGCTGTAAGGGTTGGAGCTGCCAGAGACAAGTGGAGTAATGCTTCCTATTTGCCATAATAGTTTTAGTAGAAAATGAACTGATTTTTATAAACCACTGGCTAACTGATGAAGTTTTGCAAGCCTTGCTAAAGGCGGAAACAAATCTAAAGCAAGCAGAAGCGAGGGGGTTTTTAGGTACTTACCATGATTGTAAGAAGGTGCATTTGTCAGCTGGTGACACAGCACGGAAGGCTGGGGGGTTTGTACCGTCTAACCACGGACACACGCTCCCAGCGTGTTTGCCTTAGGTAAGCCGAGTCAGAATTCCTCATATCCTGAGCAAAACACGGAGCACTGCGAGACCAGGATTCCAAATTGCCTTCTGGTCTTTCGGAGCAGATTTAAAGCACCAAGGCCCTGAACGTCCCTCCGGGAGTGCCTGTGCTTCTCAGTATGCTGCGGTGAGCCCGGGGCCACCGGCGCCTTGGCGTAGGCGCTCCAGACAAGTGCCTAAACTTCAGCTGAACTAATCGCCTTTCTCCTTCCACGGCCAGGCCTTGAGCAAGCTTCTAACTTGAGGAAGCCTCAGCAGGTGAGGTCCTACAAGCTGTGTTTACCAACACAGCTCAACACTGAGCAGCATTCCTTGCGGCTCAGAGGAAGCTTTCTCTTGATGAAGCTTGGACACGCTTATCCGTTGACACCACTCATCCGTTGAAGAGACGGCAGTCTGCGCTGCGCAAGTGCTGCTCTCAGCTGGCCAAGCTGACTTTCCTCTGGAAACTCCAAGGAGCTGCAGTTTCTCCTCCTCTG
This sequence comes from Steatornis caripensis, assembly GCA_013398225.1. NCBI lineage: Eukaryota > Metazoa > Chordata > Aves > Caprimulgiformes > Steatornithidae > Steatornis > Steatornis caripensis. The sequence goes on from VZSC01010139.1 coordinate 206,310, forward strand.
CCCTGGGGATGCTGTTGGGGTTGCTCCACCTGTCCTCCTTCAAGCGGACACAGATTCGTGAGAGGCGAAATACATGGGATGGGAATCCTGCCATCACAAAACTTCGAGCGTCACACGGGACTCGGAAGCGATGGTAGCTGAGCCGTACTCATCTTCCCATCCAAATTTAAGGCCCTTTGAGCAGTTGACAGCTGCTTTTCAGCTTTGTGTTTGTGTACAGCATCCCTGGTCTCTAGCCATTTAGGTCAATACTCGTGCATACAGAGGCACATATGAGTAAAATTAAGATGCAGCACTATCCTTGGTGGGTTCACACTGCTGGATCAAGCGTGGGTTTAAGCAAACGCAGGGGCAAGTTGAGGCTGTGGAGTTGGGGACAGATGTATAGTATATAGAGAGCTGGTTGTAGCCCCTTGTGTGCACTGGCTAAGACCTTCCATTGCAGCAGCGGTTTTGGCTTATTTTCTGTTTTCGAGATGCATTTACTCTTGAATGTTCAAAGCAGCCCTTTCGTGTTCCGCAGGCGGAAAACCCAGAGCCTACAGCTGTGCCTCCAGCTCGTTCCAAAAACTCCGCTCGGTTGAAGCTAAATTACAATGTTTTGTAGAACTGGAATATCCTCTCTTGGTTGCGTCCCTCACAAAAACCGAGCGACACGCCAAGAAACCCAACAGACTGAAACCAAACAAGCACATTCTAAAATAACTCTATCGGCTACTGAAGCAGCAGCAGCACACGCTGTTCTGTGAACATCTTGAAGTTGCTGAGCAGCTGTAATTGTGGAAGAGCAGAGCCAAGCCGCCCTCTCCGAGTTGCCGTACGACAGTAATAACCCTCTCGCTCCACCCTTCGCCCCCAAAGACCCCAGAGCGTGCAGGAGCTCTTTCCAGCACGCGGAGAAGGCAGGGCCGGGGGAGAGAGCGGCTGGGTAAGCTCGTCGTGTTCAGCATATGGGCCGCACCCGTCTTCTTTTGCTTGATGATGGCAGCTACAAGTTGTTATTGCTACGAAGATTAGAAAGCCTTTTCCCTTTAATAACTTGGAAGCCACATTAAGAAGCCTGTCTTTAAGCACAGCTTCCTCTCAACTCCTCCAACAGTTGGATACATCTGATTTACAGTTGACAGCGAGCGCCTTATTTTGGCTCCCTCGTTAATAGACACCATAACGTCTAACACCACGCGCACGTGCTATTTCTTTGCTGGTACGCAAGACGCACACGCAGGGGGTCGGAATTCAGGTTGCACAGGTAACTGCAAAACTGGCATTTTCTAATGCGGACTTCTTGCTTTCCAATCTAAACAACTCTTTTAGTGCAGAGGAGTTCTATACGTAATTATATAGGTTGCAGTGGTTCAGTCAGGAACTGGGACCCCCATTGAGCTGGCATTGTACAAACACACAAAAGACGGTCGTCCTGAAAGCCGCGGGGGACTTTCAACCTTTCCCGGTACTACCACTCTTTCCTCATGACTCAGTGACAGAACATAGCGGTGTCGTACAGAGAGTGTTTGTATGGCTCTGAAGCTACCTTATTTAGAAAATCTCATACTAATCTGTTAGTCATCTTGAATGAATTCGCTTCATTCGCCAGTGCAAATGATTGGTCTTCTGAGATTTGTACTCACTAATTTTAGGCTTTTTCCCAATACTGCTGAGAAAAAGACAAATGTGATGGCACCACGTTTGCTATGGAAACACAGTGATGTATCAATCACAAATCATAATTGCTCTGAGGTCACAGAACTCCCATCGGAGACGAGACGAGAACATGCCTGTCAGAGCTGCCATGCAATGGTTTCCAGGAAGCAGCGTCCTCAAACAGTAGCGAATGAAGGGAGGGGAGGCGAGTTGTGAACCGGCCCATGAAAGTCATCATTCTGAAACAACAGCAGCTTTAAGCGCAGTTTGTTATACCAGCAAAAGTCGCGGCAACCGGAGTCAGTGTAACGTGAAGGATGTGTCAGTCACCCAGTGATACCGCGTGGCCATCCCTGGGCAACTGGGAGCCTGACGTGACATTTATTAGCGGTGGATGACGCGGCCGTAGTACTGCGCTCTCCTAGAGAGGAAAGAAGAGCAGCAGCTGTGTGTAGCAGGAGAGTTTAAGCGTGCGTGTTCTGAGAGACTCTTTGCACTTAGAATGAAAAAAAAATAATGGTTCGCAGAACTGGAGGTTTAGATAGAGCCAAGCACAGCGGGAAGGAGGAAGAGTTAGAAGGAGAAAGGTGGCCACGGGGCTAGGATTATGGGAAATGGCCAGATCTGGAATTTTAGTCCCTTTGTACCTCGTTAAATACACAAGCCTTTTCAACACTGATTGTGAAAAGCATGTAAGTAAATAGGCAGAGCCAGATAGCTTGGCTAAGGGCAGATGCATAGCGCCTTAATCTTCAACAAATATGTCCAAGTTCTTTAATGTCCGTAACACACTAAGTTCCTGATCTCAGAAGCTCTGAATGGAGATTTGGACAGGTTTAGTGCAGATAGGAAATATCCTTAATTTTTCATGTTTAGTTAAGAAAAAAAGCCAAAGGACAAACAGAACACAACTCATATTGACATTGGGAGCCGGCAGTCCAAAGGGCTGGATCCGCTCTGCGGTTCCAAGGCACGCCAGTGCCACCTGACAGGGTTGCTCGGTCATCAGGTCAGCCCGTGTACAGTAAAACCAATTTCAACTACGTAAAGAACGTCAGACTCATTTTAGTACCTGCTCCGCGAAATCCTCCGCAGAGGTACAGCTTCCCTTCCACGGCGCCCGCGCTGGTAGAGTTTGTTCGTAAGGAGAGGAGGGGAGAAGGCATAGGAGGTCCGTCCCTCCAGAAGTCTCCATCAGGGTTATAAATCTCCACTGCATCAAGACATTTCCGTGTCTGTCCCCTGTCGCGACCAAGGCACCCAATTCCTCCTGCAAAAGATACGTAGGTCAAATGTAGCAGTTCCAGGTTCTGCTCAAAAATTCATTGCTGACCGCATCATTTTTTTGTTTACATGTCCTCATGTCCCTCTTTTCCGCTTTGCAGCTCCAGAAATTTGTTAGAAAGTAAATTCAAAGCAGAGGCTACTGCACGTTATCTACCGACATCGAAGCGAGATCCCTCCTGAAGTCCTGTATCAAAGGAAGGACAAGCAGCATGTCTTCAAAACGCAAAGGTATTTTGTCTTGTTTTCTGCCTATATAGTAGAAATTGTCATAATTATTTGTTCCGTGTGCCGGGCAAATCACTTGATCATTAAGTTGCAATGGATCAAAAGTTACTCTCCAATGACTGTTAGCGGATTTGACCCTCACGCTCGCTAACCAACAATCATTTGGATGTGTCGGTTAGTTGTCTTCAACAAAACAAAAGGATTACACCCGTTTCTTAAGGGAAATCCACTTCCAGAACAAACCCATCCAACATGCAGGAGTGCCAACCGAGTTATTTGTGACAAGCCCTACTGCTGAAGGGTTAACCAGGATGCTTGAAGTCGCTGTGCAGGTTTGAAACGGATCTCGGTTTTCATTTGCTGGAACACGCTGCAACGGGCTGCAGGCACACCTGAGACCTCAGCGCGCACTGCAGACACTGTGCGCTGAAATCACGGTGTAAACACTGCCTTTCCAAATCCTTTCCAGTGACCAAACCCAGATTTTGAATGGACAGCCTCTGGTTCTCAAGAATTAATATGCTGACGTACCCTCGCAGGTTTTCCATCTGTGCCAATGGACACAATACCCTGTAATGAGCGCTGACGGCATGCCGAAGCAGTCCTTTTGTGCGTGTGTGTGTATGTGTATGTGACCACTGTTCAATACAAAATGACTGCAATGTGCAAGCAATTTCCACGCTAAGGCTGGCTTCCCAGATACGCACGTAGGACTGCCCAGTTGTGCAACTCCAAAATGCGTTGTGTGGCGTGTGATTACGCCCTTGCGTATGCCAAGGGAAGGGACTGCGAGTACAACCTGCACAAGGCTGCTTTTAAATTGTATTGCCCCCAGTGCTGTTACGCTGGCGTGTATGAGAAATGAGCTCCTAATGCTTCAAGATTTACTTGCATATAGTTTTCCACCTACCCCTTAATATGGACTGTGTTATTTTCCCAACCTTTTCTGCATTCTCCAAAGGTATTTGCAAGGGGCAGCAACATGTAAATGGGGACTGTAATGCTTCAAATTTGCTGCCACTGTATTCCTGATCTGTATTTTAGAGTCAGGTAAAGACAAGACCAGTTGTGCCTGCATCAGAGCAGCAAAATTAGAACCAAATTCAGTGTCCACTATCATCAGCAGGAAGTTTTCCTTCAGCTGAACTTAGCAGCATTGGATTCGGTTCAATATCTGAACGTGAAAACCTTCCGTGGGTTTGGTTTTCAGCTCCTTTTCCATGCACAGAAAATCTTTACTCGCCCTGATTCCTACCAAGAGCGCTCTAGCAGTTTGTGTTAGGCTCCCATCAAGGTGTGCTTAGACAAGCCTAGCATCCAGGCGCTTTCATTACCACCTTAACGCCCCCAACTGAGCGGCATTTGCTCTGGTGGGCTCCTCCCTCTGCGGCTCTGTGGCTCACCCAAGAGAGCTGAAGTAGGGAGTAACTGTGGTCATGGAATTTTGCTAACCATTTCTGTTCACGTCTTAGTGCATTTTTATCGTCATTGTCTAAATTAAGTAAGTGTAAGGCATCGTAACTTCAGAAAGAACAGAAATACCGAGGTACAAAACGGACACGGCACAGTCAGAGACTTTTTGCAAAAAATCACAGCCACTACCAGTTGATGAAGACATTCAGCTGCCAGTCCAGGGCATCAGCCTCCAAACATTTTTCCCGTGTGGTTATTAGAAAGCTAATCTTTTGTGACCTATTGGAGCACCGTTTCTAAAGCCAAGAGCTACGACATACTTTCAAGCATTCATGAAACCTTCACTGGATAGCTTAAGCTACTTTAAATTTAACCTCCTTTAATCTTGTCGCTCTCAGAGACAGTCCTGAAGGTACGAAACATCTGCACTTTATTTACGCCCTCCACAGCCATTTTAGATACATCCAATTTCATGTTCAGTTTACAACAACGGCAAAGCTAAGTTCTCAGCAAGTAGGAAATGAGAAGGAAAAATCAGAGGGGAATTAAGTTTAATTTTCAGGCTTAGAAAAACAGTATTCTGAAAAACAAGAAGTTAAGAGTTTCAATCTCCTCTTCTAAAGCAGCACTATCACTGAAATATTGCTAACAGGAATCTGAGGGTATTAGACTCACTGCTTTGCCGCGTTTCCACATGCGGCCGTTGAGAAACACTCCTGTGAGACAATTCTCTTTTTCCTCTGTGAAGACTGCTGTCTCAGACCTCTTCCCAGAGAACAGAACACACAAATCAGCAAAAAAAAAAAAAAAGAAAAAAAATTTCTCAAATTTAAATGAATTCCCGTCTGTGAGCGAGTGGAGGCATCTCACGTTAACCAGGCTATCCATCATCTACAGTGTACATACCACGCAAGCCTTCAAATCGTTAGTAAAAAAGACACTTGCTGTGTCAGACAATTCGGGCGGCTTTGTGCCCCGTCACTCACGGCTCCAGACCATCCTGTCCCACTGCCGCCTTCGTTCAGATTTATGGAAGCACTAGGAGTGCAAGTGGAGACAGATGGAATTACGGTTAAGGCCATGAAGACTGTCGTTATCTAGCGTTCTCCGGGTAGAGCGGCTGAACAACTGAGTTCACGCTCTGCTCCTGCGGGAGCCTCTGTATAAAGTGGGGGGAACCTTGAAGGGGCTAAGGCAGAGGGCAGTAGAGAGGGCGGCGCGCTGTCGGTCTGGGGGAGACCCTCGTGCCAAGCGACCCGTCAGCGGCACATAGATCTCCACTTGCGATTGTACCTTAAACCACCCAGAACCACAGATGGAGTCGTTAAAACACACGTGCCGTGGCACGGCCTCCGGGGAGTCCCGGCAGGTGCGCAAAGGGCAGCCGTCGCTCTTGCCACACCTGCACTGGAATGGATGCTGGGGAGGGTCCTTCGTTAAGCCACACTCGCCTGTCTCGTCACGAACAGAGCAAATGAATTCAGCACGACCCGGCTTAGTTTTCTGCCTAAAGCCCAATTATATGTCCTTTGCGCGGGGGGAGTTTTGAACATTTCCGTCGTTTTCACATTCGTCACACAAGAGGATTTAATCCCAGAGCTCAGTCTTCCTGCCGGTCCCTGACAAATACACCCTTTCAACACATTAGGCTTTTTACATTATGCCCTTTCCCTGGGAGATATTTCAGATGCCACTGAAGGACTAAAAAAGCCGGTGAAGCCACCTTTGTGTTCCCAAACCCATTAATGCTTGAGAGCTTTCCACATCACACTTGGATGATTCTGCAATCAAACGTACTTTCAAGGGCACTCCGTAAGCAGTGGTTCTAATGGACTTTAAATTTAAAAGGAAGCTCCATTAGTAAAATAAATATATAAATAAAATCACGATCTTTATTAAGAAATCAGGATAGAGCAGACAAGCCTTTGATGCAAAAAGGCAAAGCAGGGTAGGTGATGCAATTAGCACACCTTCAGAATTCCAATGAGGTACGGTTCCGTGCCTTGCTGTACCCACGCTGTCCCTGCGCTGCTCGCAGCTGGCTGAAGGCAAAACGTGCCGCTTTGGCTGAGGTCAACTGCCCCCCCCTTGCCCCGTGCTCACCTGAGAGGGCTGAACGCAATTAGGACTGAGTCACAACAGTCCTAATAACGGAACACCCTTGCAGCACTCGAGGGAGAATGTCTGTAACGGCAGTGAAGTGGTAAAGAGCCACTGGTAACACTTAGTTCAGAGTGCACAAAGGAAATAAGTGCCTTAAATATATCTGTACGTATCTATAGGAGTGAGACTGACACGTAGCTGAGTTTCAACAGGCAGGGAGCATTCCTGCCTACACGTACCCAGCGACTTCGCTCACGTCACTGACGCTTGCAAAAGCACCGGTGCAGAGCAATTGCACTTCCACGTCTCATCCACACCAAGCTCTTATGCAGCTAGATCTGCCAGGCACCTGAGTCCAACCCGGACTATTTTTTCCCCCGGGATAGCCACCCAGCTCCGAGCCTAGATGGCTCACTGCACGAACAGGGTGGCTGACCAAAACGACACGTACGAAGTGGCTGGTGGCCCAGACAGCACTGGGAACAGCTCACGTACTCCATTGAGAGGGGCAGGGTGATGTTGACATCTGAATATCAGACTTCGTGCCATTTAATTTGGTTCCCACACGAACAGACAGTCGAAATGAGACGTGAGCTACAGTGTCTCGGCCAGGACAGCATACCATGGAGCAACAAGAGCAGAGCCGCTCCCAAAGGGAAGGTGACCCAGGTTACGCGCTCACCGTCAGGGCGCAGCTCCACGGAACCAGAGGCAGGCGATTGCAGAGGCTCCTGCCAGCAGCTCTCAGGCCAAGGCAAGGCAGCAAGGAAGGGCTGACCCCCCCCCAGGCCTGCATTTAAATGATGCTCCTGCACCCATGGGCAGAGCATGTGGGTGGAGGCTCCAGGTGATGCTGGTCACGATGATGAAGACCTGCTAGTGCCCTCAGGGCACCGACGCTGTAATTTTTGTCATATAATTAAGACCTCAGATCACAATATTGAACAACGTGTATTTTTACTAGCACCTCTTTGAATTTTTATCAAAGGAACCTGGGAAATGGGTGAAAAAAAGGGGTCGTTCTCCAACAAGCAAGTGAAATCCCAGCTTTGCCTCCTGTAAAATAATTCACTATTAAATTGATCTCTGGAATGCACAATGGATTTAATAGCGCTGCTCTCTTATGTAACATTTCCCTTCGTTACTCTTTAACGGCACTCACGCTGAGAGTCTCAGCACGTACGTCGCTCTCGCTCTCTGCAAAGCAGGGCTGCATAGCTGCTTTCTCGGAGAAATAAGGGAGCGATAAAGCCAGCCCTGGCAGGCACTTCCAAAGACGAAACCGAGAAGCGCTGTCGTTCTTTACTAACACAGAGCAAAGCAGATGAGGTAATGCAGCTTGTAGAAGCACGAGGGCAAAAGATTGGTTAGGGAGGACTGAAAAAGCAGGTGATCGTCTTCCTAAACACGGTAAACACTTCGGTTCCAGCTCCTTCTTTTCTCCTCTGACGCCTGGTTCTCATTTCCTTTGATAACCTTAAGCGAGCAGAAAGCATTTCTGATCTCATCTATCTGACCAAATTTTTGCCTTTTCTGTTGCTCCCTGCACACAGGCTCTTCGGAGGCTGTTGCACAGGTATAAGAGAGCAGCAGCAGGCCTTAGAGCAGCTACTTGTCAGGAGTCCAAGGCGTATTTATAAATAGACGTGTTTATCTTAGAAGAAGGTGTAATTCAAATGCGCAGTTAATCCTCAAGCACGAAAGCTAAAATGTCTCCTTCCAGCCCCTCCTACACACATTTCCTTTCCAGAGAGACCCCCAAAGTACATATTCAAAGAAGTATTTTACGATCAAGACGTTCGGTATTTAATTGAACCTCATTTAACTGCTTAAAACTTTTAAAAGAAGCTCTCAGCAGGAACTCAGGGGAAAAAAGCAAGTGGCGAGAGGTGGGATGCCAGGCTAAGGAGGATAAGCAAAAATTCTTCGATTCCTAAATCTTCCCTAGTAGGATTTCTCGTTTAAGTCCTTCTATATGTTCTTACTTATACAGCAGGCATTATATAACATAAAAGCAACACGTGGTTAAAGCTGTCATGGTGATACAACATTTTGCACCAGTGCCCTGTATTGCAGAGACAGTAGCTCTACTGAATGTGTTTTAGCATAAGGTAATGAATAAGGCATTCAAATGGATTCATTTGAATAAATTTTCCTAATTTGTGCGTTGGCCGTCATAAGTTTTCAGAGACTTATCTGGAAAGGATATTTTTTTAAGCAAGAGCTTAAAACGCGTGACCTTAAACAGAGCCCTCCCATCTGGTTTTCCTCCAAAAGTGTCTCAATTGCCTCTGTCATTAAGAACACAATACCGCTCTTTCTTGGGCTTTCCAACGAATATAGTTATGCTCCTGGGAAAATATGGAGAGAAAGAGCTAGGGCCAGTCAAATGGGATGAATAGGAGAAAGGATTTTGAGCCTTAGGAAATGCTGTTCATTTACTTGTGAGGATTATGTACACCGTACAAATGGCATGAGATTCTCTAGGAACGTTACCCGGCAAACAGACGATTATATTGCAGGATTGCCGATTAAGACGTACGGTACACGTTCCTGAACAATGCTATTACTCAGACCAAAAACTCTGTTTCTCATTTGCCTTCCATCAGTGCGACTCTAGAATAATTCCATTTAAGTCATTAGGGTTTTACACGCTGGAGCTGGCAATTAGGCTGGGAAGAGGTTTTGGACAGTGACGGTGTGCGCTCTGCTCTGTGCCAATAGGACTGCTCAGAAATTAGCACTTCAAAGGCTAAGCGTCAGATTCTGGTCTGGGTTAGAACAGAACGAGCCTGACACGACACAATTGAGATCAGCAAACTACTTACTACAGATTTACACCTACACGGATGACAGCAAAAATTAGACTTGTACACCAGAGTCTGTTACTGCGTCTTATTCAAAGCTAGCACTCCATCTATGCTTTTTGCTTCGCATTTATGGTAGAAATTGCATTCATACATCAGAGACGTCAGAGAGGATCAACTTTCTCTGCAGTGACTTTTCACTTACGCTCTAGAGTCCCACCGAACCCCGAATGCGCTCACACCTGTATGAACTGTGCAGGAAGGCAGAGGTCGTGCCTGAAAGAGCTGGCAAACTTGCTTCGTTTAAGGACTTCGTTTTCGAGAGCTGCTTGGAAGAAGTCCCATCTCTCTGCAGCACTACTTTGTGTACCCAGCTAGAGCTATACATTCCTTTATTTCATGTTTTCGTTTCTGGGAAGCGGGCCTTGGTCCTCATGGCATACAGAAGATATCTTGCACTCCCCTGTTTCCCCCTTGCCTCCCTCCCTCTCCTTCCTCTGCCCCAGCAGCCCCTAGAGGGTCTTCTTAGGTGGGTGCAGACATCGGGAAGCCCCTGGAGACAGTGCACCACGTGAGGAACGAGCATGATATGAAAAGCGGGTGACGCTTGTGGGAACGCAAGCATTGCCATCGAGAATGCTTCTGAACTGCCCCTTCACCGAGCGCTCCCTGGCCGGGGCTGCGTGGGAACCTGTTAGGTGGTCAAGTCCTGCGCACACACGCTTCACCGCGGGGAAGCCCCGTTTGGAGTGAGAAGGGGTGTGAATGGCGATGGTAGAGACTGCACAAAAGCCTCTCTCTCATCCGTAGCACAAAAGCTTAGCCACCATGCGTGAGCATAGACGCCTCTGGGATCACTGCATGAGGACGACCTACGAGCTGTGATCCTCTTCAGGAAGTGTCTTTTGGAACAGATGGCCATTGACAGCGTCTTTTCTAGACTCCCACAGTGCCTGGCATTCCTTGTGAAACAGCGTGATGTCCGAGGGATCCACAGCCTTGAACAGCCTGCAGCGGTTTTACCATCCTCATGACAGCTGCTATTCTTTGGTCTGTCACTATCAACCTCTGTTCTTTCCACTCCCATTCTCTCCTGAACGTCATCTGCATGACCAAGGACCACATCAGCCAGACCAGCAGCGCCCTCGCTGCCTTCCTTTCGATGCCGTGAATTGCCCCTTCACCCCGCCGGGCTTGCCGTCGCAATTGCGTCCAAAGGAAAACCGTACCCACGTCGCAGCCCAACGGCCTGAGAACGTGCAAGGTGACAAGAGCTTGTCACCACGAATAAAGCGTGGAACGTACCTTTCCTGTGTGAGGTTTTAATTACAGTTGGCGAGTGCGAGTTTACAGTTGGCGATGAGGCCATGTGTGATATCAGCAGAATAAGACGCCAGTATCGGTGACTGTATCACTGTTTCCAAAGAGAATTCGCTTGGAAATTGCTTCATCGTTTTGAGAGGTCTTGGAAAACGCTTTAATCTCCTCCAGAGAGTTTTCAGGCCGTGATGGTTAACATTTGCCAGCCACGTTGTCGTCTCATTTTTAACAGATAAACCTTCGTTTCCTCCCATACAGTTAAAGGTGCATTTAAATCAGCATATTCAAAGGTAGAGTTTGTTGACAAATAATTTCTGGCTCAGTGTCAGATTGGTCTTTCAATTGAAAAATTAGTGCGGATATTATTTGATTTCCTAAGGAAATGCAATTACCCCCACTACATGTGTGTTCTGTATCTGCATTTCCATTATTTTGCCTGGCTCTCACAGCTTTTGTGCCTGTTGCAGTTTCAGTTGCAGTTCAGTTACAGTTTCAGCCAAATTTTACAGATTTATGGATGTTAAAGTCCTCACCAGTTTTGTGAAAACAGGCAATCGGGAGTTTGTAAAATAGCCCAGACCTAGGTCCGAATGTCTTCCCTGCGATCAGTACCCGTGCTACGGGATGGCGACTAAGTCGCCCGTGTGTGCAGCTGCTGCAGTCACACCCTGAGCGGACGGAGCACCAGACGGATGCAGGCCAAGAAACGCAATGGTAAAAGCGGCACGATCTGTCTCAAAAATCCGCTCCCTGGACCAGTGTGGGAGCTCAGTTACCTCTGGCATAAATTACAGGCAAGTTTCGTCATTGCAGTGGAATTACCCCAGACTTACACTGTCAAAACTGAGAACAAACACTGCCTTTACATGTATTTAGTTATACTCGGTAGCGAGAGCGAAGGGTGCAGTGCAGCAAATTGTTAATCACAGGATGAAGTGTGTTGATTCCTTTAGGACCGCTCGAATAAGGACTGCTCCTGGGAAGGTGCACGAACCAACAAAGTGATGGAGGCAGAGCAAGAGCCTATTCTGGCCCACGCGCCCATCCGACTGTTAACAGAGATGTCTCACAAAAAAAAATGATTGGTACTGGCTGGCATGCGAGAAGGAATTTGAGTCAATGTTCAGCTCCCTGAATACTGCAGCGCTGGCAGCTGTATGTAATAAAGTTATGTTCTTTGGGGTTTTTACGTTACCAAAAGCCTTGTGAAGGTCTGGACATTCCTCGGTGCCATTTAAGCAGGCACTTCTCAGATTTAATACCACGCTTTGTGTTCAATCTGTACATTTCATTACTGTAATCACTCAGACACGCTTCTTGCTTTGTGAGATTTTGAGGGAAGAAAACGGATGCGGTTTTCGTTATTAGCCATTCCTTTTCCCAGTCTCAGTGTGAGGCCCGCGTGAACACGACCGTCAGTTTGCTTTATCAATCACGCGCGTCCCAAGGTGGCTCCTTTTCTCCCGCTCTGACTCCCTTGTGCCGTCACACCTTTCGTGGTCCTCATCTAAGAATGCTTCTTACTGAAACGCACAGATACAGCCTTTCTCTTCCCAACTGTTACAGCTGCTTCTGCCGCCCCGTTACAGCATCCGTGTCAGCATAAATCATTACATATATTTAACCTTTTACAAACGATCGAGTTTCCACGTATTCAAAGCACCTTTCAACCTGGACCACCAACGCTCTCGTTACTTAACAGCATACTGACATTCTCCATCACTAACCTTTGACAATAAAGAAATTACTTTCAGTTTGCAAAACTCTATTTTCCATACGTACTTCTTTCACCCTTTCTCCTGGTTGCGCCTATGGGATTGTCTCAAGCCGCTTAAGAGAAAGAAGTTTCTCTAAGAGAAAACAAATGCAGTGTTAAAGCCATTTTCTCCTTCTACTTCAAAGACAGCTGTCTTAGATACACCCTCTGCAAAATGCTTTCTGTATTATATGCCAGGAGCAAACTCTCTTTTACCTGCGGTTTATAACAACCTAGGCTAAACCAGAACACCCCTTATACAGGAGGTGTGTTAATTTAAGACGACCGTATTTATCGTGTTCGCTTTGGTAAGCTTGCGCGCAGGAGTAGTTTGAAGCAGAAGGGACTGAAAGGTCCTGAGGTACTGATGCGATTGCTGCCGTCACGTCTGATCCTGCCCGCAAGACCCCGGGAGGGTGCAAGGGCATGAATAACCCACAGCCCACCTGTGGATTGAATGACGGTATGAAACTTTTTCACCACTTCTTCAAGCACTTTCCAGTTACACACCTATCTATAATCCTTGTCTACTTCGTTTGGTCGCCTTTCCAGTGCGTATTCTCCTTTCAAGACCCTCCTACGACTTTTTTCCCCGTATGATTCCCAATGTGCCCAATGCCTTTCTTCTCCATCTGCCTTACATCATCATCTTTTCAGAAAAATCCCTTGCTCGCCACCTTCTGGGGTGTTTGCTGGTGTTCAGAAACAGGTGACGTTCTCTCGATTGGCTCGCGTGGAGGTTGGGAAGGGGCCATGAAGGATGCTCTTTGGGTAAACAGTCACGGTATGGATGAACTGCAGAACTGGGGATCGGATGGGGATCATCTGGGGACAAAAGATTCTGGGGTAGGGGATTACTGAACTTTTTCACACAAGTCTTAGAACTTTTGGTTGAAATACTGTTTTGAAATTGAATTTTAATTTAAAAAATTAAGAATATTCCATCCAAAAAAGACAAAATGAAAGATTGAGATTTTTCAAAAAAATGCAGTGCACTGAGGTGGGTGAAAGAGAATGATTCACTGAATTGCATTATAATCCACAAATAATGTTGGTTTTCACCGGGAGATCCAAATTCTCTTCTTCCCCGTGCCATTCCTTCGTGGCGCTGGGTCTGTTCCTTAGCTTTTCGCTGCTCACCTGCGAAATGTGCTAACAAGGCTTCTCTACCCACCTTTTAAAATTTGTCATTATTTATAGCATACACTGATACCCCAAGGAAAAGTACTTTAGAAAGGGAAGGATCTTTACTGCGTTAATCCAGAACACTAAGCATTCACTTCATTTAATCTACATAAATTAAGGAAGGAAGAAATTATGCGGGGAAAAAATAACCATAGAAAAATGCTACCCGTTTAGTCCAACATACGTTGTCCTACAGTACACAGCAAAGGGCGAGATATTTCCCTTTGCAGGGGCAAATTGCTGGAAAGAAGAAAAAGTCATGGTGCTATCTGTTAAAAATCTGTTTCCCCTTACCCAAGACATAAATCTCGCCGTTGACTACGGCTGCGCTGAAGCGGTATTTGGAGTACTTCATCGGCGCGCCTTCTGTCCATTTGTCTTGGCCTGGGTCGTACCGAAACGTTCTGTTACTTAATCGATCCGGCTCATCGTCAGGCAGATCCATCTGCATGAAATATGACAGCCGTATAATAATACAACATTTGGAACCCTCTGCACTCGCCCGCATGCAATTAATCAAGCAGACAGCCGAGCAGATAACGAACATAAACACATCAATTATAGCTGGGAAGTGATTCATACTCACTAGGGTTTAACAGCACCCATGACTTGTGGCTGGGAGCACGCTATAGAGGCAAATGAACAAGGCACCTACATTCCGCAGCAACAAGCTGAGGGTTTGGGGAGTAACAATACATCCACGGGCCCGGCTCTGGCGGAACGCGCCTCTCTCACAGGGCTGCCGGGAAGTCCTAATAAAAATAGAGGGGAAACCAGTCTACCTGGCAGTTTTTCTTCCTGCTGAAAGTTGAAATCTCTTCCCACTGTTACTCAGGCCGCGCCGTGCGTCTCGGTGAGGTGCTCAGCTGGCCTTTCTCATGTATATGCGCAACTCATTCTCAAGTCATTTGCATGATTATTTAGTCAGCCTAACCAGAGTAACGTTGTCAACTGCTGAAACTTCTTCTTCAGTAGCTTTTGTAGTAAGCTCCTAAGCCCCGCTATGTCTTTGCTGCCATACTACTCTTCCTATACTCAGTCCTACTCCCCCTGTTCTCTCTAGTCTTCCTGCCCGTTCTCTGCCTGTCTAGCGGGGTGCAGGGAGCTCAGGTTATGTTTCCTGGGCACCACAAGCTTGAATACAAGCAGTAGGCTGTGGGGGGAAGATCCTGAAACATTTCGGGATGAAAGGTTTCACCTAGAGAGAGTGAGAAGGGGAGAACTACTTTGCTTACTTGTGACGTTGCTATCTGTGTTCTTGCCTGGCCCGTCATTTTTCTTTCCCAAGAGACCTTTCCAAGACTGATGTAATGGACAAGAGAGTAGGAGGCAAACTAGAAAGTAAATACGTAGCCCCTTGGTTACCCCCTGGAAGCACCCAGGGGCATCTTCTGTCTTCGTCATTAGTGTGAAACACTAATTTATTCGCTGAGAGAGGGGTAAGCTGTGTATTTTCAACACAGAGCAAGCATGTACTTAGGAACAGGCAAGATCTCACATACAGCAAATTCTCGTCCTACCTCATTTTCATGGTAACACCCACCTCGGAGCACACAGTGTGCTCTTTATGTACAGAAAACGTAACATCCAGCAGCCCTTCTCTCTGCCTCAAGGGTCTGAAACCTTCCTCGGCCTCACCTTCCATTTTAAGACCCCCCAGTTTCCGAGGCTGGAGTCGCTTGGCTGTTTAACTCTGCTAGCATCAGCGAGGCTACACCCGTGCTGAGCCGGAGCAACGCTGCTCGAGTCGAGCCCTTGCCCTCCTAGGCTGTCATTTCACGTCCTGGCTTGACTTTGTCTTGTTTCAATTGCAAAGCCTGATTGGGAAGGGAACGCGTAGTTATCTCTGTCCTGCAATGGACACATGCATTTACAGCACTCCATCAACGCTGCATCATTAGCGCTTGTTCAGGATCGACAGAACACTCAGTGCCGCTGGAGCACAGGGCCAGCTCCCGGCTGGACGAGCTCGCTTGCTTCCACAGCGCAGCTGCGGCAGCCCCACGAGCACAGTCAGCACACCGGCAGGCGAGCGGGGGCCATGCGTGGCACCAGAAGAATGCAGCACTCTGCAGTGCCGCTCTTAAAGCGCCTTCTTGAGAGCTTTAGCTAATTTGATCTCATCTGTTCAGGTATGCCCTAATCTCATAAAGCGATGGGTTTTGACCAATTACTGTTAATCTGCTCATCTCAAGCCTCTTTAACTATAAGCTCAGACTCCCATGCGTTGCTCCTGACAGTACTGGTCAGCAGGTATCTGCTTCAGTTGCTTTCAAGGTGCTTGTATTTTTTTTTCTTAAAACCGTTTTGGCTCCATATTCCTGACTTGTGCTTCTAAGCCACTTTCCCCCCTGCTTCCCTTACAATCTGTGCTGGAGAACTATTGAGAAAGACAAAGCTGGGTGTCTGACTTCGACGTCTATCTTTGTGACATAATGCATCTTTCAGTTCAAGTTTTTCCACAGACAGATTGCCTCTGCACCGAGTATGTTTTCACAGTTTAATTCTTTAAAAGCGAGGTATCCCTGTGCAGTTGTTTCGGTATCAGACATACTCCGTGATCTTGCCGTTGTCTCCTTTGGGAACACCTGTACTCAAAATACCCAGAGAGGTGGAAATCCCGCTTGCTGAATGCACCTCGCTTTTAAAGACTTTAAACAGTGATTTATTTCAAGAGAACACAAACCGATGAGCTGTGATGACAGTCTGAACGCGCTGCCGTCGGCAGTCAGGATTACTGATGCTCTACTTTATTGTCGAGTAAATGTGGGGCTTTATCTTGAATGCTCAAATTTAAACTGCACCGAGCAGTAAACGAGAATGAGCTATGCTCTTAAAAATAGGTGTTTCCCACTGGGAGCAACTGGGGAGCAAGCACTGCTCCAGACACGCGTCTTCCTTGTGGCGTAGTTCAGGGTAGTCCCTGCACTACTGAATATGGTAGCTGGNGGTTTAATGCTTTAAAAGCGAGGTATCCCTGCGCAGTTGTTTCGGTATCAGAAATACTCCGTGATCTTGCCGTTGTCTCCTTTGGGAACACCTGTACTCAAAACACCCAGAGAGGTGGAAATCCCGCTTGCTGAATGCACCTCGCTTTTAAAGACTTTAAACAGTGATTTATTTCAAGATAACACAAACCGATGAGCTGTGATGACAGTCTGAACGCGCTGCCGTCGGCAGTCAGGATTACCGATGCTCTACTTTATTGTCGAGTAAATGTGGGGCTTTATCTTGAATGCTCAAATTTAAACTGCACCGAGCAGTAAACGAGAATGAGCTATGCTCTTAAAAATAGGTGTTTCCCACTGGGAGCAACTGGGGAGCAAGCACTGCTCCAGACACGCGTCTTCCTTGTGGCGTAGTTCAGGGTAGTCCCTGCACTACTGAATATCGTAGCTGGGGCCCCACCGAAAAGTCCCATCAAAACTTCACAAGGCCAAGCAGTGCAGCTGAACCAAATAAATGGAATTATTAAAGGAATCTGTTTTCCAGAGAATGCTTTGACGTGTCATTTAAAATGTAATTTAATGGCAATCAGATAAATGAACTTTGGTTAACCAAGAAAGCTTCCTGAGAAATCGAGGTGAACTTCACATTTCAGATACAAAGCTGTCCCTGAAATTCACCCGCGCACTCGCTTTTTGAAGACAAGGTTCTGTTACGGGCCTCCGTCTGATTTGAATACGATTATTTACTGATACCTAGAAAAATTAAGTGGAGAGTATATAAGGAAAGGAAAGGCTGAAGCTGACTCATTTTTCATGGTCTGTGATGACAACGAAGCGCCAAATAAGTACTAAATATCATCGTAGTTATTTCAATTCAAGTCTGGGTTTTTTTTTTTTTTAATCAAGGTGTTTAACACAGTAGCTATTTAAAACAAAACCGATGTTGACACAGGAGACTTATTTTAAACTCTCGCTCACCGTGCCTGTCTCTATGAAAGAGCTGCCCTTCCTGGGGTTGGCATTTACAGCGAGGACGGCGTAAGATGGATATTATTCCGCTCCACGCCGTCTGCTTTTCCTACAAAAGACGTTTGATCAGAGGAAGGCGAGCAATTTGTTATTCTTATCTCTGATGCACTTTTCCTGTGCAAGAAGCACCACAACATTCCACATCCTATAAAGCAAGCAGAGCTCTGCCCGTTAGTAAGCGAAGGAAACAAGGCAGCCGGCGCCTTTCTGAACCTGTGGTGTCCAGCCCCCCAGCACGTAGAGCCTGTTCTTCACCGTCACCGCCACATGGCAGGCTAACGGCACCGGGAGAGGCGCCGTGCTCCTCCAGGTGCCCTGCTCCATGGAATACTTCTCCACACAGTTTGTGACCAGAAACTGATTCTTCACTTTCGTTTGCCCTCCTATGACATAGAGATCGTTATGGACAGTGCCCAACGCGTAGAGTTCACGGAGCTGAGCGGTGCACAGGCTATGCCAAAACTGGTTCCCTCTCTGGTGGTATCTGTAGGAAAAGACAAAGTTTTAAACGCCCTGCTCCACCGAGGGCCGATCAGCTTGTTCTGAAACATTACCCCCTCCAGCAGCAATGTTTATGCAGACAACGGTACAATGGCAAGAGGAGCTTTCTTGCTCGCAGAGAAGTTCTAAAATTGCGCCCGGTGTTTGCAAGATCAAACACTTTTAGTATGAGGAATCCTAGGCATCTGTTCAAAGATCCTTGACCCTAATTAAGGTAAGGAATCCCTTCTGCCTGCACGTGTGGCTCCACCAGTTTCCACTGAAGTTAGTGGAAAGAGCGAGAGCTCAACACTGCTGAAAATACGGCCGCCTCATCTGCCTCAGTTGGGATTGACTTCTTGAATTTGGGCATCAGTATTTGAAAAGTGTGGTCAGCATTTTAAAATTTTGTCTTCAGTCCAGAAAATGTCTGGTTTTCTTTAAAACAGGCGCATCTGAAAAAGGCATGAGTGAAAACAGAGTGAGGGTTTAAAGCTGTCAATCATCATCCTTTAATCTGAGCACTATCATCAACATCGACAGGGAGGAGTGTTATCTCTGCCTTACTGGACTCCTCGGGTCATTTGCTTTACTCACGCCCCCCTGCTAACGACCTAGAAAATCGCGTCCTAGGAAAATGTTGAGATTTGAGTAAGGAGAATATAAAATCCACATACATCGATGTAGGATCTAATTGAGCTCCTCCACGCAGGGATGCCAGCACAGTAAATCCTCCTTCTTTCAGGAGGAAAGGCACCAGGGCTTGGTTGCATGTATGTAATTTGTTGGGCCATAATAATCAATTGTGACAAATTGATTAGAGCAATCGAAATCTCCGGGAAAATTTTCAAGTAAAGAACACTTTGTCTGACGGTCTTCTTTTGTCCCCAGAAACATTGTTTGGATTTAAAATTTGAAAATAATTAGGGATTTTCTGACAGAGGGTACACACCTATAAATTTCGATGTTCCTGGTCTTCTGTCTAGACATTTTGGCTGCACTTGCCTCTCCTGCCACAATAATATCATTATTCTCAGTGACAACACCAGTGCAAACACACCCTAAGCCCTCTCCATACTTCGGAGAGGAAATGAAGTAAGTCTTTTGCGTCGCAGGAGCGTAACAAAAACTGGCGTCTGCGTAGCTACCGTGTCTTGACCTAATGCCGAGAGGATTGTTGCCGATGCAGAGTAAGAGATCAGTAGTCTCCATGCCGTATCGCAGGCTGAGAGAAGGGTGGCTGGATAGCCTGATGGCTTTCAGTGCTTCCTCGAACATTTCACTGCATTCCGAATTGCACAGGATCATCGTGTTCCTTTTCCGGGCTTCTGTGAGAAAGGAAGGGCTGACAAGTACCAGTCTCACTTGCTTCAGGAGCTCGATAAGGTGCTCTGCTCGTGACTTTCTGCTGTGTTTGACCCATCTAATGACAAGGTCCAGAATGCTTTCCTCCCTGGAAACATTCAGATCATCTGATTTTATAAGAGCCAGCAGCTGCTGGAATTCAATCTCTAATATTTCTTCCTGTAAGCTCACCTCAGCAAAATGCTGATACAAGTATTTCCTCGCTTGATCAGACAAATCTTCTGCCCCGATGTGGTTTGCAAAGTAGTAGATGCCCACACAGTTGGAAGCATCCATATGGTCCATCATGTACTTCTGACACATACTGCAAACATCTTCCATCTGCATGAAATACGCAGCAAGCGCAACAGCCTGCACGTTCTGGTCAGTGAGGCGCAAATCTGCGCTGTACATGTAATGGAGTATTACGGACACGCTCTCTGCGGACATGTCGTACAGTACCACTTCTCTCTGGGTGCACTCAACCAAGCCACAGGTAAACATGGCTTTGAAGTAGGGGCTGAAGGCAGCCAGCACCACCTTATGGCTGGGGAATTTCTCACCCTCTGCAACTAGCACAACATCGATTATCTCTGTTGAGTCTTTCATTCTCTTTACTTGTTCCAGTAAGGTCAAGCTGTGGCACTGCTTCCTCTTCTCCTCAGCCCTGTGATCCATGGCCGACCTCCAAACTTCCTCGTTTCAAATCTCCTCAGAATTCGAGGTCTTCTTCATCAGGAATGTTTCTAGAGGTGGAAGCATAACATTGTCCAATCGTTGGTCAAAAGGATATTGCTGTTAACACCTAAAGCTAGCCATCCCACAGGGCGCGTCACAAATCAGCAGGGCATTAAAAGGACGTACAACTACGGTGAGGTGTCAGGCTCAAGGTCTCCAAGCCACGAAAAAGTAAAACTGACACTTCAAGCGATTTTCAATGTTCAGTAACTCCCCCGCAAGTTTTTGTGATTAAAGCAAATTACAGACTTCCCTTCAAAACAGTCTTTTCCAGCTGCCGTCTCCCTCCTTTCCCTGATCCTGACCCAGAGCCTATTAAAGCGGAGGGAAAGATTTCCACTGACTTTAACAAACTCCCTTGGCTATTCAAGTTTGGTCTCTCGCGTGCACCCGAAGGACATCGGTCCTTGCTTAGGTGCTGAAATTACCTTGTATCTTCAACAGCCCCTCAGGCTGGACAGCGAGAATGCAGTGGTGCTTTTTCAGTGCCCACAGCGCCTCTCAAACCAGGACTTACACCTAAGTAGAGACTTCACAAAAGGGTTTTACAGGACTAAAAAAAAAAAAAAAAAA
>VZSC01010139.1:228685-252256 GCA_013398225.1 Steatornis caripensis
AAAAAAAAAAAAAAAAAGGAAAACCGTTAGACTTGCTTTCCTCATTAGTTTTTGCAGCAGTTTGCACCCCCCGCAGAGCGGGTGGGAAATAAAGCCCCTAGCGCAACCCAGCTCAGCACCATTTTACAGAGGCGTAAGTGTGCGTGTAGATGTTCGATACTCTGCCTTACCCCCAGCCTTGGCTACCGGTTTGCGGAACGGCTTTGATTCACAAGCCCTGTGCCCACCCTGTCAGGAAGCTGCCGCCTCATTACTCTACCAATGGGTTTGTCCCTGCCCCACAGCTCCCCGCTTTCCCGGTGGCTCCCTCCCCAGCTTCACGCTGAGACAGTCAAGACAACGTGGTGGGCACAGGCAGCTTCCACCCCGAAGGACAGCGGCGGAAGTGGCACAAAGCAACTCGGTCCAATTGGCCCCATTCTTTACTCGCTCACACTGAAGTGTAGGCCACCGGTTTTTACAGAGTTGCTGCTGGTTTGCTTCGGGATGAATAAAGGATTCGTAAATAGGGGCCGGCTTTCGAGCTGTCCTCCCGCGCCTCAGCGGGATGCGTAAGTGTGCAGACTCACAGAGTTTTGGTTCCACTTACCGTAACCTCAGATGGGATTTTTAATTAAGTTGTAATTATTCACATACTCCCTCTAGTCTTATTTATGGGGAAAACAGAACGAACTTCGTGTTCCCATTTCTGGGGTTTTTTTTAGGGGGGGGCCCTTCTCTGAACCTCCCAGGCTTTCCGATTAGCGAGCGGCAGAATGTGAGGTACAGTGGTGGAGCTGTCAACGGGAGAATGACGTTTACCCATCACTTGAGCGATACCAGTCCTTACCACAGTTTTTGTCTCTAATGCGGTACTGAGACAGTTCTGTTGCGGAAACGCTTTAAGGACTCATGTCATGAATCACCGATACACAACAGACAAGTCCTAAAGCTGTGGTATAACCACGTTTGAAACACATTGTGAACATGCTATGAATTGCTTAATGGGACTATTCAAACAAGTAACATTCCTCACCAGCTTAAATATTTGCAGAATCAGCGTCCTGTACGACAGATTGGATTGGTTTTCTCAGATTCTGGAAGCACAAAGAGCAGTCTTGGTTTCATTAAAGAAATATGCATCAACATAAAAAATGAGTATATGAAATTCTTTGAAATCCACCTAAAGGCATTTTCACAAACAGTCCAGATTTCTCTACAGAACTAGATAGATGGAATTTTAAAAACTATTATAGTTATTTCCCAGGTGAAAAGGAAATCTACAGCTGCGTCACCAATCTCAGACCTGCTCTTTTAGCTGTTCTGTTGGTTTTGGAAGTAGTCATCATTCTGCTTCAGCAAATTACATAGACTCCTCACTTTGAGTGGTAAATTAAAAGCCAGGCGTGCCTGAAGACTAGCACTTCCTTGATTTTATCAATTCTTTACATATTCCAAATCCGGAACTAGAAGCAACACATATGAGAAATGAATCTGGGTTATTACCAGATTTTAAAAATGGATTTGGAAGACAAAACATTAACTTCGTAGTCTGAATGTGGGCCAAGCGCCGAGCTCTTCTTATGGTACTTTTAAAAAAAAAAAAAAAAATCAATCAAAGGCAGGAAGTTTGGTACAAAACAATAAAGCAATGGTATTTCCAAAGTCTAGATTTTTTTTTTCTGGCTACGTTGTCATTAACTATCGCATTTGAGAAGACTTAGCTCTCGGTCCTGCATCAACTGCCTCTGGAGCAGTCTTTACAGCCAGTAAAAGCCCGTTTTGAGACAGAAACTGTTCTTTTTTAAAAACCTACATGATAATTAGGTGACCACTTCATTGTTTTCCCCTCGTGCGATTTTATCACCTTGTAATATTTGATATTCACTGCATTTTGCTAAAGGAACCACGCCACCTCTCCAAGCTGGCGCGCTATAGGCACCCACGTCAGGCGGCTGAGCAGTAGCGTCGTTAGCCAGGCTGTTCACTCTCCAACTTGATGAAAGCGTTAACGCCACCAGCAAGGCCCCAGCCCTGTTCAGCGGTCTGACTAACCAGGGCTTTTTCTCCAAAATGATCAAGTACTCTCCTTCCTCTTTTGTGATGTCAGAGCTCCACGCATCCTCCGCCTTTTCCATAATGGACAAGATGTGCATTTCTAATGCGAAGAACAAGCGAGATGATNTTTTCTCCAAAATGATCAAGTACTATCCTTCCTCTTTTGTGATGTCAGAGCTCCACGCATCCTCCGCCTTTTCCATAATGGACAAGATGTGCATTTCTAATGCGAAGAACAAGCGAGATGATTAATCCCCATCATCCTTCCCAGACTTTTGTGCAGATCAGGCAGAAGCAGTGTGTAGAACCGAGCTACGACTTCACTTCCTTCGCTGGTCACCTTCAAGTTTTCTTTCACTGTTAATTTAGCCTTCTTAAGAGCAACACTTTGTCGTTGATTACACTGTTCAGCAGATCTGTGAATGTTATCTGTTCATTTAACAGCGATTAGGGTATCCGGCACAACATGCTCACAGCCGTTTTCTCCTCTCTTTCATCATTAAGACGTTAGCAGTAGGAATCTTAAAGCACAACACAGCTCGTGCCATTTACGTACGGCTTTAGGCACAAATTATGTGATGGATAAACCCTACACCCACCACCCTACACCCACCACCCAGGTGATGGAGGGCGCTGCCCACCTGCACCCAGCGGTCTCCTCTGCCGCCCACAAAGCGGATGGGTGGGCTCTGGGCATCCCGGCCGGGAGCAGCGGCAGAGCTACGTAGAGCCCTCTGCCGGAGCTGGTCCCTGCCCGGCCATCACCTCCGCCCTGCGCTGAGTTCCCACCTCACCGAGCTCTGCAGAGCAACGCCGCTTCCCCAGCCAGAGCTACGGGCAGGGCTCGGCTGCCTTACGCGTTGAAGACGACAGTATTTGCCTTTCCTTGTAAGAAAGCACCTTCTTCGTCTCCGTGCTTTGAAAGCTCATCAAGCTCCTCCCTGACTGGTGCTCAATAAAATCGTGCCGTCGACTTGTATGCAAGTCCGCTTTCTCCACCCTACAGCTGAGGAAACTGCAACTAAAAGGTTAAAAAACCCAACAGGGTTANGCGACAGCATTTGCCTTTCCTTGTAAGAAAGCACCTTCTTCATCTCCGTGCTTTGAAAGCTCATCAAGCTCCTCCCTAACTGGTGCTCAATAAAATCGTGCCGTCGACTTGTATGCAAGTCCGCTTTCTCCACCCTACAGCTGAGGAAACTGCAACTAAAAGGTTAAAAAACCCAACAGGGTTAAAACCCAGGGGTGAAATCCTTTCATTAACTTCAGAAATTCTTCCCTGTGCATTAGCTACAAACTCGTCACTCCCTTCCTGGCTTTTAGCAGCGTTTAGGTGAGGTCATTGGGAGGACATTAATATTCTGCTTTTTATCACTGGGAAGACTATTAAAGGGTAATAATGAAACGGTGCTGCTTTGCTTTCCCCTCTGGGTTACAGAGGGGAAAGATGGTACATTGATATTAAAAGAAAGGATAAATGCGGTACAAATACAATTTGCAGCGACACATTACGCTGAGATTGTGCCAGAGGCTGGGCTGTCATCACAAAACCTCCAGTGCAAGGCTCAAATCCTTTGCAGTGTCACCAGGAGCCGAAACCAGAGTTACTGCCTTATTCAGAGTTTTGGGATATTTTCTCTTCTATTGTGAAAAATGGATTCAGGCGCAAATCTTCATTTGATGTTACTTTATTTCAGAGCCATGCTATTCATTTTCCTCCACATCTGGCTGCTACTTTTGTTTCTATATCGGCTGGTTTTTTAGTCTAATTTCACTGGGTATTTTGCCTTTGCGTCACAAACCTAACAAAGAGTCATATACAATTTTATGCAGGAGCCACAGCATACGTTTTGCAAGGCAGCAGGGTGCTGCGTGAGCAGTTCCAAACACAAATAAGCGTGCTGCTGTGAGCCCGGCTCCACGGCTTTGATGAGGCTATCGAACTATAAATAAATGCTGTCCTCAATTCTCGGTTACACTGCAGCCGCTTTGAACTGCAAAGGGACTACAACCCAGATGGAAGTATCTCATCAGGAATTTCCCCTAACCTCTGGGGGAAAAGAAATAATAAAGAAGCTACCTCAATTAGAGACATTATTTCGTCTGTAGTTCTGTCTGGGATATAGATTTTTCTTCTCTTTCCCCCCAGTCCCAAGGAATCTGCTCCTTCCCATGCCGTGGTGGGAGGGTGGGAGCTGCGGGACCTGGCCCAGGAGAGGTCACAGCACCCAGCGGGGGGCAGGGGGCTGCGGCACGGGGGGCACCTCCGGCATCCTCCTCTTCCTCCTCCGCTTTTTCTTTTTTTCCCCTTCTCGCCTTAATGAGGCTGCCCTGTCCTCAGCCTGCCTCCCTTCAGGTGCTGAAAGGATCAGAATTCAGTGACATCAAAGAACGGTGCCTCTGCCCATGAATTATTTGTGCTTCCTTTGTTACCAGTAAGCTGAGAAGCAAATCTGGTAATTGTGTGCATTATGACATTTGGCTGACAGCCACGGCGAGGCAGAAATCAGCACCCAGATGATAACGATGTTATCTCGGTGCTGATAACGACGATGATATATAACGATGATGATAACGATGTTATCATCTCGGGGTTTAATTACAAAGGCTGTGCTGGCATTTAAGATCAAGATTTTAAACCGTGCCAGAGAGACCCCACCGTGCCCGAGAAGGGCAAATAATGCTGCCAACCCTGATACAAGGAAAAGACAGGATAACAATAAGATATAGAAAGGAAGCTTCCAGATGCTCCTGCTTCTATAGGAACTGCTATTGCAATTCTGATACCCGGAAAGATGCCGGACGAAATTACTACATCATTGAATGATAAGGATTTAGAGGGCAATAAGGTGATAAAAGCAGCTACAGCACCTACTTATCAAGAACAAATTGTGTCAATCCAATCTCGTTTTCTTCACTTTTTCAGGGATAATAGGGGATGAGGCAAGTACTTTGTCTGAGGTGAAGTTACTGATATGGTCCTACGTGGTACCATTAGAAACGAACTGTGATGGACTCAACCGACTAAACCAACATGGTTAGACGCCCAACTGGCCATAAAACAAGCACATTCAAAGAGTACTTGCCAGTGGTCTGGTGGGAAGCATTTCTAGTCCGTGCCTAGAGATCGGCCCCAAAAAGGTCACTCACAGCTTCAGGGAACACTTACTTTCTTGCTTTGACTTGGGTATTATTTCTTGAATTTAGTTCATCCATTCTGTCCAGATAAAATAAATGCTCCGCCGCGAGTTTGTATAAGTGGGAGAATATCCAATTCTTTTCAGGACATTCACATCTGCGTGGTTTGAGAGGGCATCCAGGCGCGCGCCTCCAACGAAGGCTTCTCTGCGGCAATCGCACATTTAGCGTTCGGATGTGTCCCAAGTACGACCATAACCACGAGCAGCCGGGGCACGTTTTCTGAAGTTCCCCGCGTTCTCTCAGTTGCTAGTTACTTGGAGATTTAGGATTTCCGGGTTTTCAAAGGCATCTGAGTTGAAAGTCCAAGTCCTGCTTAAGCTCACTGCGCAGTGTAGGAAGTGAAGTGTCTGCATTGCTTTTAAAGGTAAAACTTCAGCCTCAAATTGCCAAGGCAGCTTCAAAAGGTTTGCCAGATGATGTGACCTCCTTCTCACTGAAGCCAGGGCAAGAACTCGCCTTGCTCAGCGCGATCGATCTCCCGCGATCCCGCCCCCCGCAGGTGCGTTTCGGGTGATCATACATTCAGTGTTTTATTGCTGGAAGGGAAGGAGGAATTCTGAGGTTTTGAAACTGGGAACACTACAGATGAAATGATGTCATTGGCCTGTATGAAATAGAGCACGGCAATCCCTCCGAGAGAGGTTTGAGCTTTTGCCTCCCTCGGTCCCTGGTTTGTTTTCACATAGCACCTGACACCGCAGAGCCCGAGCCAAGGCAGTCGGAGGCCTCACGACACCCCGGCGTGGGCCAGCTGCTGCTGGGACGGGTGCTGCGAGGCGCGCTCACGGGAGCTTTCCCGGCCGGTTGCAGTACGCAAGTGGTGTAAAAGGAGGCTCTCGGGGCAGAAAGACGGGCTGCCGACCTACCAGCTGCTGCTGCAGACGCAGGCAGTTGTGGTCCCCTGTGTGCATNACCGACTAAACCAACATGGTTAGACGCCCAACTGGCCATAAAACAAGCACATTCAAAGAGTACTTGCCAGTGGTCTGGTGGGAAGCATTTCTAGTCCGTGCCTAGAGATCGGCCCCAAAAAGGTCACTCACAGCTTCAGGGAACACTTACTTTCTTGCTTTGACTTAGGTATTATTTCTTGAATTTAGTTCATCCATTCTGTCCAGATAAAATAAATGCTCCGCCAAGAGTTTGTATAAGTGGGAGAATATCCAATTCTTTTCAGGACATTCACATCTGCGTGGTTTGAGAGGGCATCCAGGCGCGCGCCTCCAACGAAGGCTTCTCTGCGGCAATCGCACATTTAGCGTTCGGATGTGTCCCAAGTACGACCATAACCACGAGCAGCCGGGGCACGTTTTCTGAAGTTCCCCGCGTTCTCTCAGTTGCTAGTTACTTGGAGATTTAGGATTTCCGGGTTTTCAAAGGCATCTGAGTTAAAAGTCCAAGTCCTGCTTAAGCTCACTGCGCAGTGTAGGAAGTGAAGTGTCTGCATTGCTTTTAAAGGTAAAACTTCAGCCTCAAATTGCCAAGGCAGCTTCAAAAGGTTTGCCAGATGATGTGACCTCCTTCTCACTGAAGCCAGGGCAAGAACTCGCCTTGCTCAGCGCGATCGATCTCCCGCGATCCCGCCCCCCGCAGGTGCGTTTCGGGTGATCATACATTCAGTGTTTTATTGCTGGAAGGGAAGGAGGAATTCTGAGGTTTTGAAACTGGGAACACTACAGATCAAATGATGTCATTGGCCTGTATGAAATAGGGCACGGCAATCCCTCCGAGAGAGGTTTGAGCTTTTGCCTCCCTCGGTCCCTGGTTTGTTTTCACATAGCACCTGACACCGCAGAGCCCGAGCCAAGGCAGTCGGAGGCCTCACGACACCCCGGCGTGG
Source organism: Steatornis caripensis (assembly GCA_013398225.1). Lineage (NCBI taxonomy): Eukaryota > Metazoa > Chordata > Aves > Caprimulgiformes > Steatornithidae > Steatornis > Steatornis caripensis. The sequence continues at coordinate 235,764 of VZSC01010139.1, forward strand.
GCCAGCTGCTGCTGGGACGGGTGCTGCGAGGCGCGCTCACGGGAGCTTTCCCGGCCGGTTGCAGTACGCAAGTGGTGTAAAAGGAGGCTCTCGGGGCAGAAAGACGGGCTGCCGACCTACCAGCTGCTGCTGCAGACGCAGGCAGTTGTGGTCCCCTGTGTGCATCCCGGCATCGCTGCTGCTGTGAGCATCCCACCGCCGGCAGAGACGGCGATCACCCCCTTCGGGCTGCTGCAGACGCAGCCTGCCCTTTCTGCCGTGGCCTATTTGGTTTCTTTCTCGCTTCGTTGCTGCTAATTTAAAATAAAATGGGACTTCCCAAGGCTCCCTGGGCTAGGAGAAGCCGGACACCTAACAGTGAGATTTCGGGCAGTCTGCAGAGCTTCAGAGACTGTGTCTGGGAGCACGTTTGACCATCGGAGACCCGAAGGTGCTTTGATCAGTTTTCAAAGCCTTTGGGTAGTTTATGATTCTGGAAAGATTTGACAGTTTGGGCTCCGTTTACTGCCAAGACAGAGGCCTAGATGTGAGATCGGATTAATATTGATCCGATCTCTGCAAATACCAGGCATATTTTTTTTCTTTAAACTGTTAGATTCACAAAAGAAAAAAATAATCAAAGCAGCTGAAAATGAAAGGCCCTGTGGGCCATGTTTTCAAGTGTGCCTTCACCTGACCTTAACCTTACTCTGCTCCAAAGCTCAGCAAGGTAAGTCAAAAATAACCCCACGATTTAAGTAGAAAATGGATGCGGCTGCATTCACAAACAAACGCCTATAAACAAATCCCAGTCTGAGCCAATTATGTGCATTAATTGCGTGAGAAGAATAGAAGCTAAATATACACACACAGCGCCCGTCGCTTTTACAGTTCACGTGTGCAGCTCATTTTTCTTGCGTATCGAAGCTAATTGAAATGGCAAAGTGCTCACTCGCAGAAGGAGGATGCACAAGTTTTCACATATCCAGTGACAGATGCCAGGGAAATGTAGTTTTAAGATGTATTTCAGTAGCTCTTTGAGCAGCTTGGCAAAGGTCTTAAAGGCTTCTTTTCTTGCATTTATCTAAACATGCTGGCGAGTACAGCAAAGGCTTGCTTTCTGGAACAATTATACCGTACAGTGCGAATTGGACTGTATCACAATTAGAAGAAATGTAGTTTAATAACTTGGTGAAAACTAGACTCTATTTGCATTTCTACAACAGAAAAGACCGTGAACTCCAATTGCTAATATTTACATAAAACTCTGAAATATGTACGCATTTGGTGAGCAAATGCTACTGCGTAAAAGCTTTAAGATCCCTGTCACCCAGCAGTGAAATTAAAATAAGTTGCAAGTTGTAAACCCTTATAACTTGCCGTCAGCACTCCATTAGTTACTGTTCAAATCCAGCCCTCCCCATAAATTTCTCCCATTTCACTTCCAGTCGCTACCAAGCCAATATCTGGGTACGTCCATACCCACAGCAAAGAAAATTCCCAGCAACCCACGGCACCGCCGCCAAAACGGCCCCTGCACGAACGCACGTACTCGATAGCTACCGAGCCTGCTGTCCTGCTTCGGCACCTGCAATCCCCGCCGAGCTCTCGTATTAAAAATGCTCAGCCTCTGGGTGGCAAGGACCGGCCCCAGGCACTCTCAGACACCTTAGTGGGAGAAGCAAGGCTTTCCCCGAGCTTCCCTCCCGGCAGCAAGCCCAGGTGCTTGCAGGCTGGTGGGGCACGCAAAGCCGCCGCGCGCAGACCTCAGACGCTGAAACCCCTGCATCCGCAGGCTGCTCCCACCGCCGCAGTGCCGGCAGGCCCCTCGCAGCAGCAAGCGGACCCCAAGTTTGCCACTGTTCGGGGGTTCCCACCTTAACTTTGTAATTAATCTCGTACGTTTCCTTTACGAACGGGACAGCAGGCGCTGTAGGGAGCTGAGAGGGCTTCAGTTTTGGCGCTGGCAACGGCTCCTGCAGCCTTCCCGCCCCACCGCTGCCTTCAGCTGACCCCGCGCCGCCGTGCACAGGCCCCCTCTCCAGCACCCCTAAGGGCTCCCCAAGAGGTGCATTCAAGTACCCCTGCCCACCGATCTCCCACACACCCCGCAACCCAAAGCGGCCTGGCCCTGGCGTTCCCGCATCGCCCATCCGTCTCGGCACCAAACCCCCTTCTCTTTCCTGCTCTGCGTGGGGAAAGGATTTACACGTACCTTTGCGACGCCGGGAGCAGCAGGTGTCTGCGAGAGCGTGTGGGAGAGGGAAAGAGAGCTCTCATGCAGCAGCGCAGAGCTTCTGGTGAGCGGCGAGGTGCCAGGGCTATAAATAGCCCACGCCGGGCTCCTGGCTGGGGCGAGAAGCTGCTTTAATGTCACGCACGGGGGCACGTTAGGACGCAGCCGACTGGCACCAGTGCTGCTCTCCCTCCCCCTGCCCGGCTGGCACTAAAAAAGCAGCGGGCTCCTCTGCGGGACGGCGCAGGGCGGCCCACCTAAGGAACCACGTGCCCCCCGCCCCGGAGCTCGCCACCAGTAGACGACTGGGCGCTTCGCTGCGTCGCAGTGGTTCCCGGGCGGCTGGAGCAGTTCCCGAGCAGGCGACGTCCAGGCTGACTCCCACCTACCACCAGGGTCTGGGTACCGAACCACAGGAGCTGCTCTTGCTCGTTGACCCCATTTAAACCGCTCTCAAAACGAAGGGCACCGTCCCTACAGCTGAGAGGAATTCCCCCAGACTGTTTCTCCTGCCCTTGCTGGGTCGCTAACGGCCGAAGCTGCGCACACGATAAGGGTTCCTGGCTGAATATAAGTGTTACCTGCGTACTTTAATGAGGCGTAAGGCCTGACTGCCTTCTCCTTTGCGCTGATGTACATGAGAAACAGATCCCCTAAGCTGGCCCAGAACAGTGGGGCCGCACTGATTTACATCAGCTGCAGATCTTCTGCTCCGTAAACGAAAGGGGAGCAGAGAGGGCCATAATACACTATTTATATCTCCGTGTGTTTAAGCAAGGATGGAGAAAAGATTAAGCAACATTTAGGGTTATAAAACTNAAACAGATGCCCTAAGCTGGCCCAGAACAGTGGGGCCGCACTGATTTACATCAGCTGCAGATCTTCTGCTCCGTAAACGAAAGGGGAGCAGAGAGGGCCATAATACACTATTTATATCTCCGTGTGTTTGAGCAAGGATGGAGAAAAGATTAAGCAACATTTAGGGTTATAAAACTGACTAATGTTGAGGCTATGCTTTTAGCTGGGAAAGACATTAAGGGGGTTCGGAATTTAAATGGCATTCATTTATTTATTCACTGTACTAATTGGCTGATTGATCACAAAGCTTCTGAGAAAATTGAAAATGAGATGTATTTCCTTCTCTAGATTTTTAGTCCGATGGTTTTATTGCAGAGTTTTTCCAAAAGCCAGGGAGGGACTGTTCAGGAATGTTCAACTGCTAATAGCAGTTTGTTGTTTCTAGGGGAAAATTAAGACGTACATAATTTTAGAAAGCATATTTCTTATCATTTGTCAACAAAACTAGGGAAAAAAATCAAAGCGATGAAAGTTTACTTATGTCAGAAAGTTTGATAGATCACATTACAAAGATATATATTGTCTAAACTCCCAGATTGTTCTTATTAAAAGTTCAGCTTTATCTTAGCAATAAAAATACCCAATCTGATATTCTAGCTTTCACAGAAGCCAAGATGGAACGGGGAGCTGATGAAATGCCACAGCTGTGATAAAAATGGACGATATCCCCTAAATTGCCTTGTTCTCCTGTTACACGGAACAATTTATAGCATGGTGACGGTTAACACGGAGTGTTTACGTAACAAATTTTATTTATACGAAGCCATTCCACTACCGTAACAATAATCACATTTCCTTTACAGGTGCGTTTCTTCAGCTAATTTCTATAACGAGCCCGCCTCACAAAACCCTAACTAATGCTTTTGAGACAAATTCCTTTTTGTCGCTCATGAGATTCTGAGTATTTCCCTTGCGCTTCACTGAGTTAACCGCGACACCCCCCGTCTTGCAGCGGGGCGACCGCTGGGCAGCTCTGAGCAGCGCTTTGTATTTACACCGGCAGAGTCACACCGCCGCGGATCAGGCCCCCGATATTTTTGCTAGGATTAAAAGCTTTCTCTGCTGTAAACCAACCTTGTTGTCACCTTCTTCATGTAATGAAATCGTAATGCTTTCATTCTGGTATCATTATCTGTTGTCATGGTGATTTTAATTATCAAAACGAATGGCTGGGAAGTGGGCGAAGACAAAAGTTTTTGCTGAACTTTGTCAAGTTAATGGCAAAGGGAAAAATTTCTGTGGTAATACAACAAGTGCTCCGTCTTTTAACACGGTGTATTTTAAAACAATGCTGACGAGCAGGTGTCAGAGACAGCAGAGACATATTTGACGCGCGTATTTCAGTGTTTAGGGAAATGTGTGTTGAAGCTGATGCTTTAGAAGAATCTTTGCACGGCACTGGTCGCACAGGCCGTTCTGGTGTTGCACGGAGGAAGAAATTTCCTTCCAAATCTCAACAGCTAGTGATTCACCTATGGGAAAAACACCCCCTCTTTAGGCAAAAGTCTGACCACTTTCCAAGAGCGTGTTTTTCTGAGTACAGTCCTTGAGAACAGCTGCACAGCGTTTACAGTTCATCCGAAAGCAGAACGCCTGCTTTGACGGGCGGCGCGCATGCAAACCGCCCGTAGGTGAGGATACGCCACAGCTCACGGCGAGCGGACCCGCGAGCCCCAGCCGGTTACAGCTGAACTTCAGAAGAGGCCCAAGCGGCTCAGCTGAGCTCTGGGCGGTACGTGGCAGCTGTCAGGATGTGGTTGGTCTTTGCTGCCCGCGTGCTGAACTAAACTCATCTCCTCTGTCGCTCTTGCCGTGGTTCTGCGGTTTTGCTCTGGCGCATCCTCCGCTGACAAACACATAGTTTCGTACCGACGCGTCACCGAACGGCGGCACAGCACGGCAGCCTGGAAGAGGAGGGCCCCACGCTTGACCCCCCAGCGTGGCCACTGCTCCTCGCTCCTCCCGGCTCAGAAATTCCCCGGGGCTCCTCAGCCTCTTCACCTGAGGTGGGGACTCACGTTTGCTTTACCTCCCCCATGTGCATAATTCCGTGATGTCCGTTCACCCTCTTGGCGTTAGCCGTGGTGGAAGCGCCTCCAGGCTGGCTGCAGCGGTGATGGCACCGGCACCGCTCGCTGCTGCAGCCGCTCCCTCCCCCCGGCACATCCCGCGTCGGCATCCTCCTGCTCGGGCAGAGCCGGAGCGCGTTCAGGCCCTGATGGTGGGTTTGGGCCACGGTACGCTACGTGGTCTACAAATGGGGGTTGTTCTACTTGTATGACGTTAGGAGCAGTAATGCTATTTTGGTTATCATATCCTTATATACAGTGCCAGTTGGGATACACAGGGAGAGAAAAAACAGAGAGAGATTTCCAGTTTAATCCTATTATCCATTCTCTTACATCAGCCCAAATACAACCCCGATTTTTTTTTTTTTTAGGGTAAGTGTTGACCTTTAGAGCAGACCAAGGGCAATCTTGAGCGCGCCTGCCACCACCGGTCCGGGGGGCAGCACCCCCGCGGTCCCTCTGAATTGAAATCCCTTTCTGACTCTGTCAACCTGATTCCCAGGTTGCCTGACAGATCACGCGGCATGCCAGCCACCCGCTGCTTTCTCATTTAAATAAATGAGAAAGTTGTGGCTAAATTAACACTCCAGCGGAGGTAATAAGGACCGACTCAGCAGCTGCCATGATGTATGCAAATTGCAGTTTCACACATTAGGAGCTAGATGTTGCTTAATTTGTAGGTCTTTCCGTCTTTTGAATGAAAGAGCCTCCATGGAATCCAGGCGATCGTAAAAAAAAAAAAAAAAAAGGCAAAAGAAAGCCCCCAAATTCCAGTGCCCACCAATGCTTCTAACTGCACCTACAGTCTTCCTTCCGGGGTTTCCCCCGATCCCTGAGAAGCAGTTGTTACCGAGTTACACTGCGCTGCCGGATGCTTTTAGGCAAAATATCTGCTGCTTTCCAACGAACACACAGCCTGATTACGGAGGTACTGCCAGCCCTTTGGTATAAACAGAAACCCAATTTTTTTTTTTTTTTTTTTTTTTGCGGCAATGCCACAGTCCAGGAGCTCAACATCTATCCATTTTTTTTCTTTGGAAATGAAACTGTAATAGCGCGGCGGAAGACCTGTGATAGCCGCCAGTTAATCAGACAGAAGGAAGGAGCTGATAGGAGAGCATTTTTCCTCCTTTTAGATCAGCAGAGATAGGAATGGAGACGCAAAGAAGCACGCACCCGGATGGGGTTTGTGGAAATGCCGTTCTGTACATTAGTTTTAGTGCTTAAGAAAGTTATGGATATAACTGTGCTAGGGTCAAAAAGATTTCTAAACGGAGACCAAAACTGAAATTCTGGAACGGAAGTGCGTACTCGGAACAGAAGAACTTGGGACCATTTTGGCCACAGAAAGTAGAAATAACTATAATGTTTCTGAGGGTATGTTCTGTGAGAAGAAGCAAAATATTAAATCCATTCTAAATCAGATTTTAGCTGGCTTACAAATGCTGCAGCCGCAGGATATAAGGCTAGGAAGTGCTCCAGACTCACCCAGTCTTTCCCAGGTTTCATTCAGAAAGCCAAAGGTCTCACTCCAAAATAAATCCCACTCAAACAACTTGGGGTTTGCCTGTCTTTTTTGCTTTCCTGACCTGCATGGTCAGTCCTCGAGAGCTATTGCCACAGGTCTTTGAATTCCTTCGGAGGAGATGCTCTTTCCTCTGCTCTGGTCCCCAGTTCCTCCACGCTCAATTCCTGTTCCTGGGTGTCACCTTCTTAGCCTTCGCTCACCCCTTCCACAGCTAGAGATGCCGCAGTGACCCCTGCCACGCCGTTAGGAAGAAACAACAGAAACCTGCCCTGTCTAGTCATTCCTCGGCTGCATGTGTCGAAACAAACCGTCACGGGAAAACGCAAGTAAAAAAACCCCCGGTCAATCCGTGGGCAAGAAACACCCAGACGACAGCCAAAACACAGGGCCCGAGAGGGCTTCCCAGCTCGCAGAAGTAGCGCGTACCCACGCTGGTGTCCAGCTCCCTGCTGACGGCAGAGCTGGCACACGCCGCCTCCCCATGGCTCTCACTCCTCGCGGAAGGGAAGCCTGAGCACTTGGGTGGGACGGGAGCTGCCGCCTGCCCTGACCTGAGGGAGAAGCCCCGGAGTGCCTCCATCCTGCTGTTCACATGCAATCTTGGCAAACTTGGGTGATTTACTATTCAGGACTCCAAAGGCGACCGTAGCTGTGGCTGCTGTGACTTTATCTGTCACTCAGAACAAGCCCCTGCAACTCTCTGTGGTCTTTGTCCCTCATCGCTGCACCAGGATGATTACGTGTTCCTATCAGTCGGAGAGATTAATTAGTATTCACTGAGCTGCAGGGCCTGTGTGCCAACTGTGCAAATTAAGAAGGGTATCCAGGTCTGTGCATTCCAATAAATTTTGCATTTGCTGCAGCCTCCTGACCTGGTGCTCAGCTGTGCCACAAGAAAAAAAAGCATTAAAACCCCCTTTCTCACACAGCGGTCATCGTGAATGAACCACCAAACACGAAGCAAACTACGCATCGCTCTTCTGACAAGCTGAGAGACATGGGCTTCTCCCACCTTGGGCGCGAGGCATCTGTCCCCAAAGCGGTCTGAAGACGATGCTGGTTCGTCCATGCGCAGCCCCGAGCACCGAGCTGGAGGTGGCTCCTCTCTGCCACTCCTCTGCGGCCTCAACCACGGCTGGCGTTTGTAGCGTAGTGCCGGAGCTCCAACCCGCATGACGAAACTGTGTCCCAGAGGCAGCCAGCCCGCCTGAACTGTCCGTCCATGCGTGGGTGTCACGGTGGTGGGGCAGACGGTCACAGCAGGAGCAAGAAGGATGGCCCACCTAGCAGGGCCTTACCCTCAAAGACCACTGTAAATGGCAGGCACCCTGACTCAGGCCGGGCACCAGACACCCTCTTTCACCCCATGAGCCGAGCCACCAGACCGCAGCCTTGTGAGCTCATCTGTAAGGAATGTCATGAGTTAGGGGGTAAAAACTTAGAAAGATCTGCCATACTGTCACCCTTTTAATTACCCACCTACAGTTGCCCATAAACGTGCAGCTGATTTTGCTCAAACCTTGCAGCTGAGCATCGTGGCTTATTCTAGAGCAGCAGCACAGCATAGAAAAAGAAATGGGAATTAGGATCCTTCAAAAAAGTGAAATTTCCTCTTTTATGCACAAAAAAAGGATGAAGAACTGTAGCATCTTCCAAGTTACAGCCCATGTGGCAATCTTCCAAACCTCTTTCCATATGTTCCTAAGTGTCAAAAGCCCAAATGTTCCGTATCTTGCTGCCAAATTCTCTGGCTCAATCCCAGCCGTTCCTACAATACAGTCGGTATTGTCCAGCGAAAAAAAAAACCACCTCAGATTGATAATTCAAAACGTATTCGATCGTCAGATAGATACGAATGGCCAAGGGGTGCTGCGCTGAACGAATCGCTCACGCTCACAGACTCCAGCGCAGCAGAAGGGTATCCTTCCGATCGTACTGAAACGGCCCCGGGGATCCTTGTTTGCTGCAGGATGCATTGCTGAAGAGATTTGAAACTGCGGGCAGCGGCGGAGGCAGACGAGCCACGGCAGAGAGCTGCACTGCCGGGACGCAGCCCGGCGCGCGTCTGGACTGCACTGCAGAGGCAGGTTTTGGACTCGGGCAGGCACGGCTGCATTGGTTTCACCCCCGTCTCGTTTCAGACTGCGCCCCACAGAATCAAAGGCTAGGAGTTTATCCCCGTTTCAAAGCAAAGCGTAGATGCTGCTGTAATCCCATCCCTGCAGGTGCTGGGCACAAGTCTCAGGACGGGACTGAGGGCGCCTGCGTTGCTCAGCACGTCTCAGACGGGAGGGGAAGAGATGCTCTGTGCGCTCTGGCTCAGGCGCCGAACGCTGCAGCCTTCCCTCTGCCTCAAAACCTCCCGAGGTCTGGGAACGACGGAGTTTCAAGCAGGTATCTACGTCCAGGAGCTGAGTGTTTCCTCTTCTGCCTGAAGGGGTAGCCTTTCCGAACCTGACCTTTCCATTTCTAAAGTTATTGTAATGACTGTAATGTACTAGGAAAAGCCAACGAGTAAAACCAAGGCCAACACGCGCTGGTATGGAAGCACAGTGCTGTGAAGTGGAAGCTCCCTACGTGCAGGAAGCCCCACCGACAGGACTCCGAACTGACACCACCAGCCCACAGCAACTGCAGATGCTCGCGACTTCAAAGCGCAAACAAACCCACAGATACCTTTGCGACATGAGAATCAAGGACCGTAGCCAAGCTATAATAGATACCTTGTGTTGGAGGAAACGGGGTGAGGGTTGGGGGGTGAACTCTCAGATACCGTACCTTTTGATGTTATTAAGAGCACATGCTGCTAATTTACAGTAAGATCAAATACGAACGCTGTTAACGGCCTTGAGGATTGGAGATGTCCATCTCTAAAGCACGTGAGGGTCCGGCAACAAGCCTTTGCTGTCCCGAGAGATAGCACGGTCGTCTTGCACAGGAAATACTTTGCCTGTGGATGCTTCGTCCTCTTTTTCACTGCAACGCTCCTCAGCTGAAATCCTCTTTCTCCAAGTGTACTCCGGGGTTAATTAGGACATGCATTACTTCAGCCTAGGAGGAAAAACCAGCGAGCGTGTTCTCCTGCGCGAGAAGGTATAAAGGAAACTGTAGCAGATACCGCAAAAATTAAATAACCGAGAGGGAACAATCGCGAACCAGGCGCGAACAGTAACGAATGTCGTGCTTAGCACAAAAGCCACGTGTGAATTCACGGTGCTAGCGTCCAACACCGACCACAACTGGGCCCTGATCCTGTTGGCCGCTTGGTGCTGCCACAGCACACGTACAGGACGGCGCTCCACGCGCGAGCAGTGTATTCGGCGTAAGGCTTCTGTAAGGCGTTAAGACGCTGCCTAACACCTATACCAGGATGGCAGAGTATCATCTGCCACAGCTCTCTTGTTGTTACATACCATAATGCTTACTCGTCCTCCAGCGCGCATTTCGCAGCGGCAGCATTCTGTGTTTTCCCTAGCACACTACTCCTGCTTTACACCAGTGTGAGCAAGAGCCGAGCCAGGCCTCCAGTTAAATAACTAATGCAGCTGTTTTGCTGAACCAGCTTCCTGGCTGGGAATTAATCCAGTCAGCTGTGGATAACAAACCCCAGTAATTGAGATTTCAAAGATCTCATGCGTTCATTTTTTTCTTAGTATTTGCAGAGTTATCTTTCTTACAAAATCTGTTAGGCAGATGTTAGGAAGTAATTACTGTACACGCATCAGAAAGAAAACACGTACCTTACACTGAATGTGTGCGAGAGGACTGAGTAAAGAACCCAAAGATACATGACAAAAAAGCTAAAATATACCTGAGCAAAATCTGCCCGAATTTGCCCTGGGGTTATAAGGAAGAAACAGCACAAGGCCAGCTCTTCGTCATATTCCCGATACGTTCATCGTATTCCCAAAACAACAAGCCTGCTACCTTTTCCAGCGCCAGCAGGACTCTGCTCGCCGTTCATGGACAGGAGATGCATTCAGCGCCGGCTGCGCAGGTGCAGGTTCCATCGACACGTCAGAGCCCTTCAGGCAATTACGTCAGTAACCAACGTGGTGGACAGAACTAAACCGTTGCCACGTACGCTCTCACGCTCAAATACCCCAAAACATCCTTAGAACACGGCGCGTGCAGATGTAAATAGGACTGATCACAGTTTTAGCGAGAGCTAAAGCTCTCGCCTCCGTGTGCAGAATGACTGTAATTTTTATATATAAGCACAACCGATCTTCAAATGATGGTGGCAGCAGTGACAACATCCAGGAGATTAGGATAGAAAGCAAAACCGTAGGGAAAATTCTGCCCTGAAGAACGTAGTTATCCAGGCTGTGGCTTTGTCCAGGACACAATATTCCCTATATTTGCAAATCTGGATAACCTTTAATGACTGAAAAAGTTACCGCTTCCGTTGTTCACAGTGCTCTGTGGATAGATTTCAAGACGAGATGGGAGTTAGCAATGGTATAATTGGGAGAACAAAAGAATGGATTCTGCCCTCAGCTTGCCTCCAGCACTGAGCCCGACTTTTCTCTGCCCCGATTTCCACCCCTGTAAAATAAAAATTTTACCCTTCCTTTCCAAAGTGCTCTGAAATCTCAGGTTCAAAGTACTAAACTAGAGTTAAAATACCTCGGCAAGTAATAATAAAAATGCTGCGTGTCTTTCGCGGCGTTTTCCGCCACGAGCAGTCCACGCGCTTCGCGGATGGGGTCGGCAGAATTGCCTCCGTGCTGCAGCGCGGCCGGGCCAACGGAGGCCAAGCTGGGGAATGATTCACCTGGACCGGGAAGGCTGCCCCTTTGAGGGGCATAGAGCAGACCTCCGAATTGTGCTGACTTTCACCCGTAACATCAATCCCATTGCACGTTAGTAGCTACGGCCCTCTAAAATTCCATCTCAGGGTTCATGAACCTATAAACACTTCAAAAAGAAACGTCACAAAAGAAGCCTTTAAAATTACAAACCAGCCAGGCTGTTTGATATTTCAAGTCTAAATTAAAATAATAATACTATAATAAAATAAAAAACCCTCCTGTTGAGAAATGCTGTGAAAGCATCAGGGTTGGATGCATTTTAGAGCAGCGTTTGTCACAAAAAAGAGCTCGAACATTTGGGTTGCCAAGGCAGAAACGAGCACCACGGACACATTTACCCTTATGGGGATTCATCAAGGTTGTGCAGTGCAGCTGTTGTCTTAGTAAAAGAAAGTATCGGCCCCTGGCTGGAAGAAACAGAAACACAATTATGTTATGATGAGCTGGAAAACACGCAAAGAAAAATTGGAATGCAAAGCATAATAAATGACGCTTTGTCAACTGCAAAGCAGCAAGAAAACCAGGCGGCACAATAATAACTCTTCTCCAGTCAACGCTTCCAGCTTGGCTACCAAAATACAGCACCGCTCTAACCACGACAGCGTATCTTTCGGCTGTATTATTCAGTCCCGATACAGCGATGTTGGGTTTGCAAAGTGGATTACGCAGTCATCCTTAGTAACGGAAAAGAGAAAAGGAGCGGCCAGGTACTTCTCACCACTGAGACCGTAATTCCATCCGGAGAAAACCGATCCTGTACTCTTACTCTGATTTTCATGCGCATTAAAATTCAAAGCTTGGGATCTCTTTCTTTAAAAAGCCTTTTCATTACGTTTTCTGCCGTAAACGCCCTGTCTCCACCAAGACAACCAACATTTTATCAGTAGTAACGCGGCTACATGCAGTCATACCCCGGTAAAATAGGAAACGCCATCCCGTAACAGACTCGTCAGTCTGTCTGTCCTCACCGTGACGAGGACAGGATTTCCCTTCAAGTGCTGCAGCAACGTGCCTATCCAGGGTATAAACCACCAAAGTTTATTCTCGTGATGTGAGTGAATGCAGAGGGAAAATCGGGCTAATTATACACCAGCACAGGAAACTTTTATTTAGAAACCAATACTGGACCGCAGAGATAAAAAGGGACAAATGCTTAAAGAAAACCTTCCCACGAAACAGGGGAACGTGATTAAAATAACGATTAAAAACCATGCCAAATTCAGGAGGGAGGGGAATTCGGTAGGGTTAACCCCTCAGCACGCTGCCAGGCTCGCAGGGGCCGTGGCCGTGCTCTCTGGAGCCCCAGCCCGGCAGTGCTCACCGCAATTCCTACAAACCAGGGGCTTCCGCACCCGAGAAAACCCACGGGCGAGCGGCTCTCGCAGCGCCTACCGCGGATCATCTCCCTTGCTGGCCACTGCTAGGGCTGCACAACTCCAGACTTTCTTCTTTCAGACATAACTGTTCCCAAGGCAGAGTTACTCTCAAGCAAGAGCGTTGCTAGAGTAACTCCCACCAACTTCCCCTCCGCGACAAAACTTCAGGGCAGCATTTCCACCTTTCGGTTTGAATTTCCTACCTCGGGCGGATGCCTTGTCTGGACCTCATACCAGGAACGCCTCAGAATCTGGTATTAATATTCCTGTGGGTTTTTAAATTTAAAAAACCCAAATGAACTGCCAAACAAAACGTGTGTTGCTTCTGTAATTAAAGCCAACCAGCTCTCAAATTAGCATCTATGTAGGATGGGTCATCTTCTACACATCAGTTTAAAGGACTGAAACCCATATTCAAGGAGTGTATTTTTAAGCGTGTATTTTTGGTCCTGTCAGATCAGGCAAGATACCAATCACTTATATAGCTACTGGTTGCAGCCACGGATTTGTAAGCGACTTGTAATCACAGCATGATTCGCAGAATTTTTATTACCTATAAAAAATTAGGGCTATTTTTACCACTAATTATTTTCATTTACATGGTAAAAATGCTTTATTACTTGACTACAGTTTGCATCTAGGGGCATTAAACCACTTGTAGCTTCATCTGATCGTTCCATTCCCACTGATTAGGGAAAGCGAAATCACTGACGGGCAACAAATCAGTGGAAGCCCGCAAACAATTTCTGTGATGCTCAGGCGTCCCTGCGCCAACCCTTCAACCCTTCCCCATCTCACCTGGCACGAGTTTGTGAAGAGCTACGCGAGACTGCAGAACCGCAGGCCCGTGCCAAGCCAGCGACAATGTCTCCTTAACCTGATCAATAAAATTCTGTCCTTTAACATTTTCTTCCTCGATCCGCCAAGTTTATTTTTTGGCTGCAAGGCATTAAAATAGATATTTCACAGGAAAAGAAAAGCAGTTTACCCCAGCCCCGACTCCTGTCTCATCTCCGCACGCGGCTCATTCAGGAGTACCAACAGGCGAGGAAGGGAGATGACACAAATAAGTAAAGCTGAATGCCGGGGCTCGGGCTAGGGATGAGAGAAAAGACGACCAGAGAGAAGGACAAATCCAAAATAATGACTCTAAACCGACAGCTTTAGTGGCACTGGCTTCTTTGCTTTTCACTTGATTCGAAGTCTCCCTCTTCGCGCTCCGTCCCCTCCTGGTCGCCACGCGCCCTCTCGCTTGCGCTCTCTGTTGCTCTCTCCAGCTGCTCCCCGACTGCTGGAACGCCCACCATCTTTCTGTCGGAGCAGGTTCTTCCATAACCACGTACTTCCAAGGTATTTTATTATTGCGCCCTCCCCCTCTATTATTTTTTTCCTCCTCCTTGTCAGAGAAAGTTCTCTTTGAGGTCCTGGTGAGCAGGATCCCAAACCGTTCAGCGCCCGCACCCCACCAAATCCACTTCTCAAACAAAAATACTCCTTTGCAATTTAAGAGCCTGGTATCGCCAACCGGAGCAGAGGCATCTCACAAAGTCTATCTGCCTTTGCATGCCAACAGCACAGGATCCACTAAATAAATTCATTTTGTGAATGAAAGTCTAACGACAAACAAAATCCCATCTCGTTCCCCCGCCCCAGAGCGACGTGCCAGCCCGCCATGCTCCCTCCCTTCCCTTCCCTTCCCTTCCCTTCCCTTCCCTTCCCTCTGGCCTGCTCTCTCTCCCCCCTTGCTGGGATAACGTGTTTTCATTGTATGTGTTTTCTCTGTCAGTCCAGCAATTGATTTTCCTAAAATTTGCCTTACCTGAGGGCACAACCCTTTTCTCCGTACTCCCGTGGCCACCTTGGGAGTCAACGGAGACGCTTAAACCAAGCAGGGCTCAGCCTTTCATAAACCTTTCCCTACCAGGCTTAAGCAATCACCGAGTTAGTGCAAAGATTCACCGAGTGTATTTCTGTATTTTATTAAGAAGTTGATTCAGCTTAAACTATATTTCCAAAACGTGGTTCTCTCCACCGAGGGAAGAGAAGATGTTACAGTCTCATAAATACTGCACGCTCAGGCCTCCCCTTGATTTCTCCCAGGGAGCCGTAACTGCTCTGCTAAAGCCCCGTGTGTTGTCTGGGTATCTGCTAGGTGAATCCCTCAGACCCAACCCAGTTTTCTCAGGCGGCTTTTCATTCATGGCTTAAACTCCATAGAATAATCGGGTAACTGGTCAGCAGCTGCTCCTCATTCATTTTCTGGGCGTCATTAAGAACTGGGGGAGGGTGAAGAAGGGGCGAGCAGAAATGTCCTCGAATTCCGGGGGGCTCAGGGAAGCTGGGGAGAAGGGAGGGGGCGTTGGTTGATCCTGGGCAAAGGCGCGAGCCTGGGCCGGGCAGAGCGAAGGCTGGACCGCAGTCCTGCTGCCTCCAGTATGAGCTACGCGGAGGTTAGCGGGGCATCAGGGGAATCATGTATCCGGCCCGAGCAGGGCAAGCTCTCACGGGCGGGACCTCGCCCTTCGGTCCCAACAAAGGTCATCTTCTTTGAGGTGCTATTTTTATCCCGCATTTTAGAGATTTTTTTTCCTCGTCTCCTCCACCTCTCTGTGGCCCTGGGAACTCGGATATTCCCAGCACCGCAGCGGGAGAGGAGCCTGTTCCCGGCATCACGTTTCATGGATGCCTGTAGGGAAGCAGCAAAGCGTTCCGGGCAGATCAACCGTGTGAGCAGGGGAAGAGGGCGCTTTCCTTCTTTCCTTCTTCTCTTCTTAATCCGGTTATTATCTGATCCGTATCCTTTGAATAAATACACATGCCCTTGGTTCTTCCAGCTCTGGCGCTGCCTTGTGACAGCTCTTTAATTCCAGCCGTCAGTGCTGAGGCGGGAAGCGGCCTAGCAAACTGCGCGCCTCCAAGAACAGCTCCCAGGGCTCTGGTTAAGACCCCATCTGACCTAAGCCTTGCTCATTATAAACAATCATAAAGGCTGTTTCGGTTTCGGTTGGGTGTTTTTTTTAAACAACAGCAGTCACAGGAGTACGTCATTTTGCTTTTGCCGTTTATAACGAAAAACCCCTGCAGGGCATTTCACGTGCATGACACTGAAAGAGGAAAAAGCCTGCTTTTGACTTCCCTTTTGTTTTTACCCGGGTCACCTCCAAGGCTTTGCATCTATCGCTATTGCTGTTAGCACACGTTTCTTTCCCCAGGCTTTGTTGCCAGGTTTGGACGCGGCCGCCCGGCTTCAACGAACACCGTTAACAACTGCTTCTCCCTGAACGGCCCCGGGACCTCTGCGTACGCGTCGGCCCTGAACACAACCAGCTCTGGAGCGCTCAGGGAGCGCAAAGCGCTCGCAGCACGGAACGCCGCACCCGGCGGCGGGATGCCCGAGGCTGCTGTCGCTCGGGGAGCCCCGCCGGGCCCCCGCGTCCAGCCGGTGCCCCACAGCGCCCGACGCACCTCGGCCCGCGCGGCCTCTGCCGGCCGGGGGCACCCAGCGCGGCCCGGGCGGAGAGCTCGCCTTCGGCGGCAGCGCCCCGCGAGGGGCCGCCGTGCTCCCCGAGAGCCGGCGTGGCTTCAGCGCCCGAGCGGCGCCGCAGCTCCGTGCAAACGCCCGCAACCTGGATT
>VZSC01010139.1:252917-352310 GCA_013398225.1 Steatornis caripensis
ATCCCCCCCCCCCGCCGCCACCTCAGCCCGCACACGCAGTTTGCTTGAGGAGGGGAGGGGAAGGCGGAAAAAAAAAAAAGAAAAGAAAAGAAAAAAGTGATGACATGAACGAGAAGCGGTGAATTACCCGGGCGACCTTCCTGCGGGAGCGACCCCCGCGCCGCGCTCCGGGCCGTCCGGGAGGGACCCGCGGGGGGCGAGCGGCGCCGGCTGGCGTTTGCCTGGCGGTGCGGGCGCGCCCCGCTCGAGCGCAGACGCTCGCGCAGGATGAGAACAGGTGGGTCGCGAATCCGCCTGGAAACGTCTCGCTCGCCGCCGCCTTCCCGCTGGCGACGCCGGGGAGGCTCCGGTGCCGGCGCGGTGGCAGGCGCCCGCCGCCGCTCCGCGGAGATGCCAGGGCGGACGGGGATCCGCCACGCAGCTGGCTTTCCGTGCCTGGAGCGACCGCTGCGCAAGCTGCGCTTGGTTGCAGCTGAAATCCTCCTTTTAGGATCCGTTCCACAAGGTGATGCAAAATAAACACGGATGGGAGAAGTGGGGGAGAGAAAGCCGCGATGAAGTAGTGACGGTGGATCGATCCTCTCTCCTTTCCCCCCCGCTCCGGCGCCCTCCCCCCAAAACAGGAGCCTTTTCTGAACACAAAATGCTACATCTCTGTTTCAGGGCCGTAAGGATTTGGGGGGCTCTTTGGCTGGGCTTCGGAGGGAGGCTCCCGTCAGCGGCGCTTGCCTTGCTTGAACGTCTGCGGCTGCCAAGCCCACCAGCCCCTGTCTTGCCTTCACCTCTTTTAAAGTATGTCTTGTTTCTCCCGACACCTTGCAGGTCATTCTTCCAGAATGCCGGAGGAAAGTTCACCAAAGCGGAGTCCTCAAAACATCCCGTACAAGGACCTGCCCCATATCGTCAATGCTGATGGGCAGTATCTCTTCTGCAGGTATTGGAAGCCAGTGGCAACTCCCAGGTGAGCGCTTTCGAGCAAGCGTCCCTTTTTACTGCCAGTAAATAAGGCTCTGTTCCTGTCATTATTATTTATAGCCCGACTGGCGTTACGGGGCTGCGTGCACGGAGCTTTGCAGAGCCGCTACGAGAGATTTCTCTCGCCTGAGAGAGCTCCTACTGTAAAGACCGTATTCCCCAAACCTTTGCTCGCTCAGGTTGGCCTTACGGGTGTAGAACGTGGAGTTACTGCATTCCACGCGGTTCAGTGTGCTACCGAGTGGCACGTGCGGGTGGCCGATGCGCGTCGGCAGTAAACAGCCGTCTTCAGACGAACAGCACGGGCTGCCGGGGAGGGATGGGATGCAGGCTTAGGGATGTCTGCTCTTGCTGATATTCTCGGTGCCAGCAACTTAAGCGTTAGCATCTGACTTCAGTTTCAACAGTCGTAGCCGAAATCTCGGGGCGGCGGGCAGAGTGTGGTTTCCCTGCATTGCTTTTTGGCTGTTGTTTGGGGGGTTTTAATTATTTATGGCTAGTGAATGATTTAGGCAGCTCTTTCACTGGCAACTGTGATTTCAAAACTGACCTCGGTAGTAAACACGGACGAGGAACCACATAGATACATGCATTTCTCTAACGTTTTTGTCATAATTTAAACAATCCCTTTACTGTAAGAGCTTTCTGTGCTGATTGCGTGCTGACTGTGATTGCTAGAGAAAGCTCGCTCTTCTCCTCCCGTAGTTATGATCTTTTTTCCTTCCTCCCGGTATCTGATGGCTTGGCATGTATTTGTGCTATCACTAGTTATACAGGTAGCCACTTTGTAAAAATACGGATATCGTTTTATCGCTTTCTTCTTCTTCAAGCCAACAGGAAAAGCTATGTTGCTTTTATACGGCTGGAAAACAGTCACAGGAAAAAGTTCTTCAAGCTCTAGTAGGGAGTTAAACTTTTTCCTTCACCACCCAACAGGTCAGACATCGCCCTGTGTCCGAACCAGCCCGCAGCTGCGCTGGGAGGTGCACACGGGTCCGAGTTAGCTGGCCTTGGGTTTTGTGCCTGCCAGACTAAGGGGCCGTGGGAACGGCGTGGAGCTGGGAGGTGGGCAAGCACCGCAGCGCACTCGCAGAGGGGAGGACGGCGCAGCCACCCCGCTCCAGCTCCCTTGCGCCGGCTGGGCTGAGGACATGCGGCTTGGCTTAAGATCACCTGGTCCACAGAGCATTTTGTAGTTACTTCCACTCGCTGCTTTCAGAAACAAGGAGAGATTTTGGCACTGGTGCTATACACAGTCTTTGCGCCAAACTGAACATTTCCTCTACAGAAAAAAAAGGACTGCTATCAAAACAAGCTTCTACTGCGAAACCGAGCTGGCTGGTATTATAATGCTAATTAATCACAACTGCCCCCAACGTTCTTCACCCAGTTGTGGAATTGCCGTCTTTTTTCACGTTTAATTTCTTAGCAAATTAGTAGTGAGATGTAGTAGTGAGATTAGTAGTGAGATTAGTAGTGAGATTAGTAGTGGATGGGGCTTCGAACCAGAAATGACGGGATGATAGAGAGCTGAGAGTTAAAACTTGGTGTCTAAGTCCTCTAGGGAGTCAATGTTTTGTAGGGCTCTGTGCGCAAAGCGGTTAATTGAGAGCGAGCTTGCCCTACTTCTGCGGCAGCAAAAGCGTATGGAATCAGTGTTGCTCATTTACAAGTGGTTCCCGAGTGCGTGCATGTTTGCATTTGCGCGAGTTTGTGTGAAGGGAGGGGGCATGCTGTTTGGTAGTAGTTGTCTTTGCATTGTTACGTACGAGAGATGCTAAGTGCCTGAATAACAAGTTAGTGCCTGGATCCTACAGTCCGGAATGCTCTTGAAGTGCTTTGGCAGGCAAACCGAAAATACATATTTTTTTCCCCCCCTCTTGCTTTTCATAAGTAGCTCAGCTTTTTCTGCTTCATATGTAGAAGCTCCGCAACTTTCATCTAATTTCAAATGTTCAGCGCAAGGGATCTCTCTCTATGTGTATGGGGAGAGAAAGGGAGACACCTCAGGCGACTTTTACAGGCCTGCAACAATTTATTCTGTTTCAAATACTGAAGGTGATTCTTTCAGTCTTCTAACTCAATTGTGGATTCAGGTTCAAATCTTAATGCTAATGAATGGCGCTGTAGCTGTCAGACGGTGGGATCTTTCATTGATCCATCACGCGTCTAATCCCAGCGAGGGCTGTAGGCATACCTCCTCGCTGCGGGTTATCATTGACTTGTCTTCTGTTGGAATAGGACGTATCATCCTTGATTCCCACCCCAGGGAGGGCAAAACCCGAGATATCTGCCAAAGGGAAAATGAAAAAGCAGCCCTGGCCTGGGGCTGAAGTGCAAACAGTGGCTTGGCAGCCTCTGAGCGTGGGGCCGACCGACGGGGGTTGGACCGATGAGCATCGGACTGACGGGCGTTGGACCGCCAGGCACCGGCCCGCCAGACTTGGCCCCTCAGGGCTGGTGCTTCGCTTTTATCTCCTCAAACAGGCCCGCAAAGGTGCACGAAGGCTGCGGCAGACTAACGTGCCGTGTCGTATTTTTTAAAAAAACCCGGTTTGTCATAAAGACGGGGAAATTTTGTGAGGCTCTTCTGCTTCGTGCTCACAAACACGCAGGCTGTGGTGCTGCGTGGTGTTGGTCCGACTGATCAACCCATCCTGGTGCACATATGGGAGCTTTGTTGTAAGTGCAGCCGAGGCCAAGGTTGTCCTGCGAGTGAAAGGCACCTATTGTGAGTTCCTCAGCAGGGTCCGCTTTGTTCCGCGGAGGATTTAGGTGATTACTTCACAGGAAGCTGACACACAAAGGCCCTCAGATGTCATAATGATTAGATGGGGTAGATAGAGTAGGTGGTAACGGGACGAAGGAAGGAGGGCGACAGTGTTTCCCACTTGTTTTTTAGGTGGGAAGTCGCTCCCAACAGCAGAGCTGGGGACTGGTGTCTTCTCTTGCTGTCTGCGGGCAGCGGTGCGGGTGAGGCTTCCCCGGCCAGCAGCCCTGCAAGCTGCCCGCCTCTTCGAGCCACTTTCCTCTGAAGATGTGATTAAGTGGTCTCGCTGAGTGCAGCAGGGAGGAAGAAGCGGTAAGTTCTGGTGTCGTTTTCGTGTGCCAACAGCAGGGTCTGTGGAGCACGAAAACAGGCAACTCTTTGGCACCGAGCGCTCACTAGTGAGTGCGAAGCTTAAGATCTGGGCAAGAGAGGCATTTTCAGGAGCGTGTAATGTTCAGGGGAACTAAATTGGTGGTACCAAACCACACTGATGTCGTGCCTGCGGCACGTCCCAGTAGCTGAGGGAATGCTACTTAATGGGAAGGCAGTCTTTGTGTAAACGAGGACAACAGTTCCATGCAAGGTTAAAACCTCTGCCGCCACCCTGCGCGGTCCGAGTCAAACTACGAGGTGATGGAGGTGAGGGATTAAGAAACCGTGCTCTGTTCCCAGCTCTGGGACAAAGCTGCTAAGAATAGAGGTGGGATGAGGAAGGGGAAGGAAAGTTGGGAGGAGAAGTCAAGACGTTTCCTTTGAGGCCCCTAACGGGCCTGGAGAAGTTCAGAGATGACCTTCTTTTCCTCTTTTCTGTATCCCCGTAGCCTTTTCTGGACGCTTCCGCTCTTCCTGTCACCGCCTAGATAAGCACGGTTCGTTCTGGGGCGCTTTCAGCCCCTCTGCTTGACCTCAAACAAGCCCTGTGAGATTTATTGACCCAGCCTAGTTTTTTCAAAGGTGCTAATAGCCTGCAGCCACCATTGACTTCAGATAGAGAAAGCGATGCTCAGCACTCTCCTCGTCGATCAGCCGCTCCAGGCTGGACGCTTGAAGCTTAAGACGTTTGTAGTTAGGGGGTGCTTTTGAAAATGTGGGTTCCAGACACCCTCGTATCTGAGCTTCCTCATCTATCAAACAGAAATTGGTATCATCGGGCTGGTTAGCGTGATGCTCGTGTGTCCCTCCGCGTGCTGGTCTCGAGGTGCACTCAGATGACTGCTGGCAGCTGAAGCGGTCTGCACGAGGAGGCTGCCTGGAGCCGAGACGCACATGGGCACCGATGTGTTCCGGGTTGGTCGTTAATGTGCCCTGAAACCGGTCGGCTCGGCTTTAGACAGCGTGACCGTGGTTCAAGCGAACAGAGTTGCAAATGTCTGAGTAAACAGTGTCTTTGTAGGAGTTCTTTCAGTTCTACACCTGACAAGTGTGATTAAAAATACAAAATTAAACACAAAAAGCACGCGCTTTTCTATTTACTTTTTACATTTGTTTTACTCTTCGAAAAATGCCTGTCATTCTGACTTGTTGGCAATGAAAGGCCGAGCCAGTAAGGAGAAAACACATTTCTCTCTTCCCCAAGGACTTTGCAGAAGCGCCTGTCGTGCAGAAATGCAGACTGCCTTTAGACTTGAGCTGGCCCTTAAATTGTGACTATTGCTTGCTGATTTTGGCACCTCATTGCCAGCATTTCCGTGGCATTTCCAGCAGAAGAGCACAGCTCCCAGCATGAGCAGATGACAAAGTTGAATTTGACTTTCAGACCCTTCCAAAATGAATAAATAAATTGAACCAAAGCGAAGTCAAAGCACAGGGATTCAAGTCGCTGATTATAATGTCTTTCATTATCCTGCGTGGTGTTAGTCTCTAGAAATACTTAAAGGAATTTCTAATGCAGTGTCACCCTGGAAGAGCACTTTTGTACTGATGAGGTCGACTTCAGACTAAGGCACAAGGGCCAAGTTTGTGTCGTGCAAAGCAACTTAGTCAGCACGGTTTGTCGTAGGACGAGTTCAGCTCCCCGCGTGTCCGATCACACGCACAGCGCGCAGGCGAGGTAACAAGTATCATTGTCGAATCAGCATTCCAGGCTTTGCTTGTTGTACTGCTGTTGCCTGAGTGTCTACGGCCCCCGTTCTGTTCATCCGCCACCTCTGTATTCCTTGAATGCCGGTGTTCTCTCTGCTCCATGTGGCTGTCTTGTTCACCGTGGATGGGCGCATACTTTTATGATTTCTTGGGCGTTTCCAGAGGATGGGCAAATTAGCAAACCAGCTTCATGTACGGGGGGCTCTGACAGACAGGCGAGCAGCTTTGGGTCTCGCCGTAGGTATTTCCTGAAAGCTTTTTTAGTAGGTGATTCTTTTGAATCCCCGCAGGAATGTTCAACAGAAGCAAATCTGCCTTTTGTTCCACAGAACCCAAGGAAAAAGGCAAATAACAAAGGGAGTAACAACGGTAATCAAACTGTCCCTTTTGCCCGTTGCCCTGTTAGGATCAGCTCCTGAGCACACGCGTACAACTTCGTGATGTTGGCGTGTGGGAGCAAGGTGGCTTTAGGAGTTCCCTGTTGTGAACCTCAGAGCTGTCAAATGTCATCCTGGCCCTGAGACGGCAGCAAAGGAAGCAAAATCAGTGTTGGTTCTCAGTGTGCCACGTGGCGGACTCTTGGAAGTGGTGCTCTCCAACACGGTGAGTGGCAGAGGCAGAGGCAGAAATAGGAGGAAAGAAATAGTCTGGAGGTTGTGTTGAAAAACTCAGTTTCTGCTCGTGATTCTGCCAGAGGCTGAAGGCTAAGTAAACCTTGCTTCTGTCGTGCAGATAGTTCATTGCCTTATAACGGGATTACAGGTGTGGTGGCTGTGTACCACGACCCTGATGGATCCCACAGCTGGTCACTCAGCAGTTAAGCCTTGCCTGTCCCTCCAGGACTCCTTACCCTGAGCAGACCCTGCTCTCCTCTCTAACTCTGGTGCGTAGGTTTTCTTCAGGTCATCAAACCGGGAGCGCTCTAAACCCGTCCTTTGTTGAGAGCAACGCAGTAGTTGAAGCAGACAAACAACTCGTCAACTTTATCAGAGTTCCAGATGCAAGAGCACTTTACTTCGCTAGCACAAGAACTGTGGGGGTTTAGACAAAATAATAAAACCAGCTGCACACAGTTCCTCGCCTCGGTTTCTTCAGCGCTCTTGAACATCCCTTGGCAACACACAGCAGCTCTTTTAGATCACCAGGAATGCACCTACGAGAGCTGGCGGGTATAGTTGTGCTGCCTAGAAGAGGGTATTCTTTTCTAGGTGCCTGTTGCAGAGAAGTTGGCCCGTGTTTCCTCTCAAGTTCCCGTCAAGCTGCTGTGGCTTTGTGCTTTTCAGAGCCAGGGCAAGCATCTGCTCTCTTTGTTCTTCCAGGGAAATTGCATTGTTCTAAGAGCTGTCCCTGCAGACGCATTTGGCTGAGCTGCCTGCCCTAGGTTCAGGCGGCCAGTGTCCTAACGTGCTTCCACTTGAATGGAAGCCATCAGTGTTTAACAACCTTCTGTTGTCCCTTATCCAAGAGATGTGACACGACCCTGGTAGCAAACGGCTGGTTCTCCTGAGTATCCAAGGAGATGGTGTTGCATCCTGCACATGAGATTCTGTAAGATATGCTTAGGCAGCTCCCTTGCCTCATCACACCCTGGTTACATCCTTAACTATACGCTTACATCCCTGCCCCAGTCTACCAGCACAGACATTCTGACACTGTGTCAGTATGGGTTGTTATCCTACAGGAAGGGAATTAGCAGCATCAGGGTAAAGTTTTTTGACATCTCCTAGGGTTGGTATATCTCCTAGGGTTTCTTCTTGAAGACTGATAACATTTCGCTCACGTTGACTGGAAGAGAAATACTGGTACAGCAATCCCCAATACCAGCCGTGGGCTGTTCCTGACCGCAGATATCCTCTGAAGCATCCAGACCTGGGGGAGTCTCCGGGTGGTGGTGTCAGGAAGGCGTCTCAACGCTGAGCGAACGCACCGCGCGGACAGTGGTACCAAGGAGCGCCCTGGGGACGGGCCGTGGAAGCAGTCCTGGCGGGCAGAGCACTCCAGTCAGATTCACCTGGACGCTCCGAGGGGCTGACCGCAGACGAGGGGACGGCTCTGCCCGGGGATGTGTTTGTTTCTCCTAGACAGAGGCAGTGTGTTTGCGCCCAAGGGGATTCTTTTTGCAGTAGCAGCCATGGATGTAGCTGTTTTCGGCGTCCCAAGACCTTGAGTAACGCCAAACCTCATGAGTACTGGAATGCAAGAGACTCCTCCTAGTGCGACAGACACTGCTGCTCCAGCCAGGAGCTGTCTTCCTTTACGTTTGGCAGGCACTCTCTCAACGGTGGGAGGCTCTGAATGCTCCCGTACTAACCGATGGCAAAGGCAGCTTGCTAGACCTAGGAAATTTAGTGTCAGAAAACAGAATGAAGAAGTCGGTGAGGAGCAGAGAACGGGCAGAATGCATGGTCGGGACAGTCATGAGGCGGTTACGCAACGAGCAGTGATTTACAGAATCGGACCCTTAATTTCTCCACGCTTTTGCTTCCTCATCTAAAATTGGGTGTAGTCATCCAGCAAGTGATACAAATTGGGTCTGGAGTCCCCAGATGGAAGTTGCCAGAGAAAGCAAGTTATTCCTTGAGGTTTTGGTTGTTGAAGAGTGCTTGGTGTTTGAGGATAGATTTTTAAAAAACCTCCTAAGTGATGCATTAGTGGTTCTCGGTTGTTCAGCTACAAGTAAATTGTCTCAGCAGCTACCCATTAAAAGAAAGAAAAGAGAGAGGGGGAAAAAAAAGGAAACAAAATATTGACAACTGGGCTAAAGCCAAGCATTCAGCGGTAATAGTGCAGTAATCGCGTGCTGCGGTATTGTGTGCAGATGGGTAAGAAGAAAATGTACAGACTCCTGTGGGTTTGGTAGGCAAGAGAGATTACTGGTCTTTTTCAGCCGTCTATCTGACCGTTGATAAAAAGGGCTTGCTCTGTATCTTTTCTTTCTTCCTTGATCAAGCCTGAAGCTTGCGGAGTGAGGGAATAAAACTTACATCTTTGGCTGTTTTTTAGAACAGGAAGTTGATTTGATTTGCTGTAGGTGTCAGCAGGTTAGCTGGTTCACCAGCTGTGAGGATGAGCTTATTTTTATAATTTTTCAACATATTCTTTACTTTTGTTGTTCAAAACTATCTCAGTGAGGTTTCAAATTCAACGGCCAAATCCCAGAGATCTGCAGTGGCTTAGTTTGCTGGGCTAAAGGCATGAGGAGTGATGAGGGAGCAGTAAGTAAATTGCCGTAGAGATAACATCTAGCTGACTTAATGGTTACGCTTTTTCTTCATTTTTTCGATTTTGTGTGAGAGCTAGTCTACAGTATTTGGAGTATTAAACGCTGTACTCTGAGCAGCACTCATAATCTCATTTTATTAAAAGGGCATTCAGGCGATCAGCGTTCAGTCATCCACCGCCCCTCCGCGAATGGTTTTAGCAAGGAGCACCAAGCGTCTCGACGCAGGTTATCCTGAAAACGCGCAGATCAGCTCTCCGTCGCTCTTAGCTGCCCGCAAGTTCACTAGGCCAGAGAGCTTTTGAAAAACTGACTTCTTATTTCCAGGTTCGCTGTGGCCCCGTGCGTGTAGCGCGGGGCTGGCGCTCAGCGACCCCATCCACGGTGATGTTTTGGCTCTGCTGTTAAACGCCCGCTGATTGCTGGGGGGTCAGGCTTGGCCTCGCGCTGTGCGCCCGTCCCTGCCGCTGTGCTGCCACGGGCAAGGCTTTGTGCCTCTCGGCTTCAGCTTACGTGGTGGTGGGAGGAAGGGCTGATCCTTGCTTGGGGCAGGGGAACGGCTCCGAGGGCCTCCTGAAGGCCCATTCATCTCGGCGCTGCGTGACTCCACGACAAGCCTAGTCACACGCTTTGTAAAGCGTTTTGGGTTTCGTGAATGAGAAGTGTTGTGCCAAAGCCAGCTGTTGTTATTATTTATGCCGTTTATTTACTGGTCACATCTCTGGGAGCTGGGGAATGGGAAAAAAAATCAAATCAGCAGATTCACTTTGTTTGTATTCAGTTTCACTTTCAGTGTTTGGGGAACACTGATTTGTTCAGCACTCCTCCTTCCTCGAAAACCTCCAGTTTTACATAGTCAGTGGAAGCATTGTCTCCTTCTTACACGTAGGTGTAGGCATCGTTTGAGGGTTCTGACCATCAGAGGTTTGCTTCCTGCAGTGCGTGTTCTCCCGTTGCCTTAGGAGAGGTGGTCGGATCCCTCAGCAGGGCTAAACGTGGCGTCAAGGCTTGTTCCCATTTTGCTAAGCCCAGAGCACTTTCAGACGTGCCCCGGCTCAAGCCGCCCCGCGGCTCTGCCGGCCGTTAGCAAACCCCTGGCCCCGTACGCCCATGCCAGCTCCGGCGCCCCGTCCCTGTCTCACAGCTACAGAACTGAGGTCTCCCTTCTTCCCCACGTCCCTCGCGGCACGTGCAACGGCTCAGCCCTCGTCTGGGAGCTCTGCTCCCCGATGCCGTGAGCGGCCCCGGCGTTGGGCTGCGGCGATACGGCTGACGCAGCTCTGCCCGTTCCCGTCGCAGGCTGTGACAGATGCCCCCCTCACGTGTGATCCAACAAACGGTGTCTTGTAAAGTTGGCAGAAGAGAAACTCAGGAGGAAAGACAAAGCATCTCCCCCGCTGCTAGCTCAGACATCAGCTCTGACTCTTTCTTTGCCGGCAGTCGGAGGAGCTGGAGCTGGCCTGGCAGTGGTGGGGTTAATAATCGTGGCATTGGAAGTATTTGCTCTTGATGTTGCTGAGGCTTTTTGAAAGTGGTCAGAAATGTGTGGTACTTCTGAGTTGCCGGTGAAGCACTCCACATAAAACACAGCGTTCCCGCAGCAGAATAACAGCTTGTGGTTTAAATAAATGTTGTTATTTCTGCTCTGCTGTAGGTGTACATGTATGTTTTGGTTCAGTGACTGCCAGATACTGTAAATGAGTATTGATTTCCTTTTCTATTTTAAGCTTTTCTGCAGAAAAGGCATCCCACATGCCCGTAGCTTTCTTTGCCTGTACCTAAAGTGATCGCAGCCAAGTTACCGCTCATCCTTATTTTAGTAGTTGCACCCCAAGTTGTTCGGGTCCCTGTTCAACTCTTGGCGTTTAAAGCTGCTACAGCTAGCCCTTTTCAAGAGCGATCCAACAAGGGAGTGTTCCAGACTCGTGGCAAGTGGCTCCTTATTTACACGAGTGTGGCAGTTCTCTGCCGTAGGTGAAGCTGCCTTGGTGCTGGAAATGAAGGAGCGTTTTAGGAAGCAAGCCTGCCAGAGCTGAAGTCTCTGGACAGCCAGATTAGCTCGATGTGACCGAGAGATAACACAGACGTAGGTTTGGCAACCACAGGCGGAAGTCGCTGCCTTTTGTTAGCTGTTAAATCACCTGTAGGTAAAGCATCGCACCTCAGCCGCGGTCCGAGTTTCCTTGGGTTCAAAACGTGAATAAACATTTCAGCCTTTAAAGCACACGCTGTGGCGATCGCTGTCCTCGCAGCGTTCCGGTGTCTCACATTTAACTGCTTACATTCAGCTTTCTCTCCTACCTCAGGTCTACAGCAAACGTGGAACAGTAAATTAATTGGAACATGCTCAAAGCCTCGGCAAATGCTTTGCCTGCGACATTGCTGATTTCCCACAGGAATAGCCGCCGATATTGATTTTGACAGAGCCCGTAAAGCCTCTTGCGGCAAAGATTCCTCTCATAGCTGCGCTGGGCTGAAGTGCAGCTCTGGGATGTGCCGAGATAGGATTTTTCATTGGAAATGAATGTGCTTAATCTCCAAGTGTGTTCAAATATACATAAGTGCTTTCTGATTAAGAAATCAGTCCTTGAGTTTCTGTCTCTAAGTTTGTGGGATAATTCCGCCCTGGCTTTTGGAAAATCATGCAGGAAAAGAAGGGCTGTTCGGGGACTCATGTTATCTGTGACATCGCAACCTTGTGTGAGTTTGTCGGTGTGTTAAAGGTAACCGGTTAAGATCTCTGCCAACAGAGAGGACCGCAGACAGAATTGGATTAGAAAGGTAAAAGTGAGGGCGGGTAATTGACTCAGTGCAGTGATCAAGAGTTCCACGTTACTGCTGGAATTGCCTGGTTACAAACCGTGCTACCAGGTCTAAGTATTTCAGGGTATTGAAGTTTTACGTTTTGCTTTAAACCGTTGTCATACGATTGGGAATTGCGCAGTCAGTGCTTTATTAAAAAGTAATAATATCATCCTGTCTCGAGCTCACAGAACAGGTAAAGTGTCATCCCCTTTCTGGCTCCTTACTGATTCACAGCCCTCTCCCAAGCTAGTGAAGATTCGCCCACGGAAGCCCAAAATGCCCGATCAAAGCGCTTCAGCTGCGCAGCGTTTATTGCAAGGAACGGCTCGGAAAGGCTCTGACCCCCGGGTGCCCGACGTGCGCTTTCCAGCTTCTTCCCCGCGCAGGTGCTGGGGTGGTGAGCTGAATTCTTCCTTTAATAACTTTTTCAATATTGCTTGTCATGAGTTGTCTGTACCATCCGCTCCCTGAAATAACAGCTTGAGACTGGAGGTGATTAGAGCCCTAAGACACAGACAATCCCGTTTTTAAGAACTACTGATTTTGTGCAGAGGCTGACTCTGAAGGACCCCCGGTGAGCCCAGGCTCAGGCCGCTGGTGATGTCCAGCTCCTGCATGAAAAATACCGTGTGAAAAAAGCGAAGCCAGAAGGAGTCTGCAAACTTGTCTTAGAGGACTTCGGGAACGGCTGCTTGACATTTAGAGGTAGTGTCCTCGGCACCACTTCATGATTTGTCTCAAAACTGTAAGCGTTTCTTGGTAAACATTTGGAAATAACCAAGCACGCAAGCGTGTTGCTATGGGCTTAAAAGTCACCAAGTACTGGTGAGGACCTAGCCAAAGGGGTGGCTTTACTAAGTAATTTCCATCATTGGAAGCCTGCAGAGGCTCAACTCGAGCTCCTCACCTCGATACCGCGGTACTGTTGTGTAATTCCATCTTCCGTGCTAAGCAGAAAGATGAGATTAAATGGTCAACGTGGGGCTGGGATGCCTTGCAGGGAGCGCTCCTGCATGGCTTGAGCTGATCCCTTAATCAGGGGATTCCTTTCTAGGAAGCCTGCTTGGTCTTTTAGGGTTGAGTTGGGTTTGTCAAGCTACGAGCTTGTAGCAGCTGTAAGTGGCGACAGTGCTCTGAATGTGCTGAGGCTGCAGGGAACTCAGTAAGAAGGAGCCGGTTTTGCACGGCGACTTTGAAACAGAGACATGCTTTTGTATAAAAAACCCTTCTTTGTTCAGTGAACAGGTTTAGTCCTGACCTGGTGAGCAGTGCTGAGTTTAAGCAATAGCGACCGTGCAGAAGAAAGCTTCTGGCCCTTTCGCTGCAGCTTTCTCAGGCTTTGAAAGGACAGCCCGTCTAGTTACACACGCCTTTCTTTTTCCAAGGCTTTGGCTCAGCAGGCTGTGCCTGCATTTCGATTTCAAGAAGAAACCGCTACACGGCTGGCCAAGCGGTAGTTTTTGTCCCTTTGGAAGTCATTCGAGGTTCACTGCCGGTCCGTGAAAGAGGAGGAGGAGGAGGTCTGCAAAAACTGTTCTTGTCCTTACTCCCTGGCTGTTGGTTCTCCACCGAGAATCGCGGTCCTGCAGCCGTCTTCCAGCTGTGGTGGCTTTGCTTCCAAGTGAAAATTAGTTTTTAATAAAATTAACAAGAAGCATCTTATTTTTTGTGATTTACAAGGGGATCTATGACAGAAACTCTTTTGCTTCTTTGAATGTTTTTCTTCCGCACCTTAAAGCTAATCTAAAAATTTTTTCAGGTTGACTTGAATTTTGCAGCTGACGTCTTCCACTTAAGTAATGCTTTGCACAGTTTTCTTAGAAAGACCCTGACTGTTTTGTGCGTTCATCCTTGTCGCTCCCCTTGGGAGACGGCACCTCCATTCCCTCTCTCTCGTAGCCCTTGTACCGAGGAAGGGCTGAAGCAGAACAAAGTACGGAACCGGGCTGTCCGATTCAGCTGTAAGGTCCTGCCGCGGTTCCACCCGGGCTCGCCCCAGGTCATCCCTTCCTCAGTCCCGTGTCCGTGAGCAGTGCCTACATGTGCCGCTTTGGAAATAAAAGGCATAATTCTCCTTTCAAGGATTCCTGTGCTCCATAGAGGGGCAGCAGCAAGAGGGAGGCGCAGCTCCAAACCCAGAGCTGCCCGTGTCCCGAGCGCTTGTCTGGCCTGCGGATTCAGAGCGGCAGGTCTGGCAGTCAGGTCTGCCAAGGAAAATCCCACCTCTGGTGTCAAAGCCGGGGAGTGTCTCCCCGAGGCGGTCCGTGTAACCCTAGAATCCCTCCTCTTCAGTTCTATGCAAGAAAGGGGTGGGAAGATCCAGCCCATGAATTTCAAGCTACGCACCGCACGTTTCACCTCTGATCTCGGCCCTGCGTCCCCTAGAATACTTCTTCAAAGCTTCCTTGAAACAAAACGCAGCTGGTCTCAAACGCTAACGTTGCAGGGATTTGTCTAGAGCGATGCAGTTGCCGGGTCCCAGTAATCCCTTCCCTCCCACCCCCACCTGAAGTTTCCTTCCTCTCTTTTCCCTATGTTCGACCGCTCCAGTTGTTCTCAGTGCGGGCTTGCTTTTCAGACAGCTACAATAAATCAGCGCGAACTGTTTCTCCACGTCGTTTTGTGCTGGCTCTGGCTAAATCCCGTTGAGCCTTTTGTTTTGAAATACATCTGTGCTACCCGGTTCTGTCTCTGCACCATTGACTTACGGTGTCTACGCTTTCTGCTGTTGTTGAATAACCTACCCACGTTCCTCCTCCTGGAGATCGTGGCAGCTCTCAAACGTCCTCCTAA
This sequence comes from Steatornis caripensis, assembly GCA_013398225.1. Lineage (NCBI taxonomy): Eukaryota > Metazoa > Chordata > Aves > Caprimulgiformes > Steatornithidae > Steatornis > Steatornis caripensis. Next base: position 267,563 of record VZSC01010139.1, read on the forward strand.
CTCTGCGCTGCCGAGGGATTGTCGTGATCTTGAGATGTGTGATGCAACGTGCCTGCAAGCCTGGTCTCAAGAGAGTTGCTCGTGGAAGCAAGCGCAGATTTTAAGACTGAGCCCTAGGTCTCTATCGTGTGGGGCAGTAGGGTGCTGCCCAGGCTAACAGCAGCCCCTTTGGACAGGCTTGAACGGGAACTTTCAAGCCTGAGTAAACGGGGGAAGAAAGTAGGAAGCAGAGTTTGCTGGAGGGGTTTGTTTGTTAATTGCCAGTTTAGGATGTGGACAGGAATGAAGCTACTGATTCTACTAGACTAGACCAAACCACATCAAACACAAATGTACAGAATCCTAAATCCCCACAAGCCCTATAAAATCAAGCAGAAATTACGTAGTGTGAGCACAGCACATGGTTCTTTGGCAGATTCTGTGGCGCTCAAATGTTTTTCACAGGCTAAACTACTACAGCCTTGAACTTCGCTCAGTCTGTCTGGAAGAGGTGAATTCCTCTTATGAGATAGCCATGCTGATGCTACACAGCCTGTGATATTGAGAGAAGATTGGTAGAGATTGACTCCAGGCTGTTGCTACTCTGACTTAATTTTTCTCCTGAGCTGGTACAAGTAGCCGTAGAGCTGCTAGTTTAACATAACATTGTTCAACTTCGATGATAGCTGAGTAAAGAGGTGACTCCCCAGATTATGCACCTACATGTCAAAGCTGAGCGTGGATGGGCCAGTAGAGTAGAGGCTAAGAATGCAGTTCTCAAAAAAAAACCTGAGCAAGACAACAAGCAAAGCTCCTTGAAACATGGCTTGGAATTGGGAGCAAAGTCATTGCCTCTTGTGCCTTCAGCAGGACGTAACTCTGCATGTGTCCTAGAGACGGAGGGACGGCACGAAGGGACACACCTGACTCCACCATAAATTTCCCCGTCTAACTGGAGTCACCAGGCTGATCCCTTGGCTAACTGCATCGGTCATGAGCACGCACAACACGAGAGGAATTGCCATAACTATTTGTAATCCCTGCCGGTGTCCCAGGTTTTGTCAGGGTTGCCTCAGGACACAGATCGGCTCAGGGGAAAAAAAAAAAGTGCAAAAGCTGGCTCAAAAAGCAGATACAGCCCGCTTCCAAACTTCAGGTCTTATACCCAAAGCGAGAGGCTCAAGAGCCGTCCAGAGAAAAGGTCACCCATGTGTGTTACAGTGAACAAAACAATTCATTCTTCATTAACGTGTTCTTGGAAATGATGAGCTGGAAATTAAAAAAACCAAAAAGGTAATTTTTAACCAAATACCAAGGGTAGGAAATTGGAACGACAATTAAAGCTTGACAAAGTTACAAGCTGCTTAATGCATAATCTTATTATGTGAAAGATAACTTGGCCTCGTAATCAGCGAGGACCGCTAACCCAGCTAACGCAAGAATGCATACCTTTAATTGATTTTCCATTATAGTACATTTTGGAAGCAAAACACATATCCATGACATTACATTCTTAACAAGTTAAAAAGGTTTATGACCAACTATCCAGCTGCTTGTCCAAAAATGCCGCCAGTGGAATGGTTTTGATAAATAAAGGTTAATTGTTCGCTGTGGGTCTAAGACTCAGGCTGATGCCAGCTACAAAGGAACTGATAAATCAGCTCAAACGACACACCAAAATGTAATGATTTCAGTGAGTCAGTCATTTTTCTGGCAGCCTAGCTAACTCAGAGCTTTCCTGTCAGTTTTTAAGAATTGCTTTAGGAGTTTAGTGTCAAGTATTCGAAACTGCTCAAGTCAGGTGTTCTTTGTTAGAGTTGGTCTGGGTCTGGTAACATCATACGTAATACCGAATGAAAAGCATAGCTGCCTTGCACAGAATAACCTGGTATTGGCTTAAGTTGCAAGGGCTTCGTTTAGGAACACACTTCTGCATGTGAGTAAATCAGTCCTTACCCAGGGCGGCGTTTATAAATCCTCTAACTTTTATCTTGTACTTTCTAAGTCCTACTGACTTTCATGAGTTGAAGCAAGTTTCCTGAGGTTAAGCAAGGGCTTAAGTATTGTTCTGAAGAGGGATGCTTTTGAATGGGCGGGAAAAGGTTGCATTTTTCATAGATGGAGTCATAGGAAGCTTGTCTTCAGCCTTTTGGTCTAAGCCCAGTCTTTTGGGTTATTTTTTGGCAATAAAAGAGCACGCACGGCGTCCTGCAGAAGTGCCTCTGTCCCCAGAGGACACAAGATGTTAAAATCATACCATCCGGCTCGCAACCTTCCTCATCTAGTTCAGTTTCGACATCATTTTTGTTGAAAATAAAGCAAGAACATGGGTCTCGGCATCCAGCAGGACCCAAGTCCGGAGTTGTGTTTCTGGCCTGCCCGATTTCATGGCACCGCAGCTTTCCGAGTGCTGTTTCCAGGTTCCTTTCTTCTAATGACAGAGCCCTAGTTTAAGAGGGCTCTTGCTCATTTGCGTAAGGCCGGTGTTGCAGTTTATTTTCCCTGCAGTCCTTCTGCAATTGGTTGTGGAATTGCTTCTCTGAACAGTTGTACTGGCGCGGCAGAGCGGGGAGAGGTGGCAACGTATGCCCAGCAACACAGAAGGTGGGAACCTCTGAAACTGGTTTTGCTTTTGCACCTGAAGCTGAATTCCTGCCCCGCAAAGCTGCTCCGCTCACGAGGAGTGAACGATTAGAGGATGGGAAGGTACGGCGAGAAGTACGGAAGGGATGCAAGCGGCTAAAACGCCGATCAGCTGGTGGCCTCTCCGAGCGGCGGGACAGAAAGATGGCGTGTTCACAGGGGTTTGTGCGCTCCGGCTTTGTGTCGCAGCCCGGCCTCTACCACTCGCAGCCTCCCCGGTTCAGGAAAGGACGTTCGCACGTGCCTCGTAGCAGCTGCGCGTGTGCGTACGGCTCACTGAGCACGCTGCAGCTGCAGCATGGGAGGGACTGGTACCGGTCACGGGGGACCAGGACAGGGGAGATGTGGGAGCCGGGACTGGTCGCTGGTATATGCCATCACCTCCTAATGGGAGATTCGTAAACACAGCCAGTAGCCGATTTGAACAGTAAAGGCAAATATAGTCCTGCCCTCTTGCTGTAATGTGTAACTGCGTCTGTTTGCCACGCTGTGCAGCACCAGGAGGCAGAAGGCCATGGGAAGGGCAGGGCTCTGTGAAAACAATCTGTTGCTTTTGCAAACAGCGGTCAATAAACTGGTTTCCTTTAATAGCCGTAACTGTTGTCGCACTAGTTAGGTGAGGGCAAGCACGAGGGCGCTTACACAGGCTCAGCTCCTGCGTGGGCTTGGTGTGGAGACGCGCTTGCCGCGTGTGGGGAGACGGTGCTGTGGTGTGGTCGGGTGCCTTCCTGAGCAGATTCCTGAGCAACGCTGTTTCGAGACGTTCAGCAGTTCCAGCCCCACCAGGCACAGCCAGCTGACGCGTCCAAAGACACATCAGGTTTGCCTGCCTGCGGTTAGGCCGGAGCTCGCATGGGCCCAGGCACGGGGCCGCCTCCGGCAGAAAGCTCTGCAGGCTGCGCACGAGGTTTTCTACCCGAGATGTCCCAGTTTCCAAGGATTTCGCCAGCGCAATTGCAAGAGCGAGAGGTGAAGAAATTTCTCCCCAGGATCAAGATGATACGTGGCCAATACGCAGACCTTGTTTGAACAAGATTTCCGTTGAAGCCGTGCACAGAGGCACTGCAGTCCTGCAAAATCTTAAGGCCCGCAGCGTTTCTGTGTTCATTTTGAACAACTCTGTTAAAGCAGTCTCTGATACTCCGTTGCTCCAGCCGTTGCAGAAGGAAAGAGCAGGCTGCGATTCGGGAGCAGGGCTGTCTGCAAAAGCGGTTACGTACAGTGAAGAACTGCTGTCAGTCAATCTGATCACTCGTTGCATTTTCATGCCAGCTCGCTAGTGAAAATGCGTTGAACCGTGTATTTGTTCCACTGCTTCAGGTATTATTTGCCAAATCTAAGCATGTTTTGTAATGGAAAACGGGAGATTGGGCGAAAGAGCCAAGTCCTTCGATCCTTGCTCAGATGATACTCAAACTATTTTCAAATTCTCAAGCCGTCGTGTTCAACGTATGGCCTCCGTGCTGAGGCCCAAAAGCTGGAGCTAAAGAGCTGCGTAGAAGCGACCTAGTTTTCAGTCAGTAAAGCCACTCTCACTTCTTATTGAACGGCAAGGCGAGCTTTCGACACAGCGATCTGGAAATTTTGCTCCTTGTTTATGACTACTGATAGGACAAAACTTCCAAAGGTACCCAGGTCCTGTCCCCAGCTGCTTCCGTGAGGGCTCTCGAGGCACGAAGAGCTTCAGGAGTTTTATTCAGTATTTTACAGACAAATAATCACGCAGGGCTCTTCCCCGTGGTGCGCAGAGGCTCAGCTCTGCAACGCCCGGCGCCGCTGCGCTCGGTGAGGGGAGAGGCTGCGGGAACACCTTGCCTGTCTGAGGCGCTGCGGTTTTTTCTCTTCTCACTGGTTCCACAGAAGATGAGGGGGCCGAGCCTCCAGCAGGATGCTGTCAGGCAGTGTCGTGGTGCTGCATCGGTGTGAATGAAAGCAAAATTAGGGCTTTGCTGTCAGGGGCGATGAAATAACAGCAAGAATTTCCTGGCGCAGATCTCATTGCCAGCTTCCCATTAGGTTTCATTCACGTGATGCATTTCAGTGCGTGCATTCAAATAATATTTATCTGAGAAATGAAGGGCTGTATTCAGTCAGCCAAGTTAAACTCTGTGCCTAGTCAGCAGAAAAAATATATTGGTCCTCTAAAGAGAAACCGAGGGCTTAAGTAAGACACTGAGCAGAGAGCCTGTCAAGAGGCAGGTCGTTGGAGGTGTACAGCAGGCAGACGTGGCCTCGCTGAGTCTGCTGGATACCGAGGTGATGGCTACACAGGAACTTTCTGTCACGTTTCCTTAGTTTTGGCGCCGGCGTCCTGCGCACGCGGTGCCGCTGCTCGCCGTACCGCAGAGTGCAGAGCCTGCGGGTTAACAGCCTGCCTTTGCTTCACCCCCTGCCCCGCCGCTGCACTCCTCCACGTTTGGCGGATCTGCGAGCCCCAGGCTTGCGGTGTCTCCTTAGGTGACGCAGGGCCAGGGCGGAGGTACCAGACCGTCACGCGTAGGTGGAGGCAGAAGCATTCGGGTGGTGCCTGCAGTTTTCAGGGCTATGGACAGAATAAGGGCTCGCTCTTCCTGCGCTGGCCACCGTGTCTCCGCTGGGCTGCCTGCGTCTGGGCGAGGTGGGACACGTAAAGCCATGATGCCGCTCTGCAGAAGGTCAATATTCTGCGCTGTGGAATGAGCAGTGTCCCCATTTCTTCAGTATTTGGAGCCGTAATAATGGACGCCGCACTCTGAAAATCAGACTGTGTGGCAAGCGCATTGATAACTTGACAGATCTGTTGGCCGCGGGAGATGACAAAGGAAGAAATGACTGCTCCGCACTGATGGTTTGGAAACCTTCAGTGATACTAAAGCACGTTTGTAAGGCACAGCAAGTTAAATATGCTGCATAACCTAACCTCACCCTTGCCAATTAGTATTAGACAGATACCAGAGCATCTTTGCGTCGCTGCTCCTGTGTTTGCAGCATGCGCTGTAAATCCCTTCTGGTTTTGATGGGGGCTCTTTCAAGTTGTCCAGCATGAGCAAATACTTTGAAGCAGGTGCTAATCAAAGAGCTAGAGCAGGAGTTTCTACATCATCCAACATCTTTTTTAAGTTTAACTATATTAAGATCAAAGCAGTTTATTGCAGTGAATACACTGTCTAAAAAGGTAGTCAAATCTCAATCAAAGTAAAGTTGAGGAATTCACTAGCTGTAAACTGCTGTCGCTATTTCACGTTGTCAGTTCATTTAGTATTTCACTGTTAATGTACTGAAAATGTCTGACTTGTAGCCTTCAAACTGTTTTGCGGTGGCCGATGTTGCAATGACAGATGGTACTTTTAAACGAACAAGTTATGTTTATGTTGCTAAAGCTGGATTTTCAATAGTCACCTGTCGAATTCAGCAAAATGTCTATAATTTCGTTGCTCCTTCTGCTATAGTTCTGATCTAATTCTATGCAGACTCTGCCCAGTAAGAACACTGGGCAGGTTCATTCAACTTCAGTCGCTCTCACTTGATGCCATTGCAGTAAAAGTAAAGTATCATTGGTAAAACTGGAATCTTCAAAGAGAAGTATTTGCATGTCTTTCGCAAAGAAGTGTCTATTGACTGCTTTTTTTATGATCCCTGTCTGCAGCTGCAAGGCGGCTGTGTTAGAATCACTTTAATCGCCTAAGTGACGCAACAGGTTTGGATCAGAAACTGGTAAAATTACCAGAATTGGGGTCAAAAGATAAAATTCCAAACTCCGACCAAAGTTCCAGACTCTGCTTGAGACCGATTCTTTAGCTGAAATTTCATCTCTAAGAGTGCTCTGTAGCGTCAGACCATGCTGCAAGTTACAAAGTTAAGGACAGTGTTTGTGTTTGAAACCACTGAGAAACACCAATCCCGAAATAAGTCAATGGCAACGCTTAGACTGCAGGAGCGGCGTAGGTGCCTCGAGCCCAAGGCGGAGCTGCCCAGCTCCAGGACTGATGCTGATGCCCATCCGCATCTTGGCCTTGCAGCAGGCCGCGGTGGCAGCAGACAAGCGGGAAAGAGCAGTGCCTGTCCCCTGAGCAGCTGACTTCCATGTGCTCCGTCCTGCGACCACCTGGTGAAGGCCAGGTCGGTGGTAGGTCGGCATGGCAATCGGTTCCCCTCCGTTCAAGCCCACCTCAGCCGTTACACGCTTACCTTGTATTTGCTGATGTCTGAAATGCTGCTGCTAAATTGACCGTGCTGTTTTTACTTGCAGCTCTGAAGCCTTTGCGGGTTGATTGCCAGGTTAATGATTTATACCTTAATGCTCCATTTAGGGCCCTCGTGTTTATCGCTCATGGCGCTGGGGAACACTGCGGCCGCTATGATGACTTGGCCCAGAGGCTGGCAGGACTCAACTTGTTTGTTTTTGCCCATGACCATGGTGAGTAGCCTAAAACAGTACTTGATTTACAGCAGCTCAGGACTTTACTGAAGTAAATGCCATTAAAGCTACTCAGCAGCGAGAGAAGAGTCAATAAAATATTTACACCTTGGCATAGATGAGAAAGGGATCATCTGCTGCTTTGTAAAGACCTGCGTATTGAGTCTGTAAAAAGCCATCCCTGTTTACCTTGAGTTTTCCTCAGCCTTGTCCTTGACGTTACTGCTGGCGCTATTTTAATTTCTCTGTAAGGGATTATTTCTCTTCCACCTGTCTCCTGGGGGGTGAGGGGGTGTTGCCCACTGTGGAAGTGGGACTAGGAGCCATTTCTGCTGGACTCGTGGTCGTTGTCCTGAGTGATCCCAGAGGGGAGGCTGAAATGACAGTGTAGCTTTCATCTACCGATACAACTAGGGCGTTGCACCATTGGGAGGCGCGGAGACATCACAGACCTTGCTTTGGACACATCTCCACAGTCCGGCAGGCACCAGAGCTGGCTGTACACGCCTCGGCCCTGACGAGAAAGCACCCTGAGTGCGTGCGAGGCTGTGATGACACAGCAACACCTCTTCAGCCCTCAGCCAGGAGGTCTGGGCGACGCTGTGCCGTGCAGACTTACTGTCCCAGCCTCTTCTGGCTCGAAGCTCTCTGCTCTGCACTCTGTTCTGTGACGGAGACACGCTGGGTGTCACCAGGTCCCCGGCAGCGCGTGAAGTAGGACAGCTCGATACCGGTTTTGAACCATCTGTCCTGGTTCTTTGGTAGCCTCCTGTCACGCCTGACTCTTGCAACTTCATGACCTCCATGTGCTTGGAAGTCTTTGCTTTGTTTTTATCCTTGCAGATTGCTGTCTCCCTGCAAGAGTCACTCTAGATACCAGCAAAATGGATCGGTGGGATTAGTGATGGCAGGGGACAAAAGGCGAGGCCAAATTCTGAGCTGACAGGTTGAAACAGGGGGAATCGCCATTAGGGTAAATCTGATCTCCTCCTGGCAGATCCTCCACTGACACTGGAAAGTATCTGCAATACACTGGAAAGTATACTGCGATTTACTTGGCTGAAGCTGCGGCTCAGGCCTGCCCCTAGAGCTCCTCAAAGACAGGGCTGCTTCATTTGAGCCTGAAGATCCTGAATGTGAGGCATTGCCCCATTTGGTCCGCGAGAGGAAAGGCAGAACCTTACTGAATCCACGTAACCAAGGCTTCCGCTCACACTTGCCCTCGTGACTCCCTTCCAACCACAGCACTGCCCTTGATGTGCAAAAACGAGCCGTGTATTCTCCCCAAAAAAGAGAACGCCTAGTCCTCAGGACAGCTTGCAAGGGAAATAAATAAAATTTTTCTGGAGAACCGATCATGTGCTGTGTTCAGGGCTGCCTTCACAAAGACAGTTGACCTGTGCGGAAGCGTGGTTGCTGACCACGTGAGTCTCTTTCTCGTTATACAGACACACCAGTTCTAAGTGTTGATTCATTCGTTTCGATATACTTCCTTCTGAGCTAAACGCGGGCTAGCAGCAGTCTGCGGTAATACCGGTAGAAAGTGTCTCCGTTCCTCTCTGTTTATCAGTGTGGCATAAAGTTCATGAGAAAGGCAAGGGAACAGGCCACGTGCTGCCCACGCTGCAGCTGCTGTTAGCAGACCACGGACAACATACGCGAAAATTTACTGAACTCCGGGACACACAAGCAGTTTTTTCAGAGCCACGGGGAGCCTACGAGAGACTGCGGTTGCTCACTGCGCGTGCTTAATGTCGCGCCTCAGTCCCTCATTCCCTTAAAACTTGATAAAGGTTTTAAGAAGTAGAGCTAAAATAACAATATTTGAAGCAGCAAGCCTAGAAGAAACAATAAAACATTGGATTTATTGCATGGATTTGATACAGAGAATGCCTCTTCTGTTGCTGGAGAAGGGCCTTTGGGGTGAAGGTTCCTGTCGGGCATGTTTTGTGCTGTGCAGTGGCACGGTTATTTGCTCTCTTTTTCCTTGAATATCTTTTCGGCTAGAGAAGCGCAAATATTTTGCGGGTTTTTTCTGTAAGACTGATGTTGCTGGATTAGTTAGTTCACTTCAGTTTGTACAAATCTGGTTGCTCAGGCCAGTTAGCAACTGTCAAACCTTCCGTTTTCTTTGTAAATTCAGTTTGGTTTCCTTCATCAGCCGTGGGGAGAGGGTGAAGAGGAACCCGAAAGCAGAACAGTGGAAACACAGTTGCGTAACACAGAGAGCTAATTTAACCGAGCCCAGATCCTCCATAGGTTGGACGGGCAGTTCACGTATTTTGGACGCTGCTTGCACGGGCAGAGTTCAGCGTTGAGGATAAATGCGTTTGATGGAATAAAATTGATGGGATAAAATTGTTTGATGGAATGCAGGTTACAGCCTGAGCTGGACGCCAGCGGCAGCTGAAGGACATACACACCTCCATTGCCAAATTTGCTTGGATCAGACTAGGAAGTTTATAGCTTTCCTCCATCATTTTATCTATTCCAAATCACTTGAACAGTGTGTCCCGTCCTTTGGGTGTCTTTGGGTGATATTAATTATTCAATGGTGTTAGCAAAATAATTGCTTTCTGTTCCCCATCTCTTACAGTGGCTCTCAGTCTCAGGAGCTTGGCATGGATTTCCTGACCTGGACGTTTGTTCTGCTTCTGGTATTCTCATGGATAAAATTCCCGATATAGGTGCATTATCCGTGAGATTATTCATGCGGTTCCACAGTGTGGCTAGCATGATTTCCCAAATGAGTTGGGAAGTTACTAGGGCTGTAGTACGCGTGACTTGACTGATTTATGTTGTGTCTATCCTTCGGTCAAAAGACGGAAAAATAATTTCCGTTTATGTTGCCGAGTCTGTAGGAGCTTTTGCCCTGGCTTTAAATCCTGCCAAAGGCTGGTCCGCACCACGGTTTCCTCTTACGCAAGGCCTCGGCAAAAAGGTTAGCACTTCACAGAGTAACAGCATTCACCCAGTTTGTGTCTCAGTATTGCCCCAGAAGGCATCGCTGGCGCAGTTCCCTTAGTGTGCCGGGATTCGTACATTGACTCTTTGGGGCATTTCGTAGTAATCTCGTACGCATAGATACGCATTAGAAATTTTCCACAGTGGTGGGGAAAATTTAATTCGAGAAGAGCTCTTAACCCTACCTTGCATCTCATGTTATTAGATTGCTTTGTTTTATATCCATCCCATGAAAGAGGGAAATGGCATGTCTTTGTAATACAGCGTTTTTTCCTGCCGTCCCTTGCATGGTGGTGTTAATAGGCGGGTAACTGTTGCCCGTGATGCCTGGGTTTACTTGCAGTGCAGCGTCATGAAGGCAGAGTGGAGGCTGCGGCGACAACCTCGCTATGCATTTCTGCACGCTTTAGGTATCTTGAAATGACAGCTCACTTTTCAATTTCCTTTCGATATTACTATTATTTTATTATGGCAACATTCTGATGCCAGGAAAAAAGAGACAGGCAAACGTATTAGGTTATTGGCAATCAATTTAGGAAAGCCCTCTGAGAAGGAATACCCGTGGGAGATTCATCAGACTGGAGTGATACTGTAATTCTTCAGTCAGTCACAGGCAGATTGCAGCTCCCTTCGTTGTAATGCAGTATTTTCAGGGATCTGGAAAGCTGAGAGCCAAGGAAAATGAGAATGAAGGACGGAGAATGTGGCTTTGTTTTCTCAGACCAAGCATTTTCAGTTGGTAAAGCACACGACGTTCCAGCTATCCTCACCTCTCTTCCCGGAACACCTCCTTTCTGAGATCTTACTCTACGGTTGCATCACGTGGCCGGAGCCCAAAAGAACTGCAATTTCACCTTCGAAAGTACACGTCAACTAATAGCGGTTACAAAAGCATTTCCAAGATGCAGGGGTCCCAAAAATGTGTTTACTTCTCTCTCAGGCCTTTAAACAGTAGCGGCACCGACCCGCTCTTTCACTTGGACTTGCTGATGCTTCTTACAGGTGACGTGGCTGTCTTACGCGAAGATGAGGAAGGTGCAATACTTAGCCCTAACCTAGCAGCAGTTCCTAGCCCTCAGATTTGCTTGAGGACAGCCCCTCCACAGCCTGACTCTCTCTGCAGACAGAATAAAACCTCTGCCTGTGCCGGTACGCGGAGACCTCCGACTCTTTGACCCTCTTTGAAGCTGTGGAATTTCCCACTCTCGAGTTATGTGTCACATCAGATCAAAGCAAAGGTTGCAGCTCTGACCGCTTGTTCATATTCCTTAGACGGTCTAAGTGAAGTCCAGCTTGGCTTTTCAGCCCCGCTGCCACTTTGCGTGTGGGGAGCGTTTCGGGGGGGTTAGCAGCACCCTCTCGGGCACCTGCTGCGGCCTGTGCTCCCCATTAATTGTCTCAGTTTTCTCTATTTAATGAAGCACTTATTTCTAAGTAGAAGATAGTTGGAGGAGAGATTTTTAAGTGCATCAAGTATTAGCTGGTTTTCGTTCGGGTTTTTTTTGCAAGTGATTGCTATGTTGTTCTTGCAACTGTTAAAAGACCATTTTGTTGATGAGAACAGAAGGCTCTTAGTTATTCATAGCGCTGGGAAGGATTGATATGCACAGGTTGAGAAGGACTAAACATGGTCAAACTGGGCGCGGGGAAGTGACTAAGAAGGATGTCAGCATTAATAAGAGCGAGAATTAGGGTAGCGCTGTGAGTGAGGTGTAACTGCTCATGCACAGCACCACGAGGCGATGTTCCTGGAGAGCAGCGCTCCCCGATGATGTGACCAGGCGGGCTTTGGGGCGATCTCCAGGGACGGAGTCAGGACAGCCTTGGCAAACGCTATCCGGAGCTGGTTTGCTCGCAAAGCAGCACAACTGTTCCTTGATGACCGCCGGCAAGGCTGCATGTGGGCTGGCTTGCCCATAGCAATCTGTTCTCTTCCTGCTTCCTCGGATTGAGTGTACCTCACTAGAGCGAGTTAAACTGCTTTTTTGCAGAGGCGCAGGAAAGAATGGCACTTACTGTTTGCATTTCCTTTGACAGGAGCCTTACAATTCGTTGTGGGGCTTGGTTGTTTTTTTTTTTTTCAGAGGAGGGCTCCTGGCCTTCAGCATAATACGTCAGCATTGCTGGGAAGTAAAATCTTCCATATGCACTACTGGAAATAACCACGGGTATGCACACATCGGCGTTTGCAGGAGTGCGAGGCGACCGTCCCGCCCATGAGTCCTGTTTGCATTCACGCCCCCCGCAGTAGGAAGAACCTCACGCAGAACTGGGATTTGCTGGCACACAAAGTTGCACCACCTGAACCGTACCGGCAGCCGTGCTCTGAGCAGCTGGACCACCACTGCTGCGCTCGTCCTTAGACAGGTGCTCTCCTTGGCTAGGAAAGACAATACAGCCCTAGCTGTGTACCTGTATTAGTGCGTCCTCTTCCGAGCTTTTTCTGAAGCGATGGAAGTTGTTCTCCCAGGGGAAATTCATAGTGCTGCCCAACCCCATGCATAAATACAGGTCCTGAACCTACCGCATGCTGCAGGCAGAGCTCCTGCAGTGGGGTAGCGTGGCCGGCAGGCAGAGGTCTGCAGTCGTGTGAAACCGGAGTGTGTCCCACACACAAGTGTCTTGGGCGGGTGGAAAATGCTGTTAGCGTTCACGGGCTGGAGTGGCGACTGCACGGGCAGGAGGGGAGTCCGAGCCCCGCGGTCAGGTTGAGCTCCCCCCTCTCCCTCTGTATTCCCTCTGCATAAAACCCGACTCTTCAAGAGTCAGGGAAACTCCTCCTTTTAATATTCTTACTAACAGCTCCAATCTGAAGACTCTTAGCCCGTTCGCGTTTGGCAGATGAGGACTGCTGCAGGGCCGTTTGACACTGACAGTTCGTTAAAATTGTCAAGCAAAGAGGAAAGTGCTTCAGAGCTTCAGATTAAACTTTGCAAGAACATTCCCTATGGGGAAATTATCCCTTTTGTTCTTCAAATTACCTCGACCTGTCTGTCTTCTATGATGATTCATTTGGAGTGGAGCACGATTAATGTGTCCCACCGTGATACAGGTGTATGGACATAAATCTTTGTGCATACAGCTCTGAAAGCTGCTAGATTGAAAGCTCATGCCAGAGCAAAAACAATATAATATAAGGGAACACTTAAATGATTCTTTGCCCCTTGATCCATGTTAAGTGTCGTACGGACCGATGAGCCCTGTCTGGAATTCATCCATTCTCCCCTTTTAACCCGGGCGAAGACTGAGCCGTAAACACGGCTGTGATGTCAGAAGCAGGCGGTGATGTGTGCTGCGTGGCGTGCGGGCAGAGACGGAAGCTGAGGGGATGTTCCAGAGAAGAGTCATGCTGGTCTGCTCCACCTCTCGCGTTCTCTCCTGGAAGCATCTGCTATAGATTCCGCTTAGCTGGGGGATCCCGGAGGAGACGGCTCTTTGGCCTGGCTGGCAGAGCACTGCCAGTGCCCTTTTATCCCTGTTTTGACTCTATGCGGTACGGCCGCAGACCGGCCCAGCTCTCCCTGGCCTTTCCTTCTCCAGATGTTGAACGAAGGTAGCAGTCAGGCTTATCTGCCTTCGAGGGCAGCGGTGAGGAATGCTTAGCGTGTGCGGGGCACACAGGAGGTGAAACCACAGCACGTAATTACAGGGTGAGAGTTCAGATACTGCAGTACACTGTGTAATTCCTTAGGCAGTGAGAAAACTGTAAGAACCTGGAGCAAAGTCCTCCTATAAAACAAATAGCTAATGAGTTAACTTACTCCTGCCACCCTTTTCTGTTTCGGTTGCGGGGATTCTCATGTAAAGTGGGGCTGCGGTGCGCGCTTCTCCCAACGCAGACGTGAGTTGCGAACTCGAAGACCAAAAAGTAAGGGTAACGCGAGGTAACTGGGAGACCAGCCAGCCTGCCTGCCACCGGTGAGCTGCAGCCAAAGTGAACCTCCTCACCTCCGGCTCTTGCGGAGGGACGACCGCTCTTGCAGCACCGGCTCTCAGAGCCACAGTGGCAGCTTGCTAAGGAAAACAGGTCGTTCTGTTTGAGCCTCTTGGAAATGATAGGCAAAATGATTCATGCTGCTGAGATGCAACTTCCCCCGTGCGTTGGACAAGCTCTCGAACACACTCTTTCGGCTGGGTAGCGTATTTTGTCTTGCTGTCTCGCGGATTGCTGCGTGGGCTTGGGCTCTGTTGGTGGTCGTGAGACAGTACCTCCCAGAGGGGCCGCAGCTCCCATCCTGTGGCACAACAGGCAGCTGTGAGTACTTTGAGATGGGTTTTATTAAGCGGAGCTGTACGCACTGGTATTGTTACTTTTGCGCAGCTCGTTAGGGACTTGTGCAGCCCAGTCTTCCTCCGGCGAAGTCATCTCGGTCGGCAGCGATTCTGTCACTTCAGCGCTCGCCCTTCATTCGCACTGGGATCATACAATCCCGAATCTCTGCTGCACCACGTGGCACCTTTCAGGGTAGAACGCATTGTTCCCATTTGAGGAGAGCAACTACACAACAGCAAGAAAACACTCGGTGGGTCGTGAAAGCAGATACCTACAGTGTCTCGTGCTCCAGAGAACAGCACAAGCTGGGACTTGGAAATGCAAGTGCGGCTTTTGTTTGCCTTGTGAAGGCAGGTGAAACAACGCTGTCAGGCCAAGAAGCAGCCAGACCACAGCAGACTGAAAATGAAGAGACGGTCAGGCTGCACACAGCTGCTGTGTCTGACAGTGCACGCGTAAGACGCACTGGAGTGTTTTGCTTAAAACATTTGAGCTGGGAAAGGGGCAGGAGATACTCAGAGGTGTTTCCCCTCCACTCCGCTCAAAGGATGAGACGTTCATTGTTTCACGGACTTCCCAAGAGTAATGTGGGAGCCATGCTGATGTAAAAATGGGGGAGACATGGTCCTGCACCTATCTTTTAGGCAAGGGTGTTGGGAAAGCATGAGGACCGGATACGCCTTTAGCACAGACACATAGGAGCAAGAGCACCTGAAATCAGACATGTAGTGTCACTTAACGCATGCCATAAAACATGCCAAACCTGGGCTGCTCAGAGCAGTCTGTTTATCTGACCAGGGTTTTCTTAAGTCATATTTAATTGTGGTATAGTCGCTAAGACAGGCAGATAGGTTCTGCGCGGTAGCCCCGATCTGGATGCAGGCATTGTTTGGATGGGGGGAAAGGCAATGCAGGTGCTTTTTCACCACTGCCCCTATACATGGTCATTGCTAGATGATAGTGTTGGACTGCAGTAACGATTGCAAAAAAATGGTTATGGTTTCCTCAGTTGCCCCAATAACTCTGCTCCTTCCAACCACTCAACCGTTTCCTCACTGCTGTAGATCCACCCTGTAACAATAGATTATTGGATAAACAACGGCATATCATCCAGTTGAACAGGAGCTTTGGCTCAGGTCCTGGCTGAGCTGAGCCTGCTCTTCGTGCAGCAGAGGTGTGGTTTGAGCGCCGAGTGACGCGGAGCTGGGACACGCCGCACTCCAGCCTTGCCCCATCGTCCTTGTGGCGTGAGCCGTTCCCCTTCCTCGCTCCATCGGGTGACGAGAAGAAGGTGCTACAGACCCAGCTGCCCTGGCTTTGCTGCAAGCGGCTTTACGAGGGAATCCCTTCTGGGACACACCGGGATCTGAGGCGCTGGCTTTTTGCTCTGAAAGGAATGGGCCGTGCAATCCGCCCTAGTTCTCCTGATTATTCACTGCTTACTAATGAGCAGAGGGAGAAATGTCAGTGGGTCATTCCGTGAGATAGTACATCTTCTGAGCAGCTGCTTCTTGAACAAAGCCTCGCTGTTGGCCTTCACACAAGGAGGCGTGAGGCTGTAACAACGGGCCCCAGTGAGAGGGGACGCAGCGGTGGAAGGAACAGAGTGCTCCCTTCTGAGCACGGCGACTTTGGGCGTGGAGCTGTCGGCACTGGCCACGTTCCAGACCGTGCTCCTCAACCTGTCACTGTTAACTGTTAACAGACTGCATGGCGCGGGAGAGGCACGTCATTCATTCGGGAAACTTAAAAGACTTCCCTCTTCCCATGAGGACTGAGTCCTTCTGGCTTCCCTTCCAGGATTCTGCCTCTCAGATGAGAGATCCCTCCGTGACAAAGAGGAGCGGGCGACTAAATTTGTGCGGAGTGCCAATAATGTTGGGACTAAGTGATAGGAATTTTGGACGAGTGGTCCTGAAAATCAGGAATAAAACATCTTCTGTTTGGACACAGAGTTCACTCTGGTGAGTAAGAGGAACAAAGGAGGAAACAGCCGTGACTGAACAACCTGGTTTACAACCTGTTGTTTTGCTCCTGTGCTCTCAAAGATCTACGCAACTGTCATTTGTACTCAGCCTTTACATGCATAAATCAATCCCCACGTCTAGGGTCAAATTCTGCTTTCACAGCTGCTCAGGTAAATCCAGGATAAGTCTGTCGCCACGTCAGAAAGCAGGTTCAGGCATTTAACTTGTAACCGCATTGGCTGTTAGTGATGGAGGCTCGGCAATCATCTCGTGTGATGCTTTCAGCACCTTACTCACTCTCTCGTAACCAGCTTTGCTGGCTGTAGACGTACAGCTGCGTGCAAGACAGTTGAGAGTGGAGGGGCAATGACCCGATGGTTACCAAAGATCCAAGGCTGAGATAACAGATCGTTTCGTGTTGCTAGCGGTGCCTGTTACCTGGGGCTACTGGACAGGCATCAAACCTGCCTCAAACTTTGTTCCAGGGGTCATTTCCTTTGCCGACTTCCGTGGCAGGACATCAGTAGTTCATATCAGCAAGGACTGTGGCCTCAAGAAGTGTCAGATGAATCTGTATTCCTAAAGGGAAAAAATAATAAGCAGGTGTTGCACATACTGTCGGTGGACCCTTGTCATTAATGGGGAGCACTTTCAGCCAGTTTACAGGGCTACCAGATTGTGGGAAGTGAGCATGTGCTGGAAGGCTGCTGCTCACAGAGACCTTGACAGGCTGAAGAAATGGGCTGGCAGGGACCTCACGAAGTTTCAACGAAGGCGCTTGTGAAGCTCTGCATCTGGGGTGCGGTAACCCCGTGCAGCACTAAAGGTTGGGCGCTGAATGAATAGGAAGCAGCTTTGCAGAAAAGGACCTGGAGATCCTTGCAGACAAGTTGAACGTGGGTCGACAGAGTGACCTTGTGGTGAAGAAGGCCGCCACATACTGAGCTGTATTGGAAAGATTGTAGCAGCAGCTCAAGAGAGGTGATTATTCTCTCCCATTCATCATTTTTGAGAACGCACGTGAAGCGCCGCGTCCGATTTGCTCCCCAGCAAAAGGAAAACATTGACGTGCTGGAGCAAGGCCAGAGGAGGCTGTCAAAGCGATTAGGGTACTGGAGAACAAGATGTACGAGGAGAGGCTGACAAAGCTGGGCTTGGTTGGCCTTAGAAGAGAAGGCTAAGAGGGGATCCTAAGAGGGGATCTTAGGGTTTTCTACAAGTCCCCAGTGGAGACAGCAGAGCCGGACTCTTCTTGGAGGTGCACAGTGGTGGGATGAGAGGGAACTGACACAAGGCACAGCATGAGAAATCCCAATTACGCACAGGGAAAACTGTTTTCACCATGAGGGCAGTGAAGTGCCGGAGCAGGACTCAGACAGGTGGGGAAATCTCCCGCCTTGGAGATATTTAAAGCTCAACTCAACAAGGCCCTGAACAACCTGACTGAGTGGGAAACACTTTGAGCAGGGGCTTGAACTAGATAATCTCCGTATGTCCCTTCTAGCCTCAGGTATTCTTTATGAACTGCAGAGCGTCCCAGCTGCTAGCATTTGGGATGTTGCTTCCGGAATTAAAGCACAGAAGGTTTTGACGTGGGTGAAGAAGTGACCCTCTTAAAAGCAGACTTCAACGGTATCTACAGTTAGGAACCGCGTCATCTTCAGGGAGACGCTTTTCGATGTCTTTGCACAACGAGAAGAAGGAAGTATGTTTATTTTCACCTTTTCATGAGCAATTTTTCCATAGCAACAGCATCTCATTAATGTGACTAGCTTTCCTATTGTTTATTTGTCAGATGTGTCTAGTTTGGAGGAGGTTGTTTCAGAAGCTGATTACTGATGATTCCTCACCTATAAATGTATCTTCATACAGATGTGGAGTTTGTCATCCTATTGAGTTACAGATGACTGTTCCAAGTTACTGAACGCCATTTGAAAATTCCAGAAGGAAATGTATTTTGTGATATAACTCCTGCTGGATTAAAGCATAGTCCGGTTTCCTTCAATACGTTTTTAGACAGGTAACAGGAGTCAAAGGAGCGCAGTCCACCTCAGGTGAGGGTCTAGTTCAGCACTAACCTGGAGGAGCAGCCTCACTAAGGAGTGCAGTATAGAGAGCTCTTCCTTGCATTGGACAAAGGCAAAGGACAGGCAGCTTTACAAAGAGAAGGAAAACTTATAACTAGTCAACAAATGGCCTAAACTTGCCATCTCATCTTCATTTTTAAGATGCTTTGTGCCCTACCTACATTGGAAACTACTGAATAAAATTGCTCTTGCTGGACTGAACAGCTACCGTATCACTTAATTATTCCCTAAAACATGCAAAACTTTTCAAAACTTCAGAGGAGGGAATTGGTTTTCTTTACAAGTAGTGGTCTGAAGTCACGGGAAGCTCACCTGAGCTGCATGCGTTTGTGTGTTTTGATCAAAACTGGCGTCTTCCACCAAAAGTTGCTGCTAAGGGCTTCCCTGGGCCTGCCCCACGCAAACCTCCTGCACCGTGTTAGCGCCGCGTAAATGCCGTGAGCTGATACAGCTGATGCGGTCTAAGCCAACCGCAGGCTCCTTGAGTGGGGCACCGGCCCCCCGCAGCTTCACAGTCCTCTCGTGGCCCACGCTCTTAGATTGGCTCGAGGGTCGGGGCCGGAGCTGCGCTCGCCAAAATAAAGATGCCGAAGCAGCCCGTATGCTGCTTTTTGTACTTTGTAGTTCGAACGTTCGTTGTGCGATTGCTTGTTCGCTCATTCATCAAGTGTGGTGTGTCGTTCCAGAGCTGGTACGCCTGGTTCAGACGGGTTATTTCCTCCGTCCATCACTAGCCCTCGTGATTTTTCTGGGAGTAGCTCTGTCTGTTACGGGCCATGAGCCCTTCTAAGGGCTTGTCTCGCAAGTCCTGAAACTAATAGACATCTTTCTTATTACAAAAGATGCACAGACTTTATTAAGAACCAAAATGTTCTCTAGCAGCGGCTGCAAACGAGACATTGAACATTGCAGCAACAAGCCCCGGAAGCAGAACAGACAATGAATGAAGGGAAAACTCGTCCTTTTTCAGTTCACATACTCAGATTCTTCCCTCTAATCAGCCTGAGTGTTGTAGAGGAACATACTTGGTTACAGTGCCTGGTGTTTTCAGTTAATCATGTTCTTCCTATTGCGCATTCATTTTGAATGTGAAACAGGACATTTATTTGTTTGTTAAAGCGTGCTCTTGCTAGCAGCACGGACAGGAAGACACTCCCTGGGTTATCGAGGCTTTTCTTCCTGCAAATAGCATCCCTCTGGCTGGTTCACAAGTGCTCAGAGCTCAGTTTTTAGCCAGGTTTGGTTGCTAGCAAGCACTGTTGTGGCTGAGCTGTTCCAGGCTCTTGCTCCTCAGATTCTTACAGACGCCTCACTTTTTGTCCCAGCGTATTTTTGCCTGCTTTTGTCCTGGCTTGCCCAAGTGCGGTATTCCATCCCACCTCTTTAGAGATGCATGTTTCAGTGCCAGCGTTTTTCTCATCTCCATCTATTAGTTACCCACAACACGTAGGTTAAGGGGATTTCTCTTTTGGTCTCGCACATTGTCTGCGACGCCTGGCAGAGCGTTAACGTTAACTGACGTCTCTCGCTTCTGTACCGCACAGCCCTTGGCCCTTCCCTGGTTCTGCCTCTCCTTCCCACTTCGGGGCACGGAGCCGATCTCGTATGTGCCTGATGCCCTCAGCTTCGCCTCTTGCTCCTTCGGGGATGGTGCCGGCGTGTGCGCGCCCGGCTCGGCGCTGCAGCTTCTCTTTGAGAATGCTTCTAATTTAAAACCATGTTTATAATGTGATTCTTATGTAATTTGGGGGTTTCTTTCTTAATCGCTTAACGAAGAAGCAAAACAGCTTCCCCGGATGTCACGTAGCTTTGGGTCTGGCCTACGGTCCATTTTGTTTCAATAGAGCCGCAGTTTTAGTAGCCACAGATACCTCTTACAGGTAGTCCTTCAGTCCGTTGCGCGACGTCTCAGGCTGCTCATGGCAAAATCCGAACATGATACCAACCCACTCCCAGGGGACTTGCAGGCGAAGAGCCCTGAGCTCCAGGGATGCAAAACTGTTACTGAGAATGGCTCTTCACAGGCTGAGAGGAAGATTCAGCCAGTGAAGAAAGCAGCATAGAATAAAGTGTCTGTCTGTCTATCTATCTATCTATCTATCTCGCCAATATTTAAAGAAATGAGGCAGAAAATCGAGAAAGGGCAAACTGCAACTGTAGAGCATTTTCTTGTGTCCAAATGCTAAGCATCCGCTTTCAGAACTGCCAAAGGAATGGGGTTGTGGGTGGAAAACAAACAGTACTGTGCCAAATAATTACACGCCGTTCGACTGGTTTGGTAGTGACGTGTCCTTTGGCTGAGTTTGTGTTCAAGATTGCACCTGGAAACTTGACCACTTCAGAAACAATGCAGAAAAGTTATTCTGTACCAGCTAAGCCTGTGCTTTACACCACCCTCTGCCAGTGTTGCCCCAGGAGTGGGAATAACCTGTTTCAGCCATGAGGCGAGATTTCCTGGGGCATTAAAACTGATGCCACAGAGCCTGTCCTGTGGCACTCGGGGGTTAATTTCTCTGAAGATACCGTCAGTTCGTGGGGAAAGCTGTTATACCCACAGCATCTCTAACGCTGGGGTTTGCTCGGGGCTCGGCAGTACTCCAATTTGAGAATCCTTGTTTAGCTTCAAAAATAATGAAGAAAAAAAAAAGTGCTGAATTGAAGATGGTACAAAGACTAATGCTCTCATCCCAGATCACTTAAAATTGATGTTCTCCACACTACATTTGTTTTCTGGTTCTGAATTTATCAAAGACAAAGTGTGCTGGGAGACTCTGGCAGTTTGTCTGGTGCTGAGGACTATGTGGCCTGACCGCGGCGGCGCCAAGTTCGTGCTCAGTTCGGCGGAGGGCCGGGGAAAGGGAGAGGAGGCTGGCCACTCTTCTGGACTGAGACTGACTGATGCGACCTCTTGTTTTCATTACAGTCCCACACCTTTTCATGAACCTTGCACCTATTCTGCCCAGAGTTTGAAGACAGCTTTCCCTGAGCTGCCAATACGCCCTCGCTGACCGATTGCAAAGTAGCTTGCGTAGCCCAAAAGCAACACACAGGTCTGTAACCTGCAGCAGCTCAACGCTTGTACCTGTGCGTTGTTTACTGGAGTGCAGACCTGCCAGCTAGTATTCATTGCCTGCTGTCAACCAGCCATGGTTTGAAACGAGTAATAGAGCACCGAGAGCAGTAACCTGCCTGTTTGATCCCGACTTGTTTGGTAAATATGTACGTAGCGAGGATTTCAGAGTTGCAGGGAGAAGCGTTACGGAGAAAACGGTATAAAGTGCTAAAAAGCAGCTGAAACAATAACACTTCTATCAATCTCTACCAAGAAAGGACAACAGCGTTTGCTGCAAGACAAATTTAGTAGAGCTATTTTCTGGCATGCTACTTTCCCCGTGACTTTCCCCGTGCACCTTCGAAATACCACCCAGCCGGGCGCCAGCTGGCAGCCGTGGGGGACTCTGCTCTGGCACCCTGGGCAGAGTTGTCCCTCCCTGCCAGACCTGCTTAATCAGGAGGGTTTTTTCTTAATTGTGTTGCTCCCGGTCAGATCTGGTAGGGTTTGAGTGAGCTGCAGCTCTGTGCGGATGTACCCTGTCGAAAAAACCAACCAGGAAAGCCTACCCTTATTTCAGACAATCCACCAGCTGCTCACCCATTGAGCTTCTGCAAAGTGGGTATAAAAAGCTGTCAGCTCGGGAAGAGTGGTGTTTTCTTCCTGCCTCGTCAGGAACGGGGACAAATCCAGTCTAATGAGGGTGGCACTGCCGTGTGGCGATGCACAGGAGCGAAGCAAAAAGCGAAAATCTCTTTAACTCTGTGGGAGAGCTCCCTTCGGACAGGTTGATTGAGAACTGGAAGTGCAGCCCGCGGGGAGAAGTGACCCCGAATGCCGGAGTCTGCTAATGAGCTCTTGGCAGGTTAATTGGTAAAACACCTTGCCAGTGTCTTAAAATGTGATTCCCGCTTCTTAGAAACATTATTAATATTCTTTTGTCGGTTGCTGAAAAAATTATATAACCAAAACATCCATACCAAGATTGCTTTGAAATAGAGGAATGCTGTGCCCCGGTGCCAAGCATCTCACAGACTAAACACAGCCCACCGGGAGCCCTTGCTCTATATGGGAACTTGTGTTTATTTTAACATGTAAATAAATTGGGTGAAAAATGGCTCTTTTAAATTATTTTTTTTCATTCTTGGTGTGGGTTCCCAATGGGTGGCCTGTGTGGACAAGAACCTTTTGAAGTTATCTTGAAAGGAAGTTGCTCTTGTCCCCCAAGACGTTCGTCAACGGCACGGGGGGAGTTGCTACATGATCCAGCTTTCATCTTCTTTTCTTCTTGATGCATAGCCTACTGTTAGCAGGGAAGAATTAGGACTGTCTTTCCTGAGATGAATTGATTCGATTGTTTTCTGAAGCATAAAAATATTCGGGGCGCACGTACGGATTTTGCAATGCAAGTAGCTGGCGCGATGCTGCTGCAGTGTGCCGGGCAAGGCTCCCCGCTCAGAGATCAAGAGGTGGGTCATTAACTTGCGGCGCTATTTGGAGGGGAACAATCAGGCGGGTTGTGCAAACTCTCAGGCAGGGCAAATGAAACCATCTTTAAGCAAATAGAAGAGCGAGAACTGAATGGCCTTTGTTAAGGAAAAAATGGAAATGTTTTCTAGTTAAACAAGCTGTCATTTAGGACTTAATAGCATGTGCGTGTTGGAGAGCCAACCCACATGCCAGCCGTGCTTTGGAATAAATGGGCAGGGAAGGGGAAGGGGAGTGCCGTTCCACTCCAGCGCCGGCTTTTTCATGGAAAACGCTGACATTTTGAATTGGTGCCCCAGCTGTTTTAAAGCTGGAACTTGGATCAGGAAGTTAATGCAAGTGGACTTTCATCCCCGTTTTCATCGGGGAAAAAACAAAGTTTGCACCCTTTTTTTTGGATTTTATGGTACTAAAACAAGAGAAGAAAATCGTACGCATGTTTTTAAAGCTAAATAAAAACAGCTGGGAGATAGTCCTCGGCTACTCTCCTCTTCCAGTGAGTGTGGAACTCCAGCTACCATTAGCGGTATCTTAAGTCATATGTGGGGAGCAGAAGAGAGCCCCTTCTCTGTTCTGAAGAGATCAGCAGCGCATAGGTCAAGTGAACCAGTGAGACCCTGGGTTAACTCCAGCAAAGCCCGTGCGATTTTTTCTGCGGTATCTAGGCGCCGATACTGGTTCTATGTCACACCAGACCAAGTCTCTGAAGACCAACTCTGATGCTCAATAAAGTCACGTCAATGATACTTCAGGAAATTATGCGCTCTTCATGAGAGAGGGCAAAATCTCAGTGCAACACTGCAAGAACAACAGTTTAAAATTATTATAGGGCCTTAAATAAAATCACTTAGTGCCGGATCGTAAGACTCCTTATGTTGTGCCTCACTGATTATGTATCTTACATTTATATTGTGATTTTCATCCCATGGGAAAAGAGATTCGATAGGAATCGTTTCACCCATCTCCGAAAGAAACTCTTTTGCAGAGGAACTCAGCAGCTGCTCAACCGTCTAGGCCGGCTTTGTGCAGCATTTTCAAATCACCGATCCCAGCAGCCTGGTAGAGAAGGACAGACCTCTGGGCTGTCTTTGGCTTTAATGTTCTCGAGGGCTGGCTTGGGAGCTGGCGTCGCAGAAGGGGCTGAGGAAGAAAGCAGAACACTGTTGTGTGTGAGCTTTGTGGAGAAGGAACTGGGCTCCGTGTTCCTCCTTCACGGGCCTTAGCTTCCACCAGCCATGCCACAAGCAGCGCCCTGATTTTGCGATGGGAATGACAAAGCTGCCCGGCTCCAGGCAGCGTGGGAAGTGACTATGGTACGTGCAGGTTTCCGTACCATCTTGCTCCCTTTCATTACGTGACGTCCCAGGAGACACACTTCCAGTCTGGCCACAGTGACTGCTGTTTGCAAATGCAGCCTATAAAGAGCTCGTTATTTTGCAACACGAACACTCAGATGGGTTTTTTCAGCATGTTTTCATGAGCAATGTGATGTTGCAGGAAGATTTTTTAAGGAACTGCAATTCAGAGCCAAATTCGGCAACAGCGTAAGAAACGGGCAAGTCTTCTAAAGCCAGAAGAGCCGTGCTTGTATCCGTCAGAGATGAATTGGCTCTTAACATCGACGGAAACAGTTTGCCTTGTCGGACAGAATTAACGACTGCTCTGATATGTACCAGGTCATTTTGTTTATCATCTCTGGAGTACAGAAAAGATTTTAAATGGCTTCAGCAAGACGACTAGCTCTCTGCTCCTCAGCAATAAGGCACAAATAATTTTAGTATAGAAAACTGCCTGTTTCTTCTTTTTTTTTCCTAACCGAGACAACAAACAATATAACTCTGTGTTTGCACTGTTCTAAAAATATCTCAGCTCTGCAAATGTGTCTCTGATGTGGGAGGAGAAGGCTTTCAGTTGGCTGCGCTCTTTGTGTGAGGCAAGTGAATAAAAACTATCCAGCAAATGCTGAAAGAAAAATGATTTTCCTGACCTTGAGAAGGAAGAGGGAGGCTGACAGGCTTGTGCGTTCAGGACAAGACTCCCTTTTGGTAAGAGAGAGGCAGAAGCCACCTGTGATTCTTAGGTACGTGCTCCATGCATAAAACGCCGACAGTGGGGAGATGTTTCGGTTGCGTACCATATCTAGTGGTTTCATAACGTTCCTGTTGTCATGGAAAACCCAGTGCACTCACGGTGTCTGTGCAGGTGGTGTGAATGAAGGGGTGCTGAGTGCTACCCAGACAGAGAAGAGCGGTCAAAAGTTGCTAAGGATAAGCAGGTACTGAGCTACGTTTCAGATCCTCGAGGAACATAAAGGTGGAAGCAGTGGTGAGAGGGAACAGTCTCCGTGTAGTTCCTGATGCTTCTCATCTGACGTGGAAAAGCTGTAGACCACAGGCTTGTATCAGACATTCACGGCGCAAAGCTTGTCAGTACCGCGGAGCAGGTTTCCTCTGCGCTGTGCCCCCTGGACCTGCCTCCCGGTGGTCCAGGTCACGGAGCACCCCGCAGCTCCCTTCCAGCCTAAGCACTGCTTTTTTCTTCTTGTGGAAACCGGAGCTGTGGGAGAGGATGGGAGAGGCGGTGCGCAGCCGAGGCTCGGTCGGACAGACCAAGGCTCACCTCCAAGGTTTAGCTACAACAGGCGCTGCAGCACAGCAGCTGACCGAGGCGGCGACTTGATCGGAGTCAAGGTAGCACAGCAAATCCTAGGACAGCTTACCCTGCTTCTCGGGTAGCTCAGGTGTCTCTGTCCTAGCTTTGCTCTCCACCTGCGTGCAAAATGACGAGCACACGCGCGGAGGGCAGAGGCTACTGAATGCCCTCCGTGCGTCAGCCTTGGTTCGGCTGGGGAGTGGAAAAAGATCGGGGAAATAAAACCAGAACAGGCTCCCTCGCTGTGATGGGTCTGTTCTCAGGGCAAGGAAACCGCTTCGTTGAGTGGGAATCTGCAGGGTGAACTCGGGCGTGCTTCCTGTGTGTGTTTGTTCTGCAGGGGAACGTTTGCTTTACAACACAGGCACAGTCTGTTGGCTTTTCCAGATGTTGATTGTCCTGCTTTGAGGCTTCTTCCTGTTGTTTTGGTTGTTTGTGTCTCTGAATGGTGGATTAGATGTACTGCTTGATAAACAAATAATTAAACATTGAGAGCTTTGAAATCCAGTATGTTTAATTAATGAGCTTTGCTCACTTGATGAAAATGATGTGTACTTGATTCGTTACAAAATAAGTATGGGTTTTTTCGGTAGTGAACTGTTATGACAATTTAAAGTGTTTACTAGTTCATTAATTTTTTTTTCATTAAACTGTAAAAAAACACCCAAGCAGAAAATCAAGGCTTCACACAACATTTGCTATGTAAACCCATTATTAGTGCCGTCTTGTGTATTGTCTCACCCACATTCTCCGTCTATGTGCTTTCTCCCAACGCCTCCTCTGCAAAACTGTGCTGCCTTACAGCCTGGGATTAGAGTTAATTATTACTTTTAGGTCTCGGAGTACCTTGGACCAAGGTCTGTGGTGACGCCCTGCGGTGCTGGGTGCTGTACAAGCACCAAAAAAAGCAGTCCCTGGTCAGACGCGTTTCAGTAGATCTCATCAACACAGGCATCTGCCGTAACGCCTTGTGACACCACTCAGTTAACTGCTGCCCTCGCTTCCAAAACTGAAACGCTCCTGGAAACTCTATCATCTGCTTCATCTTTGTGCTCTAAGTTTTACCTCCGAGTCTGAATGCCTGTTGTGTAGGGCAGAGAGGGAAGCAGAGGCGGACGAGGGTCACTGCCTCCCGGTCTGTGCGGTTTGGGCATTAAAAGGAGCCACTGCGGTGGTCCCTTCCCATAGCAGCGGGATCGCAGCGCAGGCTGTGCACCACCACAGCGAGGTCCCCGCCTGAGCAAGCTGCCACAAGCCCGGGAAGATCGTGGGAGAGGGATTAGGTTGGCACGTTTGCACCTTGCGCGCCAGAAGAACCACCCAAATTTCCGTCGCCGGCGTCTCCCTCCTGCGGGCGTAAGGCCCAGCGTTGCTGCTCCGTGCGGGCCGCCTGCAGCATGAGAGCATCTGGGAGATCTTTTAGTTATGGGGGGGTGTTCCTAACCCAGACAGTTTAGCAGCAGGGAGGACATACTGTTTTCATGCCTCCAGCAGCATCACTTGCTGGGGGGTGAGAGCAAAAAAGGGTGAGGTGGGCTCCCCCTGCCACGTGCTGCAGTGTCCAGCACCAGTGAGGAGCCCATCCCATCTCCAGTTTGGGGCAGAAAACAGAGGCAGAGGCCTTCAGGAATAAGCCAGAACTTTGAGAAAGCTAATAAACACACAGTACTGGTGTGAATACCTCCTTTTCAAAAAGGCGTTTGGGCATTTGCTTCGGCTGGACTTGTCAGGCTCCAGTAAGCTTGTGGATGAAGGGGGCAGTGAAAGAAGAGGGTCTCCAGCCTGAGCTTGGCGTGGGCTCCGACAGCAATCCTTCCTTTGCACACCGCCGCGCGTGCTGCAGCGTGCTGCCACCTGCTCTGCGGCGGAGCCAGCGCTGAAGCAGTAAAATCACCTTTTCTGGCCTCCAGCAGCTCCTTTGGGAATTGAGTCGCACCCTCCCCATGCTCCGGTTTGTTAAATCAGGCACTCCAGCACCGAGCCTTGCCGATGGCCCCCTCTGACATAACCGAGAAGCGTCCCTTCGACGTGGCGTTCTGCGGTAGGGAGCTGCTCCTCGGCCGCAGCTCGTGAATCCCGACTTTGTGGTGGTGGCAGTTCTTGCCTTTAGTTGCGCAAACTCCCGGCACTCCCGTGTTACTGCCGTTGCAGTTCAAAATGCATTTATTCTCAGGATGTGGTAAGCCTGGAGTGCTTTATCATCTCCTAACCCTCCCTGTTCCGGCTCTCCCAGTGCAAAATCTTGGCGTTAGGTATCTGGCAAGGGAAACAAACGCGCCGTGGGATGGGTCCCACGGCAGGAGCCAAGCCCTGCGTTCCTCCTGATGGTTTGTGCCGCCAGTTGGTTAGAGAGAGCGTGTCAGCCCGCAGGTGCCTGTGATGGTGTTCTTACTACAATAAAAAAGGATCCAAACCATCCCCTTTCTCCCAAAGCTGGAAACCTCAAAATATGTGAAAAGTCAAGATCCAGATTCTGCGTGGAGAATTACTGCTCCCCAGGCAGTTTTCTGATGTCCTCTGTTTTATGGCTTTTCCATACTAAACAGGGAGCAAAGGCTGAAAAAACAACATAGCCCATAATTCCTGCTCTCCCACGACTGTAACCTTCAGGCAACGCCACTGAAGCTGGTAAATTTACAGCAGCATAGCTGAAGTCAGCCCCTGACCCTGCGTTTCCCCCGTCACCTCGTCCTCCGTAGCTCTGAGGTTGCAGCCCTCACCTGAGTGCAGGGTCGGGCCGTGCCTTTGTCGCTAGGAAAGAGAAAGAAGTATGCGCATCGTGCGGCTTATAGAAAAGTTGGTGTTCACAACAAAAGTTCTGCAAATACCTGAGGGTGGGCAAGGCGCGCTGCCACGCTCACCCATCCCCGCAGCGCCTCGGCAGGCTGGGTGCTGATGGGCCCTAGGGCGTGTGGCGAGGGGCGCTGCCAGGCTCTCTCTTTGCCTACTGCTCTGTTCGTCCTGTTTAGGGTGTTAAAGGGAAGATTTCTTCAGCTACGGCGTGGCCTGGGAGCCCCAGCAGAAAAGCGTCATGCCAGTGGAGAGCCAGCACAGCTGCCCTCGTCCCAGTGAATCTGCCCAGCAAGCCCGGAGCTCGGGCGCTCGTTTGTTCAGGCAGTTCCCATTCGGCCTTTACTGAAGGGAAGGCGGCGCTGAGTTGCACCGTGCTTTTTACGTACGTTTTCTTCAGCATATCTCCAATCTGGCCGGGGTGTGACATCTTTTGAAGCGTGCGAGCTGATGTCAGCTGAAGAATCTGGCCGCTTTGGAGCGGCTTTCAAAAGCAAGCGCCACAGCACGAGAGGATATGGGGTTTGAGGAAGGTAGGGACTTGGAGAAGTGTGCGTTTGCAGGGCCACACGATCCATTATGCAGTGACGGTAACCCACTCCCCAGAGCCCTCACAGCCTCAAATATTTCGTCGCTGAACCCTCAGCTTTGTCTTCCTGCGCAGCCAGGCAGTGTTCTTCCATCCAGAGAGGTGTGTGCGTTTGGAGGATCTATAATTATAGGTGAAATCACACTCCGAAGTCATGCTTTCCAACAGGATTGACTGATCACGAGCTGCTGTTCTTGTCTCTACAGTGGCAGAGCTGCAGTCTGAGCGAGCTCGTGCAGAAAGTACAGAGGGCAGAACTTAACAGCTGTCACATATTGAGCCAGATCGTTGCAGCCTTTATTCAGACTTTGCTTGAGCGAAGTATGTTATTTTGCGGTGGTGTGTTTGGTTGGAAATGGAGGCTTAGACTCCTAATTCTAGATTTGCAGTTTGAAAAAAAGTGTTTCTGATTGACGTTTTTAAAGGCTCGCACGTGGGAAAGGGTGCCCACAGTTATCTCTGTACGCGCAACCTGAAATCGTCAGTCACTGAGCCACTACAGACACGTGGTACTAGCAGTGAACCACGCAAGTTGGGTATGAAGACAGCCAGACACGAAACGTACTCGACAGGTTTTGAAAACCAAGCGTGTCGTGTGGACGTGCGCCGGCGGTCCCAGCTCCTTACAGATGACCGTCTCGTGGGTATAACCTCACATTGCCCTGCTGAAACTGGGGCCCCAGGGGGAGCGTTGTGACGGGGGACTCATGGAGCCGTGGTTCTGGTGACACGTCTCTGTTGACTCATTTGGGCACTGTGTCCCTTGGGTGCGGAGCAGCCTCTGGTTAGTTCCAGTTCTGGATGCAGGTGGTCCCCCTCCTCTTGCACCCCCTGTCTTGCCTCTGGCACGGTGGAACCTCTACGCCAGATTCATCCCCAGCAAAACCCAAAGCAAATAGCTTTACATCAAAGATGAACCTGACCTTTCATTCTTAATAGCTCTAAAGGCAAAAGATCAGAGAAAAACACGTCAATATGCTTGACTGTATTGATGGTTGGTTGGCACGCGTCTTTCATCTTGTAGAAGAGGTCTCATTAGTTCCTCACCCTGAAGGTTTCTCAGCTGGAAGATTCAAACTTGCAATAAAGTCATTCCCTGGTGTGGTAAGTTTGGTTTCGTGGAGGGGAAGAGAGAAAAATAGTAAAATAAAAGAACACAACCTAGCAACGCCGTCCGGCTAACCTCGCGCAAGGGTCAGGGGTAGTATCAAAGACTTGGGTGGCCTGCCTTTGCCATACATGCAGAGAAACTGCTACTCAAGCATTGCTCTGTGCCATCCGAGTGGGGAACAGCAGCAGTTAAAAGACGGGTCAAACGGTGGGGTTCATTAAATTATTAATAAAAAACCCCAGCCCCTGCAGAAATCCCATGAGGTGCTTGTCACGGCTGTTGCACAGGTGTATCATCTCAGCTTGCACAACCATAACTCTGACTGTTGTGAGCAGTATCATCCCTACGCGGGAGGATTTTCCCCACTCTAATGACCAAGGAGGCTTTCCAGACCCGCCTTTGTCTCATCCAAAAATAGAGCAAAGCCTCACAGCTCCTCAGCAGGGCGTCATGGCTCGTGCACAGACCTGGGCCACAGGGGTTTGCTGTTTCTGCTTGCTCAGCTGTCTTACATGGACACTGTAGAGAAAGATCCTAGACGCAAGCGCAAGCGGCACTGGAGAAAAAAGAAGAAGTGCAGAGCTCTGGTAAGGGAAAATGCTCCTCCCTCTGCACTGTTCAGCTCACGAACCTGCTAAATTTGCAGTTTAAACAATAGGCAGAGAATGCATTTGAGGTCCACGGAGTGAGTGGACGGGGCATGTATCAAAGTTGGGAAAAGCTCGCGTTTCATCTGTAATAAAAACCAGTTTAAAGCTAATAGATCCACTGGCCACACACAGGGCTCCACTTCTGTAGATTACTGCAACTTGTATTTGAATTGGCTCTTGGATTTGTTTCTGCTCACTGATCCACGGAGCACGCTTGCTATATCATGTTTTGGCAGGAACTGGAGCGTGTGCATGGAAAGCAGAACCGGTAATATGTTGCTTAGAATCGACCAGCGTGACATCTGTGGGTTTATCTGGCAGACAGCGTGGCTGATTGCAGCGTTCGGTGCCAAGAGGCCGAGCTCTGGGGAGCACCTGGCAGGACAAAAGAAGAGCAAGTTTGGGGTTCACTTTTTCTTCGATGGAGTGTATTTAGTCCAGCTTTTTATTAGAAGTTCTGCCTAATTTGGACGGTGATTTTTTGGATGGCTTGCAAGAAAATTAAGTTTAGACATACTGATTTCTTCTGGTCTGACTATTGCCGGCAGAAAAGCCTCGACCTTTGGGGCTGGGTGGGCGATGCTTTTCTTTGCTGATAACTAGAGCGGGTACCATCCAGCATGTAAACAATTATCAGGCACTTTGCATCCTTCAGCGAGTCCCTTTGTGCCTTTAAGTATGCCCGAGTGCCCGCTGGAGAAGGCCTAGCCACACACACACACACACAGGAGGAGGGAGATGTTTGGAACTCCCTGTACCCTGTCCCATGCGGGTGGGACGTGTTTTCCCCTCCACAGTTTTCCGTAACAACCTGCGTGGAACAGTAACGAGCAAGGAGACTGTTTCTAAGGAAGAATCCTGTTTGTGATTGATAGGTATAACGTGTGTGTGTGGCCAGGTAAACGCGCACACGGCTTCCCCAAGGTGGTATTAATTTCAAGCCTTTGCAAGCTCAAAATTGCCTGGGACTGTGTTTGTGGCGACGCTGGCTCCACCTCTGCCAGGGATGCCGCTGTTCCCATAGCAACTCGCCGGCTCCCGGTTTAGTCTTTGCCTTCCCTTTGGTCAGACAAGATAATTCCCAGATACAGAATGAGCTACTGGTGTCCAGGTGCAGGGCAGTTTGCGTTAACACTTGTTTAGGAGGCACATGCCACTTGGTACCGTTCCAGCGCAGGCTGCTGCGACCGCCGTCGCTTGGCCGGCTCTGCTGAGAGCCTTCTCCTCGCAGCACGGAAGGTTTCCAGCCCACCCAGCGCTCCAGGCTAGCAGTGACAAAAGGCAGGACCCTGCAAAGCTCCTGCACGCCCCGGCGCTGGAAAAGGCTGGGTCCGTGGCCCACTAGGTTTATAGCGACCGTATCTTCAGAATTTGTCTGCTTCTTGCCAAGACCCTACGCGGCAGTTGGCTCAGTACAGCGAGCCATCGGATGCCAGCGCCTATGGTCCCTGGGGCAAAAAGTGATTTCCCGGGATGCAGTGACCGACCTCCCATCCCTACAGCGAGGCCAGACAGCCCTTCTGCCCTCTGCACCCTGATATTGAAGGCTGCAAAAGATTAGATCAGTACGATCAGTTTTGAAGAGCGGGTAGAAACCCAGGGGAATAGAGATTTTTTTTTAACCAGATCATGGACAGTGTGGCACTTTTAAAACTGTCCTGTGCAGTTTCCGTTGTGTTCTGCAGTGTTCTTTCTGTTGAGAGATAATTGCAGAAGAAGGCCAAGTGGGGACAGTGACAGTCTAACAAACAGGCATGTTTCTGCTAACGCCTTTCTCGATCGCCGCCACTGCTTCCAATGACTTAGATGCATGCTCTCCTTTTCCCCCACAGTTGGTCACGGGCAGAGCGAGGGCGATCGTATGGTTGTCTCAGATTTCCACGTCTTCATCAGGGACAGCTTGCAGCACATTGATCTCATGAAGAAAGAGCACCCCGAGCTGCCCGTTCTCATTCTGGGGCACTCCATGGTAAGCACCATCCCCTGCCCCTCCTGGTGGCACCCGGGACACGCGCCGCAGCATGTGGTGCGCTCGTGGACGGCGGGAAATAACTCAGCCCACAGCAGGAGGAACAAAACTACAAGAAACCGTCCCCTGTGCATCGCTCACTGACTGAGTTGCCAGCATGCCTTACCCCACGCGATCTGTCTCGAGAACAGTCAGTCCTTAACGTTTCGACCCGGATCGGGGCCCTAACGAGCGCCGTTTGCAGCAATGGGCCTGGTTTTTAATGGGATGGATTGTTCACACCGGGTACCTGTTAAGTCCCACGACCTCCCTGCGGCATTGGCCTTCTCCTTTCATTTTAGCCAGTAACCGGGAGGTTAAGCCCTCCAAAGCTTTGTGAGTGCCTAGAGGATGAAGCACGAAAATACCCTGTAGCCTCATTCTGTTAAACAGCCTAACAGGAAAATGTACGAGGGATTAGGGCTGCAAAAACAAAGGCACTGATCCGGTGAACAGATCTGAAGTCTGATTCTGACAGCACGGGCCAAATCCCTTTATTCAAGCTAGCAATATTCCCGCTGATGTCATTGATCTGCCCTCCCTGCCTTCCCGGAGGAGACAAAAATGAATAAGCACTTTGGGATTCAGGCCATGCTCAGATAAACAAGTGTTCTTCCATAGGAAGGCATGGCACGCTCTGAAGTGCTCCAAAGCCGCTGTAACAAGGAGCTAATTTCCCAGTGAGGCCTTTGACATCCTCCTCGCTGCTGCTCCATTTAACAAGCCCCTGGTTCTCCGGCAGCGTGGAAGTTCACCAAATGTTTCCCTTGGCAACTAATCCTCTGCAAACTTTCCTGAGCAAGCCAGCCAGGTCCCTTCTGTCCCGCAGCCCTCACGCCATCAGCCGCTGTCCTCGCGCAGGAGGGCTCGGCCTGGCTGGCATGCGGCTCAGAACCATGGGCTGGGTGTTCTCTGTCAGGCCTCGGGCGCAGCGCCGAGAGGCTGGAGGGGCTGGTACACTGAGGAGGAGAATATTTAACTTCCAGTAATTAGTGAAGATTTTCGCGTGCCGGGTGGCAGCGTTGCTGTTGCCCAGGTTACCAGTGCCACGAGCACAGAGCGAGCTCGGCTTCACGGCGTCTTCCCAGTGCAGCACCAATCTGTCACGCCGACGGAGCCTCGACTTATTTTTCAAGTCCCACCTGAACTACCACTTCAGGCATTTTCTTCCTAATCCTTTTAACTGAGGAGGACGCAAGGCATCCTAGAGAGCTGACGGACATTGCGCGGAGCGTTGAGTGCGGTGGGATGAACAGCGTGAGAGCAGAAACCAGATCTCTTCACCCCAACAAAAGCCAGCCGCTTCTAGTGACCCTGCTCCTCCAGCCTTCCTCGCTGACCGCACTGCACTCCCACTGGGGCGGAAATAATTTGCTTGCTTGGACTAAAAGCCGTCCAGCAACAGGACTGCTGTAAAAATGAGACGTTGACACCTGTGCTAAGCTGTGGGCTGTTATTTTGCGTTGCAGGGGGGAGCCATCTCCATTCTGACAGCTAGTGAGAGACCCAGCGAGTTTTCAGGACTGCTGCTGATCTCTCCTTTAGTGGTAGCCAGCCCAGAAGTCGCCACTCCCATCAAGGTAAGAGCAAAGCCGCAGCGCGCCGAGGCCTCTGGCCTTAAAGCGCAAAACCCCGCTGAGGTCCGCGCCGCCGGGATGCCAGTCAGCGCTTCTCGTCTGAGTGCCTCCCCCACAGTCCCACAGAGGGGAAGCGAATCCTGAACTCATCCAGAAAAACTTACTTAAACGAGAGTCGGATAACGACGGTACCTCGGGAGGTGGTAGCAGACTGTGCTTTCTTCACCGCGCCCTGCGGCAGCCCACGCGGTGCCGTCCTTCCCCTTCCTCTCCTACAGTTTTCTTCCTGACTCACACAGAGTCTGGCGTAGTTGCAACACGGGCTGCTGGCTAAGGCAGGCCACGGTTATTTGTGGCGTTTGGGGGATGACCAGTTTCTAAACAAAGCTGGAGCTCTTGAGTCCCATCCGAGGAGGCTTCCAGCTAACGCACCGCTGCCCCAGCAGCATCCCGTTTGGCTCGGGGGCCGTAGCGGGTTCTTGTCCAGACCCTCT
Organism: Steatornis caripensis; assembly: GCA_013398225.1. Lineage (NCBI taxonomy): Eukaryota > Metazoa > Chordata > Aves > Caprimulgiformes > Steatornithidae > Steatornis > Steatornis caripensis. The sequence continues at coordinate 302,283 of VZSC01010139.1, forward strand.
CCTTTGGTTTGCACTTAGGCTTTAACCCCGTCCCGTTCACACCTCCCTTCCAGAGCTATTCCTGGTGCGGATTTGCACTGCCCAGTTTGCCCGTCCCCGGGGAGGCTCTGCAAGGCAACCGACTCCGCGCTGCCCCCTCCTTTCTGGGTTTTTAAAAGAATAAACTACAATTCTGGAGGAAGCTGGAAGCAGAGGGGAGGCCCGGCTCAGCCAGCAGGAGGGACAGACCGTCTCCTTCCTACAGCACTCGTTCCTTTACCCTTTCGCCCTAGGCTCTTCTCCTAGGGCTAGCTTCTTGGTTTGATCTACTTCTAAGCTATTTCTCCTGCTTTTTTTTCTTCTGAGAGAAAGGAAACGGGTTCCCTGAGCTTTCAGTATAATGCTGTCATCGCACCTTCTGCTGTAGCCCAAGCCATACACTGGCTCACAAAGCACGACAACCACCACAGGGTGCTTTTTCATCCCCTCGCTCCTCTACTGAAGGAAACACGTCGAGACCTCTAGCCTGAAAATGCAAAACTCTGCTGAGGTCTGCGCCACCTGGGAGCTAGTCGGTATTATTTCCCTTCCAAGCGCCTCCCCCGCAGCCCACCTCCTTGTCAGAGGGGAAGTGGATCCCGAAGCCATCCAGTGCGGGAACGCTTCCTTACATAGGAGTCGGAGCACCAGAGCGTGACTTTAGGAGGCTGGTAGCTGGCTCGTCACAGGCGAGGCTGTACCCGACTCAGCGTAAGGGTCCCATGAGCACCAGTGCCCCTGGTTTGTTTTTTTTTACGTTGGAAAGGGAAAAGGGATAAGTATCAAGAAAAAAAAATAGAGTCTGAATCTGAGAAGACACCATTAGCCTTCTGTTTGTAGTCGAGCCAAGGAAAGACTTTTCCTTCTTCTAGAGCCATACCCTTTGTTAGATGCTAAACCCTTTGTGAGATAAGGACTTACCAGTTCTGTGGGGACCAGTATTACTGTAGTCGGGTTTCTTGCAGGTCTGTACCAGGTTGTTGCTTTATTTCAGTGTAGGAAATCCTGAGCTCCAACTGAAGCATTTTGGACGTGTTTGTATGGTCTCTTTCCTACAGCATCTCTCACGTGCGGTAATATAAGTGCACAGTGGGTTTCTTTCTCTTTCAAATTTATTGCTGCATCTCAAAACTGATAAAAAAATAATTGTTCCTGAAATAACTCTGCTCTGTCGAATTTAGTTGAAATCAGTCCTGGAACTTAAAAGGTGTGTGCAAGAGGAAGGAGTGAAAACAGGCAGAGTATTCCCGCGTAAGCCACGTTTGCCCGTTAAGCTGAGCTGAGAACACTTGTGTGCTTTTTTTTCCCTCTGAGAGCAAAAACCCGTTTCATTGGTGTTTGTGCCTCTGAGGCACAAAGGCTTTGGTTTTCCCGTGGAACTGGTACACTTCCCAGCCTCGGGCTGTTTCCCAAGGACCGTTGCATTCATCCCTTTGCTGGGGAAGTTTCCAACTGAGCAAGAATTTACCTTGGCCTGAACAAACGAGGGCTCAAGGCAACAATAACAGCGGGCCAGATTACACACTGGGTCCTTCAGTCTCTCTTAGCAATACCTTCCCTCGCCGCCGAACTAGCCCCGGCAGCAGCAGAAACGCAGCGCGTTTGCGGACCGCGTGCAGGAAAACCGAATTCTGCTCTTTGCAGAAATGCAGTCATCTCATCAATGCCCTGTAAATCCCGTGTCCTGGCGGAAGCATCCAGTTGCAAATCCAGTGGAGAGAGAGGGGTCTTGCTGCCTTCCCCCTTTTGTTCTCAACTAATCTGGACAAAAATCAGCTGTGAATCTTCAAAATTTCAAAGGATGCAATGAGACAGCAGTCACATGTGCTGGCAAAGCGCAGAGTAAGGGTGAGAGAGTATCCGCCCCTACATTTCTGCTGTTGAATGCTTTGAAATCAGCTGGGCAGGACAACCCCTTAGGAAATATTCCCCAGTGATTAACCCTATGCTATCCCTCAGCCTGTGCCTTAAAGACTAAGTACTCAAGATTCCCCCTTTGCTTTTTGTGTTTTCCATTTGGCCCCTTGCTGACCTGTTGCTTTCCAACCCGACTGGACATCGCGTTGTTCCAGTACCTGAGGGTCTCCCCGTCATTCAGGCTGAATCTGCACCCAGTAACAGCGCAGAGAGCTGCTTTTAAAGATACGGTCAAACTAGAAGAAAGTTTTATATTAGAAATTCTTATTTTGGCTTTGCTCTGGTCTGTTCAGTTTAGCAGGGATGGCAGTTGTCAGGTTCGGACAAACGTGTTAAGATGGGTCGGTATCCCGGTATGGAGACACCGTATCTGGTATCCACGTCACATCCCTGATATAATATCACCCTGATAAAACTGCTCAGTCGCTCTCAACCTGGCCTCGAGCTCATCTCAGCGTGATGACCTTCCAGAGGCTTCTCAGCTCAGTCGAATGAGTCCTTTCTCAGTCAGTCCTACGGACCAAGATTAGTTCTGTCTGTGCATAAACAAGAGGGTTTGTGCGCACGGGGAGTGTATACCTGGGTGTGTAAGTACATCTGACATGTCTGTGTACAGGCCTGGCGCTTCTCTGGCACAGCGGGACACCAGAAACGGCTTCTCTGATACCACTAACGCCGGACGGCACGTGCTGCTGTGCCTGGGGTCAGGAGCCAGCCCTAGCTCTGTGGCAATTTAGCGGTCAGCTTGCGGCTCGGTTTGGCAAACCTCCCAAGAACGTTTCCAAAGCGTGTCACGGAGGCGAGGTCATCAGCAGGCTGCGCGCTTGGGTCGATAAGCATGTGTTAGACCACACAAATGGCCACGCTGAGCCTGACAAAAGCCTGTCTGGCCTGTGTCCGACAAGGAAGAGCCTAAGAGCATCTGCGTGGTTCTCCTTTCCTTGTCACACCTTCCCTGCCTTCAGTGCGTCGTTGTGTGTTGTTGCTGGTGTGTTGTTGCTCATACGAGAGGAAGATTCAAATTTATCCTCCTTCTGCAAAATCCCTATTGCAGATCCTTGGGAATATAAATATCCATGCACGTACCAAGTAGACATGGAGCAGAATCCCCATCAAACTCATGGCTTCTTCTGCGGTTTGAGAGTACGTCAGCTAACTTCCTTCTTCAGCCCAATTTAAAAGCAAGCAAAGCTCCCATCTTCCAAAAAACATGCCAGCTTTTTCATGTGTCATCCCGGACCTAAATATCTGCGGCCTTAATACCAGTGTACTGATCTCGTACACTTCTTCTAAGTTAAATCCCTCAGCTAGATGTCTGAAGTTACTTGGCGTATAGCTGGGTCATTCCCAGTGGTTTCGGAGAAGCGAAACTGTTACAGCATGGTCAGCACACAGAGCCCATAACCTCGCCTAGGGTTCATAAAGGTGCGTTCCCCAAATCGTCACGGCTTGGAGTTAACACCAAGCAAAGAAAGCCCCGTTCCTGCTTGTTTGCATCATAAGCTTGTAGTTGCATTAGTGAGGATGTGTTCTTTTGCTGGTCTGACTCAGAGACCTCAGTAGAAATTAATTTTGCTGACAAAATGTCATAGCCAGCGAGGGGCCCGGTGTACTGGCCCACAGTGGCACCGGTTCCTAGTCCCAAGGTACGCACGCGTTCTCAAATCTGCCGTGAGTCTTTACTGCTTTTCACTCCTGGATGACTTTGACTTCAGCCTTGTGTTATTCCTGTAAAACCGTAATTACTCTGTCACGTATCATCTGCGATCAGAAATGTCAGGGAGTGCTTCCAAGTGATTACAAACCAGCAGAAACGGAGAACATAGGTGACAGCCTACCTACAAGTGTTAGCTGTGAACGTGAAAGGCCGTAAAACAGACCAACAAGCACTAATTGCTTATTTTCTGACTTAAGTGGTGATCATTTAATTAAAGAGAGCCATGAGCAGAACGCTGGTATCAACGTGCTTGTGGTGCTGTTGAAATGAAAGATGTTACCCTTTCTTCTGCCAGCGGTTTCGAGCCTGGGCTGCTGAACGCTTTTGTGTTTTGCTCCCTGGAGACAAGTGAGCAATGGATTTCCTTAGCCGACGCATGCACGTTTCACTGATGTTTATTTACGGGTTCCCTGGTGAATATGCTCATCAAAAAGAGTGCAGCCTAGGCACATTGCACCAAACATGACTTAACGCACCGCAGCCTGAAATCAGAGCCGTGGCAGCAAGGAAGGGGCAGTAAAGCAGCAAAACCCAGCCCTCCCGAGGGCTGGAAATCGCTTTTTCTTATCAAAGCGCTTCACTGAAGCCTTTTGAGAAATTAGCTTGAGAATGAGAAAAAGGCAAAGTACAGCGAAGTTGCGATGTTGCATGTGGACGGACAGCTGACGGCATTTCAAACTAGCGCACCCACTCACTGATCCCAGGAGCAGTTTAAACACTTTCTCTAAGAGAAATGCTTTAAATATAGGACAGATCTTTCTCCAGTGTCAGTTGGCATTTCTCAGCTATTTAACTTCAGTGCTGATTCCCATCAGCTCAGCATTTGGCCCTCCAGCTAGCTAGCTGTCTAACTGCTTGATTTCCTCTCCCACAGGTTTTTGCAGCGAAAGTGCTCAACTTTGTTCTCCCAAACCTGTCACTGGGATCGATCGATCCAAATGCAATTTCCCGGAACAAGAAGGAGGTGAGAACCTTAATGGCATTTAAAGTCACTGCATAGTCGGTATCTCGTCCTAGTGCTGCCATTCCTCTTTTAAAAGAAAAAAAAAGTGTTTTGCTAAATCCCGAGGGCAAGACCTATGCTGGTGTGAAAAGGTGAAACATCTCTGAAGTGAGCAGAACCAACCTCACACGTAGCAGAAAACGTGGTTCACTGTGGGAAATCAGCGGCTCTTCCCGTCACAGCCGCTCTGGGTACGAGCCATAGCCCAGACCCGTGCTACGGTCGTGGTGGAAGGCGCGTAGGAACGGTGGTTGTCTCTGCTGAACCACCACCGCTCGTTACAGCGGCAAAAGCCAGCTCGCACAGGTTGCACACACACTGCTGAAGTCAACCTTTCCACCCCGCTCTTTGCAGTGAGACCGTGCAGAACCTTACAGTCCCGGAGATTTGTGTTCCTGCTTACGAACCAAGATCCCGTCGTGCCGAATGCGTTCTGACAGAGGAAAAGAGCGTGCTTGCCTGAAAGACCTACAAGGTCTCCCGGATCACGCACCGGCTTTGCTACAGCCTTTCCAAGCACACGGTGTGTTCTCGCTGCGCCTGAGAACGGAACTTAAATGAGCTGCAGTTGAAGCAGCCGCTGTAAGAACCCAATTCCAGCTCCACACCACTGCAGCTGTGCGTGGAGCTGTTCCGGGGGGAGTTTTTGTAGTGTCACCATAGCTTGGGGCTCTTCTCCCGTTCGTAGCCGCTCCTGGCAATAGCTGCTGCAGCCCGTTCGTGCCATCAGTGGCAAACCCAGATGTCGTTGCAACTGCTGCAACACCACGTAGCGAGGGGTTTTCCTCCTCGCTGTTGTGGGACGAGTGGAAGGAGGGAGACCCGAACTGTAGGTGAACAAAGCTGCCTCGTCTGGAGCGGGGAGTGAGCCGGCACTTGGTGCGTTTTAGAAGTGAACTGGAATGATAGAAAATGATAGAAAATGGCCCCCAGGGGCGTGCCAAGAGCAGGAGAGCTTCGCTGGTGTAGCGGTCGGTTGTTCCTGTGCCCCTGTGTCAGCTCGCATCTCGCTGACAGATACTGTCATTTTTCCTGCTGTGCACGCAATGCTTCGTATCTTACGTTAATAAACTGCCTTCCTCTGGCGGGGGCAGCGCACCCGGCATTAGACTTGAAGCTGAAAGGATCGGGACCAAAGACAACGTCAGCGGCTGCGCGAGTGCAATGCGTTCAGCCTCGGCACATCCCGCCTCTCTGACTCGCCCATTCGGTAAACTGGAAAGCAAAGCCTCCCCGAGTAGCCTCAAGGCGTTCAGGGCTGTTTCTTGGCTCAAGTGTTTGGTCCAATGACGTTCAGCTCACTTACCTGGGAACACAGCATAACACCTCACTGAAGGCGGAAACATTCAAGGAGCTGAGGAAAGGAAGACAAAATAGGTTCTAAGAAACCGTCAGGACGAGCATGGAGGGAATTCATCTGCATCCACGGATGCACCGGTGACGTGTGCTCCTAAGTACCCTGTGAGGCTGCACAAAATATTACATACTTGGAAAGAAGGCTGATACCAGTCAAGCTCTAGAAACCTGTTCTTAATGAGATTCAGCTGCCGTAACTTGTTGCATAGAATCCAGAGAAACCGTTTAAATTAGAGAACTAATTCACCCAAATCACACGGAGGAAAGTTTTCACTTCTGCATTTGTATTTAGAGGATAAAGGCAATCCGTGCTCTGGAGGAGGGGAGGAATTTGAGAGCGTTGCCCCCTGCCTGAAGAGCGAGCGTGGCCGGGACACGTGGCGCTCTGCCTGCTCCTGCACTGATTTGTGGTGTGGCCCTCGAGCTCTGCGCCGCAGGCGGTCCTGAAGGGCAGCAGGTTTCAATACACCTCCGACAGCCGGATCCTCTGCTGGGAGATGCTAGTGCTGCCCTAAATAGCTTTACAGGAGAAAAGTGTTGGTGCGGGAATATCCCAAATAATAACGCATGTAGAAAAGTGTCGGTGAGCTCCCTTAATTTGGTGCGCGGTACTGACTGAGCGTTTCCACGCAGGCTGTTGGGGTGATGTTAGGAATCACCGCAGCAACCGCTGGACATAGTTTATAATAAATGCTCTTCTGTTGTCTTTCTACACAAATATTTGCTGCGGCTTCTCCCTCTGCTCCATGATGCTCCAAGTCTCAAGAGCTTCCTTTGAGTGCTGTTGTTTTTCCTCTGCGCTTTCCCTTTCTGTGGAGCAAGGGAAAGCCCTTTGCAGTGGATAAAAATGTGGCTGTGCTTCGTTGGACTCTGCTTATGGTGGAGTAGTCTTCAAAACGAGACAAGAGGGCCCTCCTTGCTGTGCTGCCTGCTGCAAGTGAACACAGGGCTGCCACGGCAGCTGTGCATTGCGACGTAAAGCGCCTTCCCGAGCATCTTCAGACACCAGGGTTTGAGGGCCGGGGCGCTTACTGAAGGCGACACAGCATCTCAGTCCCCTGGCTGCCTCTGAGCACGCCCCACCCTCCTTTTGGGCTCAAGACGCGCAGCTTCAGCACACAATGTGCTGGAAACGTCCATTATTTATAAGATGTCAAACATTTTCTCCTGCCAGACCAACTTTCTGTTCTCTAGAAATATTTTTGGGAGACCACCCAAGAATTTCCTGATGAGTTTGTGTTCCCAGCAGGCTGTCCTCAGGGTGTAGGCACCGAAACACAGGATGGTGGGAAGATGTTTGTTTGTTCTGCTTGATAACAAGTGCAAGAGACGCAACAGAGAGCAAGAGGCGACCTTAAAAACCTGGTCCCGTTGTTCCAAGGAGAAATCACGTCACAGGGGCAGGGTTTGCAGTTTACGGCTTGCAGAATACACAGCCCGTTCCCCGTCCTTCTCTCTTTCCCCAGCAAGCGGCTGCTCTGCGCTCGCCCCATGCTCTGGACGTTAACTTTGGCGAGGATTCCTGTTCGTTCGCTGGGAACCGGATCCTCCCCTGCAGTCCTGATCGATCTGGGTTAAGATTGGGTTATTATTGTTTTCCCCTCCCANATCACAGGGGCGGGCATCCCTTTTGCTCCGTTCATCTTTGTCGGCTGCCATTGAATTCAGTGGAGTAGTCCCCCTGATTTTAGTCTTGTTCCTGCAGAGTGCACGTAGGACGAGGCTGTAACTGCCTTGTAATGAGTTTATTGCTCCACAAAATGCAAAGAGAAGACACCAACCTCTGAGCAGCCCCGTAATGCAGCAGGAGCCCTGATGGTTGCTTCTGTCGTAGCATCACATAAAGAGAAAACAGCTGTTGTGACGGACCCTGCAGGGCCTTCGCTGGCCACGGCTGGGGGCAGTCGCAGGCTCCCCCGGCGTCCCCTGCCCCCCTGTCCCAGGGCTTGGCGTGCCAGCGGGAGCTCTGGGCTTGCAGGGTTTGCAGTTTACGGCTTGCAGAATACACAGCCCGTTCCCCGTCCTTCTCTCTTTCCCCAGCAAGCGGCCGCTCTGCGCTCGCCCCATGCGCTGGACGTTAACTTTGGCGAGGATTCCTGTTCGTTCGCTGGGAACCGGATCCTCCCCTGCAGTCCTGATCGATCTGGGTTAAGATTGGGTTATTATTGTTTTCCCCTCCCATCGTCTACACAAAAATATTTGTTGGCTGCTCCGTAGCTAAAAAATCCCCGTTCTTTCAGAAAAGAACAAGAGAAAGAAAAAAACCCATTAGGTCATTCTCTCAGCATTTATGGGCTGGGGAGGGGGCCAGCTCACATGAATTCATCGGCATTGTTTTAGTCCATGGGAAGGGAACTCCTGTCAATCCATCCACCCACCTCTCCCGATTCCCCCCTCCCCCCTGCGAAGTACCTCATTTGTTGCCTTCAATTAAAAAAAACCCCAAAACATAGAAAATAAAAAGAAACCCATCTCAAAGCTGCGTTGCTTTAGCGCAGCACTGTGACTTGGACCCAGACAAGTAACTCCAAGATTAGGCTGAAGCCAGTTGCTAAGTAGCCACTGCAACACAGTGGCTTTGCTCAAAACGCTGATGGAAACTCAACACATCTGGCTGAAAATATCAGGGTGCTCCCAGCTGTCAGCGGGAGAGCTAGGAACACCACACTGGGCGGCTGGTGATTTGGAAGTCGAAGCTGAAGTTCTTCCACGAGCACGTCCACGAGAGGATGCTTCCTTCTAAAGACGGGCAGCTTCCTGCTCCTCAGGAGCGCTGCGGAGCCGGGCCGGCGCGGCGGGCAGGCGGGCCGAGCGTGCAGGGGCTGGGGGACGCGGGTGGACGTTTCTGCACCACGAGGCTGGGCAGGCACTGGGAGCCCAGAGAGGACCGCGTGCCGCTCAGCCTCTCTGCTGCCTAGGGCCTTTAGCGGGAGTGGAGGATGCTCAGCATGTCTGAGGAGTGGATCCTTTTACCTTAACCGCAACGTCGTCTTTGCAGTGGCCTCTTACAAACGGTGTTTTCCAAACCCTCGGCATGCATAGGCGCTTGCTTCTTTGAAAGGGAGATGCTACGTGGAAGATCCTGGTATTAGGAGCTGCGATGAGAGATCTCTATCTTTGTCTCCCTGCCGGAAACGACCCCTCACCCCGGAGCAGCCATGGCCTTGCACAGAGGCCAAAACACAACAGTGGCCCTAAGCAAATGCTGGAAACGCCTGCTGAATCCAAGGGTTCCTAAAAGAGCGCTCCAACAATTGGAGTTTCGTTGGTCCAGCTCCAGCACAAGGTGGAGCAGCTCCTCAGCTCTCACCCCCTTGGCCATCCGCAGCGCTGTGGGCTGGGACTGAAGGGTGCCAGCAGCTGACGGCCCCGAATTCCCATGGGAATGGACGGGAACCATGGGTTCCAGCAGCAGGACATGGTGGGGACTGCAAGCAAGAAGGCGATGGAGAAAGACCTGTGAGGCGCAGCGTGCCTTGTGCCCCAACACGATTGAGCTAATGAGGAGGGAAGGTGGCTTCGTGCCCTCTGGCGAATTAATCCCCCCAGCCGGGAAAGCCCCACCGCGTGGTTTCCCTCTGCCACCCTGATAATCTCATCTCGCAGGGAGGTGAGTGCAGAATCCACCCCAAAGCGTTTCCGGTTTCTCGGCGGGGAGCAGGCGGGCCACGCTGGCCTGCTACAGCGCACGTCTGCGCCCACGCCTGCGGTGCCACGCGTGTCGCTGCGGGGCCTCGCGGGTCACCCCCCCCGGGTGCCCTCGGGCGGCAAGCGGGCCTCACGTTTCTGCAAAGCGAGGGAGGATTTGAACAGAGCCCACTGCCCGCGAGGAGAGAGGAAGATTGTCTTTTGGCTAATCTATAAATAACCATCATTTCTACAAACATCTGCCGGGGTTGGGAGAAACTGGAGGCTGTGCCAGAGTCCATCCCATAATGAAAGCGTTCTGGCAAATACTGAGATGGCAGTGGCTGTGTGGGCCGCCTCCACGTACAGTGTACAAATATTTACTGTAGATTTGCCTGCTGCGGTAGCTACTCATTCCTAGCAACTTTCTGCACCAGCTCTTGTACATTTGTATGCTCTCACAGTCTGGCTGAGCGAGTTGTTGACTTCTTATTTCTTTAGCCCACCACCTAATACCGTCATTTGCTGCCTTGTCTGTGCGCGCTGTGCACCCGGAGAGGACCCCTCAGCGTAAGGGCGCTTTGCCGTCAGATGTGTCGGTTGTCTGGAGGTGTAGGTCACGGTCTTCATCCCCAGAGAGGGACGGTGGACGAGAAGAACACCTGAGCCCTCAGCAGAGAGGATACGGACCCGGAAAACACCAGCTTTCAAGTAGCGCAGTCGGAAGAACCCTCGCAGAGCAGAGAAACGCAGGCAGGTGCCCGCACGGGAACACTCTTTGGCCAGCACTGGTTGGTTGCCTGCAGGAGGAGCGTTGGCTTGAATATTTCTAGTGCCATAAGAGAGAAACACACGGCACGGGGTCAGCCGGGCTGTGCGAGCGTTCTGGGCAGGCACAGTAAAGACCTTGACCTTGACTCTGACGGCAGGATGTCCTGACAGAGTAGGAAACAACCGTGCAAGCCAAGGGAAGAGAGCACTCAGCGCCGGGCTGAAGTGCTTTGTGTTTTCTGCATGAAATATTGGTAACCTTAAATTACCTCTTTCTCCCTGCCAGATGGAGTCTTATACATCCGATCCCTTGGTCTACCACGGCGGCATGAAGGTCTCCTTCGTCATCCAGCTGATGAATGCCATCGCCAGAATCGAGCGAGCTCTGCCCAAGCTGACTTTGCCCATCCTGGTGCTACATGGCTCTTCGGACAAGCTCTGCGACATCAAAGGCTCCTATTTACTGATGGACACAGTGCAGAGCCAGGACAAAACGCTCAAGGTCATCCTGCTTTCTTGGTTTTTGGGGTATTACCCTGTCGGTGTTGCCCTGAGCGTGAGTGACTGTGAGGGGTAGGGAGCCTGCTGAGCCCTGCAGAGCTGGAGGCAAAGCAGAGCTGGTGCGTTGGTGAGCTCGAGCAGGTTACAGCGCCGTTCACCGGGAGGTCGCCCTCCCGAGCGCGGTGTGGTGGCCTCTCACCAGCTGCAGCTGGGCTCTGGGCGAGGGGTGCTGAGCGATCTAAGACCTGACGCGGGGCTAACTAGAGGGTCTCTTGGACATGAAGCAGCTCGGTGCAGAAGCAGAGCGAGGTGCATAGGCAGGTGAAGTGCTGACCCCCAAAGCTCTTCTGAGCAACGCCAGCTGTGTAAGCGCCAAGCTTACCTCGCGCCCCAGCGCGTAAAGGTGCGAGGGGGCCTTTCCAACGCGCAGCACAACAGCAGCCACTTCACATCTGTTCATTTCAAGAGAGCCACAGCTGATTAACCAATTGTTAGCACATGAATGGGCCTGAAAGAGAGACAGGGAGACCAAGGGAAGGCTTTCGTCGTTGGAAAAATAACTGGGTAGTGTGGGCATAAAAGGAGCAAAATTGCACAAGGCATGGTGGAACATCCCCCGTTGTCCTCTGACCTCCAAGGGCATGGCAAGTGTTTCCTCCGTCTTAGCGGGATACGGAGCAAGAAAGGCGTGGGGTTGGACACGCGTTCCCTTCCTCAAGGGCAGCAGGGCGCTCGGGCAGTGCGCAGACGTCGAGCTGCGGTGCCAGTGCCGTCCTGCTCGCGGAGGGCCAGCACCGCCCTCTTTGGTTTTATACCCTCCCACATCTGGGAAAAGAACCTGGCCAGCTGTGGGCAGGACGCGTTGGACCTGCGGGTGCTGACGAGGGGGGACTGAAGGTTGTTTTGTTCGTGCGTTTGGTTTTTTCCCGTGCTAATCTCCGCTCTCTCCCTGGTTGCAGGTGTACGAGGAAGCCTATCACGCCCTCCACAAAGAGCTGCCTGAGGTCTCTACCTCTGTCTTCACAGAAATACTAACGTGGATTGGCCAGAAGGTCTCGGCAGCTGGGGAATCCAGCCATACTTAGGAGCAGTTGTTTTTGCAGCTCTTACTGGGGTTTTCTGGGAGTAGATCCTTTTCTTAATAGAAGTCTCTCTGAAAATGATCTAACGCGGAGGGACTCTTGGGATATTTTATCATGCACAGCGTAAGGGAGGGTGGGGGGAGACGCACAGGGTGAGGCATTACTTGCTGATGTAAACGGCCATTGCCCTCATCTGGGGAGGGATCGATGGCCGCGGGAGCAGCCGTCACAGCTTTCCAGGTTGGGCGACTGTACTGGAATGCCCCTCACCCGCCGAACTTCCCCCCATCGCTTCCCCTTCTCTGCTTTCGCTGGGTGATAGGGGTGTATTTATACTGCAATAATTTTTGGTATGTTAACGAAGTCAGTATCTTCCACTTCGTGGTTTTGATTCCAGGTGCGCACATCCCTTCCTGGACCCCACGTCCAGTACCTTAAAAGCCATGGCCCTTGAGAGGAGAGCAGTAACGAAGGTGCTGGGTAACGAGGAGACGCTAAAACCGGAGCTGGCAGCTCCCTGAAGGGGAAAGGCTGGTTTCCGAGGTCGCGTCCCTTTGGATACTGCCTTTGTAAGCCGGCCAGGACGGCGGGGAGCATAGAGAGAGCCACCCCCGCCGCCTCGCACGTCCCCTGCGAGTTTGCACTCGGGGACGGCGTGTTGAACAGCTCTTTGATTTTCATCATCAGAGCAGGATCCCGGGGGGGAGAGGAGGGATGTGGAATCAAACCCACTTAGCGCAGTCAACAACCATGCTTTTCCCAGTGCCAAACCCTGTCTCCTCTGCAAGANCTGGATAACGAGGAGACGCTAAAACTGGAGCTGGCAGCTCCCTGAAGGGGAAAGGCTGGTTTCCGAGGTCGCGTCCCTTTGGATACTGCCTTTGTAAGCCGGCCAGGACGGCGGGGAGCATAGAGAGAGCCGCCCCCGCCGCCTCGCACGTCCCCTGCGAGTTTGCACTCGGGGACGGCGTGTTGAACAGCTCTTTGATTTTCATCATCAGAGCAGGATCCCGGGGGGGAGAGGAGGGATGTGGAATCAAACCCACTTAGCGCAGTCAACAACCATGCTTTTCCCAGTGCCAAACCCTGTCTCCTCTGCAAGATGAACTATTCTGTAAATATTCCTAGGGGCTGCTTTTTTTCCTTCCTTTTTTTTTTTTCTTTCCTTTTTTTTTTTGTTTGTTTTGGAATTAATCGTTTGCGCTACTGAAACTGAAAAAGCAAAGTTATAAGAGAATATAGTAATATATGATGTGTAGAGAGGTGACTGGGAGCTGGGCAAGAGAGGGGAGGAGAGTCTAACGAAGGGGTTAGTTGTTCCTTCTCTTGGCGAGGAATAATGTTGTCCTACCGGGATCTAGTCCTCTCACCATAACTTTACAGTCATAATCTGTTGTTTTCCTTCATCAGTTGGAAAATGTCCTGAAAATAGTGCTAGAGAGAAGCATGGAGCATCTGGTGGGTGGGGATTAGCAGTGGGTGTCCTCATGGTCCACCGGTTTAGCAGGAGACCCACAGCGTGAACAGGGATCCTGTCCAGGCTCATCCCAGTCTCCTCCCGATGAGCACAGCCGCCTCTCGGGGCGACGACAGAGCGCGGGAGCCGAGCCCACCGCTTTAAGCACCGTGGGGAGCTGCAGGCAGAGCACAGGGTGCAGTCGTCCCCCCAGCGTCTGCCTTGCCGCACTGGGGGCATCCAGGGGCACTGGTGTGCAAGCTGCCGTGGAGGAGCTTCTGAAGCGGTCCGGTGGTGCAGACGAGCCAAATCCTAGAGCGGCCTGGGTCTCTGGGAGCAGCAGGGCTAAAGGAAAGACGTAAGGCCCAGTTACGGAGCAGAGGCGTTGTATCAGCGCAGCAAAAGCTGCGCAGCGCTCCCAGCGTGGCTGTGCGGCTCGGTTTGTTCAGGGTGATGGCCCGAGTGATGAAGACGCTTCTTGGCACTAGCCGAAGGGACGGGGTTTAACCTGTGCCTCTCCCTCTGGTTTTGCAAGAAGAGCACACCTGCAAACGTTGCACTATGAGAGAGCGGGGCAGCTCCCCCCGCGACCCACCAGCCCCCTTGCCGCCTTCCAGCAGCAGCGGGAACCATCGCTTCCAGAACCATCGCTGCGTCTCGTGCCGCTGCCCAGGGCTGGGTCCTGCCTGCGACAGCCGCGAGGGGGTCACCCACCTCTCCTCCCCTTGAAGCCAGTTCTGGCAAGATTCAGGAACGGGACCTTTGTGCAATAACAGAATCAAGGCTCGGTCCCAGCAGCGTCAGTGGATGGAGGATGTGTGGACGCGGGTTCCGTCTTTGTAACGGCCCTTGGGGGCCCAAGTCAGGAAAGCTCTTCTACACACGTTGGTCCAGGCACTTCCATCCTTGTATTTTCTTGCAAGGAACAAGCCGAGTTCCCCCAGCAGCACGAGCTTTTGATTGATTATTCCCGTGCCATCAGCTGTTCCCGCAGACCCCGCTAACCCTCTGGCGACGCTCGCTTTGGGAAGGAGGCAGCGCGCAGGTCGCCTGCTCGGTATCGTCCGGCAGCCTGGCGTGTTGCAGCTTCTGTTCCCCGAGCAAGAGCCCTCCTCGCCCGATGCTGCTGGGGAAAGACAGCGAGAAGAGAAGCGCTGCGGCGGCGATGAACCTCACCTGCCACTTCAGCTGGAAGGGGAATTAAGGGGGCGTGATCCAGTGGTGACAGACGTGGGGGTGGTAGCAAGGCGATGATTTAAGAATAGGATTTTTGAAAGCACTTTTCCCGAGGAAGTCAGGAGGAGCAAATCAATGCCCACATTCTTTACATCCCTTCCCAAGCTGACGAGCACTTTGCGGGGCGGAGGGAGGCGACCCTCGAGCAGGGAGGTCAGAGCCCGCCTGCTCCCTCCAACACGGCTTCAGGCAGAGGAGGGTCCGTGGTCAGTGCCTTTCATAAAACCGGTTCTTTCACCCAAGAAACGTCTGCAGCTCAGCAGAAATAGAAGGAAACCAATTACGTCGATCTGGGGGAGGCCCGGCCCTCCGTCTGGCTAAGCTCGGCAGCGGCACGTGGCCTGGGGAGGCTGTGTTTGGGAACCAGGTTAACGAGAAGTTGGAAGAACAACAACAAAGAAAAGCCAAGTGAGCCCCCGGCCTCCGGCACAGCAGGGGCTGCTGCCACCCTCGGCCAGTTTTCCGGAGAATTACCTTCCAAGGAAATTCACGCAAGGAAGCCTACCCCAAGAGAGCGGCGAAGGCTCGGCAGCCGGGCGGGCGGCGCGTGCCTCGGGGACGGGACGGAGCGGCCCTCGCAGGCGGGGAGGTGAGGAGCCAGAGCAAGGCAGCCTGGGCCCGTGCGGTGCCGATGCGCGCCGGCCGCAGCTCCGCCCGCGCGTTTCGGCAGTCTCCGCTGTTGCTCATCCCTTACCCTGCCTGTAAGCTGCTTTATATTGACCCAGTTAGGTTACACCGTGCCCCGGAGGCGTTCTTCCTTCGTCGACCAGATTAGCAATGAGCAGAGCTGCTGCCAAGGGAAATGTAATTAAACTCTGTTTTCAAACGGCCGGCGCCGCTTGCAGGGAGCGCGGCCGGCCTTACGAGCGTTGCTGTGCGCAGCCGCGCCCGAGACCGGTCTGCCTTCGAGAATGGGTGGCCCTCATGACCGAGCAATAGCAACGTGCAACTACTGTACATATCAGCACTGTAGCACTGAGAGACCGCTCCCCACTGCCAACCCCCCCCATTTTCTATTGAGCCTGTTCTTTTTATACCACTCACCTCGGCACACTGCCAGCACAAACCCATGGAGATGACACTTTTCCAACTAATTTCTGAGCTTGTCTCTCTTGTTCCATTGTGTTCCAGTTCAATAAAATACATTGAGATATATATACATATATAAAACATATATACATACACATGTATTTTCAGTGGGAAAAAACATATACGAGTTTAGGATTCTTAAAGGAATATGACGTATATTGCAACTAATAATAAAGTTATGTTTTCTGAACAGAGTGGCATTGTTTGTGACCGCCGCCGGCCCGGAGGGCGAGAAGGGAAGGCACGGAGATACCACGTGGCCGTTCAGGTTGTGGAGCAGGGGGCTGCAGCCCCCAAGTTGCCGGCGGGGCTGGCACTCGCTCGCCGGCCGCTGCAGACCAGGGGTTGGGGGCAGCCCCGTCGCACGGAGGCCTGAGGTTCCCTTTCTGCTGCAAGGTCAGCTTTTCAAAGAGCCCTGAAATCCACGGCCTCGAGCCGCCGTTTGCTACAGCTCAGAGCAGCGCAATAAAAAATGAGCAGGGGCACTGCACGCGCAAGAGGTCTTTACACCTAACCTCGACCTAGCAGGGCTGGCTGGGTAATCTCAGGGAAAACCAGCTCTACCCTCCCCAGAGTCAAAGCAGACGAAACAGCAGTTCAGGGCTGGTGGAGGAGCCTGGAGCAACAGGCAAGCTCGGCCTGCTTCGAGACCTGGTTCCCACGCTTTTACAAGCCCGTTAAAACACTACGTTGGTCCTGAACTGTACCCAATTCAAACAGGAAGCATCTGCACCACGGCCAGGAGCAGCAGCCGCTTAAATCCTACCTTTTGTCCCCCACTGTGACTCCAGCGAGGGCTGGGGAGAGGGGATGGCTGCGCTTTCGGCTCCCAGGGAATGCCCAGGCGCTGTAAGAGCCCCTGGTTCGCCCACACCCAGGGCTGGGGCCATCAGGGTGCCCCGTGCTGCGGACGTGGCCCTCGTGCCCCGGCACGGCCCCGCCACAGGGTCCCCTGCCGCCTCCCTCCCCGCGCAGACGGCGGGGCGAGCTGCTGCACGTGCGAGGGCTCCCCAGCCGCTCACCTGCACCCCGAAACGGGTGACGGCTGCTGTGGCAGGAGACAGATGGGATGGCACGTGCACATGCCAGCCCTCCGGCCGGAGCCATTAGCAGCACCGGACCCAAGCCACAACCTCCGGCAACTCCTTTCACACTCCTCGCACCTCTACTCACTAAATCAAGACAGTAATTCCCTCTTGCTGTGTCCCCGTGCAGGCTGCACGCCCGATCGCACCCCAGCTCGACGGCTCAGGAGCTCCGGCCGACGGCTTCGATGCACGTCGGCACAGAGAGCAGAGCTGGGGTTTTTGCCGAGCCGGTGGGCACACCACGGTAGTAAGGAAAGTCCTTAGTAACAAGACTTGCTTTAACACTGGCAAATGCTCGACTTCTTCAGCTGGTACTTTCGTGGCTCATTAAGCTCCTCGCAGGTTTGAGGGCTGACAGAGGGTGCACGCCGCGTGCTGGGACAGGGACGGAGCCCAGGAGGGAGGGGACAGTCTGGCGCGAGGCTGGGAGCAACGCCAGCGTGAAGGAGCGTTTTTGGCAGTGCAGCTTTCCCAGCATCACCACCCGGTGCCCGGCGAGCTGTCACGGCCGTAGGTGGCATTTCTGTTTTTAGCACGTGCTTCTGGCCTGATCCTGAAGCTTTTTGCCTATTTCTCTTCCCCCAGCCTGCGCTCGGGCGTGTGTTATCCAGAGCTGGTGGTCTCTCTCGGGCTTGTTGCAAGGAGCGGATCAGCTGATGGTAAAGCAGGAGCCAGAGCAGAGCTATGGTGTCAGGGGCAGAGTCGTCCTCCGCGGCAGGGCTGGCAGGGACGGGGTGCCTGCCCTGCCATCGGCACTTGTGGTGAGAGGCGTCACACTCGGTCACATCGCTGCAGGGACCGTGCCTCCATCAGGCCTCCTGGCCCAGGTGATGGGCCGGGCTCAGGCACCGGAGGAGAGCCCAGCGCTGCGGCTTCAGTAAGCGGTGAGGAATTTTAACTCAGAAGCTCTGCTCAGCACATAAACCATCAGCGCTTCAGTTGCTTTTCCTGCTGGCAAATGGTTAAGCATGGGATTTATAGGCCATCGGAGGAGGAAGGAGAAGTGGCGCTGTAATTCAATCCAGCGCTGCCGGTGCGGGCGAGGACTTGCACCTCTCTGGCTGCCAGTGCCCCTGCCTGGCCTCGGGGACACCTCCATCCCAGGGAAAGGGGACGGGGCTGCCAGGGCCGGGCGGGTGTCACCGTACGATCGGGGACCCCCACTACTGCACACTGTGCCGGCAGCCTGACTCCCCGCCGCCGCGGCTCCTGCTCACTCCACGCTCTCAGAAGTGGGGCGCTTTGAGCAGCCGTTCGCTCTTCTCTCCTTGTACAAGCACAGGAAACAGAGCAACGCTCTCCCAGCTTACCGGTCTGGCATGCTCTCTTTCTCCATCCGATGGGGAAGCTGCCGATGTGGAGCTACCGCTCACCTTCCTCTGCTCTCCTAACGACTGCCTCACTAAACCGAACAGCCGCGTCCGTGAGCAGACACCGCAGAGCCCGCACCTCCCAGCAGAAGCAAGCGAAACCACTGGCCGTCCCATGGCCACTGTTTATAGGAAGGAGGGCCGCAGGATTAATTTCCCTTCCCTCTGGAGGAAGCTCTTCATGTCTGGAAACATTCTAGGAATTCAGATGAAAAATATTCCTAAGAGATCAATTAAGAGTCTGGATGGATCGCATGATACGCGCTGATGTCTAAACAGAGGAAACTTGGCTAAGCAAGCTGCTCGGCTTGGGGAGGAGCAGAGGGGGGGTCAAGATGACCAGCATGCACAACGCTTGTCCCGTAAGAACACACAGAGATGGGAACGGCAGAGGCGAAGCAACGGCAGCTCGGGTGCAAAGGATGAGCAGTGCCTTCCCTGCACCAGTTTAAGAAAGGTCCATGAGCAAAGGCGAGCAAGCCCCTGCCAGACCATGGTAAACGCTGCTGTGAGCCAGAGCCCCAGGAAAAGCAGGGCTTCCCAGCCTTCCCGAGGTCAGCAGCCTTCGTAACAGACTCGTGTCTTCATTCAGATGAAAACCATGCAATGGCACCACCAGCGAAGCTCTCCCGAGGCCAACATGGTGAACCTGGAGCAGGAGGTATCCACGTGCTAGAAGCAAACGACTCTGGTTCCCCATCCAGAGAAAACAAATCCATTTTTCCCTCATGTGGGGCTGCAGGGCCAGCTTCGCGCTGCAACGACAGCACCAAGCCGCGTGCCCGCAGCACAGGGCAGCCCTTGTGTATGCTAAAGCCCTGACGGCGCTGAGCTTCCAGAGCTTACCCCGTGCACTTTTAACACCAAGTCCTCTCTTCCCGTGCCGAGCGTGCGTACATCGCGTGCTGTGACCTCTCTGCGCCGAAACCCAGCCCCGGGGGCGTTCGCGTGACTGGCAGGTCCTGGATGCCCAGCAAACGCTGAACTTTGCACGCAAGACTGATCTGCCGTTACCGCAGCCAGGATGGCGAGAACTGCAGTGCGCAAGAAGTACTTAACCCTCGTGTGCTTTCAGACCTGGGAGACCGTTGTTTAATTGCACGCGTGATTGGAAATGGTCACGTGAAATCAGGAAACGAGCAATACCGTCGCTGGGGGAAGGGAAGGAGCGGCACGGCCGGAGCCAGCGCCTTGAACGGCTTTGAGGACGCTGTGCCCGCCAGGCACCCAGAGCGGAGAAGCAGCGTGGCAGAAAAAGCTTTCTGGAAAGCTCGCCTGAAGCGTTTTCAGCTTCTCAATGAGAGCCTTTGAGAAAGAGAAAGAGATTGAACTTGCCACCAATAAACTTGTTTTAAAACTCCTGGAAAAAAGTTCAGTTTTAGATCCAGGGAGGAGGGGGGTGGAAGTTCTAGAGAGCAGATTGCTGGCTCCCGTTATGCAAGCAAGCTTAATAAAATTCATAGAAATATTGGTGGCTCTGCTATGCTGTGCCAAGAATGTGTTGGAATAAAACCTTCTGAGCAGAAGGGAGAGATAGAATGTCATCTTAGCCTTGATACGAAAGATCAGCCTTCGTCTCCTAAAGCACATCTCGAGGAGCAGTAACGAACACGTTTGCTCGCCGTCCCTCCGGAGCAGCTCATTGCACAGCCCCGCTCGCACGGTTCGTCACTGTCGCAGCCTCGTACAAACGGTACTGGCATGACCCGGGCTTGCAAAGAAGTGGTAAGATAAAATAATAAAGAGGAAGGGATTTTTTCATACTGGGGTTTTAATGACTTTCCAGTGCACCGTGGACCAGCTCAGCTTCCTCCACGGGAAAGCTACCTCAAGTCACTTTGGATTTCTTTAAAAAGACCAAGCCCACGCGACCCTGAGCCCACGAACCGACGCATCGGGCCACGCCGCAGCACTCCCTTCACCTCCCTCTTTCCTAACCCACCGTGTGCTTTGCCACACCAGCAAAGAGAGCAGGGAGCAGACCGGGCCCCCAGGCAGAGCGCTGCGGTCGGGAGGGAGCAGACCTCACTTTCCAGCCCTGCTCTTTCCCCTGGAGCTTGCTCTGCTGGTAACAGGAGGAGAGGAAAGCTCTCACACTCGTTTCTCAGAGGTTATTTTAGGAACCGAGCAGCCAGAGCCTTGGGATCTGAGCGAGCTCTTTGCATGGTACTGATCCTCTTCCAAGGCTTTCTTTAGTCTCCTGAAATGCCCTTCAAACCTTGCCCTGAACTTCTTGGCTTACAAAGTTAACCACAGCTAGGATAAGCGGAAGGCATGTGCATACGCGTACCCCCTTGCCCAGATGCTAATCGCATGTAGCCTGAAGCTTGTAGCTTCGCTTTGGCCTTAAGGGTCTGCACGTCCATAGCTGCACCCAAACGTGGCTGCTGCCCCATAATTATCTCTCTCTGCAGCCCTTGCCGTCGTTATCGCCAATAACCCACGTCCGCTTTCCAACCTGAAACCCTAGAAACCTTTGCCACCCGAGGAAAGGAGCTCCCTGCCCTTCTCCCTCAGCGCTCCCTCAGGGCCGGCAGCAGCCCCGGTGGAGCCAGCACCTTTATTCAAACCAGGCCCCGACTCCAACAAACGGTTTGCCAGCGTGCCCTCTCTTACCTTAATAAATTTGTTACGTCAAATCTGTCTTAGCTTTGAAGGTAAAACAAAAGCCTGCTCTGCCAGACACCCACCCCCGGGAGCCGAGGACCCAGCCAAGCCTTCGTCTCCCACCACCAGCCCTCGCGAGGTTCGTCCCTCGCCAGGAGCCGGGCAGACGCAATCCAGTTCCCCAGGCTGCCGCCAGGCTGCCCATGGCAAGAGACAAAAACTCAGCGTCACCCCGAGCAGACGAGTCTGTCAACACACAGCGGCTGCGAGCTGGTGCGTGGGAAGGTGCCATCTCCACCGCCTGACCACGGCTGCACCAACACGAACAGCTCGAGCCTCTCAGCGGCTCATCTTACTGCAGGCGCTCAGCACGGCGCCCCTCCTGAGCAGTTTGTTGGAGTCCCAAAAGCCTCACTGGTGCTCGAACTTTTCCAAGCCCAGTCCCTCCCTGCAACAGCATTAGTCATTCAGATGGTATTAGCATCCGCTCCCGAAAATTGCGCGTTCCTACGTGGAGCCACGGGGATAGCCTTGGACCCTCGTTCCCTGAACGCCAGTTGTGCACGCAGGCGGCTCCGTCACTGCCACCAGAACGACTGCAGCCACCCAGACACACAAGGCGGCAAAAGAGAAGAGGGGATCTCATCAGTGCTTATAAACATCTAAAGGGCGGGTGGCCAGGGGACGGGGCCAGGCTCTGTTCAGCGGTGCCCAGCGCCAGGACGAGGGGCACCGGGCCCAGACTGGAGCCCGGGCAGTTCCCCCTGAGCGTGAGGAAGAACTGCTTTGGCGTGAGGGTGCCCGAGCCCTGGCCCAGGCTGCCCAGAGAGGCTGTGGAGTCTCCTTGTGCGGAGAGATTCAACCCCGCCTGGACGCGTCCCTGTGCTCCCTGCGCTGGGGGCTCCTGCTTTAGCAGGACATGGGGCTGGGGGATCCCCAGAGGGCCCTGCCAGCCCCCACCATTCTCTGAGAAGAGAAGCGTCTGTGTCCTCAGAGAGGAGAGGAAGGATGCCCAGGCACTTCAGCAGAGTTGAGGTTTTGGGGAAAACACACTTCGCAGCCTTCGCGCACAAGTGAGAGTAGTTAAGCACAGAGGCTGAGAAATCTCCATCCCTGAATTTAACGGACAGTCAGCAACGACAGACACAGGGTGACAAGAGGGAGGGACAACTTACCGTCAGCGGCTGCCCAGAGCAGTCTTCCGAGAGAAACCTCACCTCCATGACACACCACCACCACAGCGGCCAAGCCTGTGCCACGGTGCTGCTCATGAAACGGAATAATCCTGAGAGAAAGGAGCCAGTAAAAACAAACCGGGGCTTCGCATCATATTCTGGCAGGACCGTACAAACAGATCACCAAGGGAGGAGAGCAGAGTCACGCTTTCCTCTCTGCTTGGAAGCCAGGGTGCAGAGCCAGCCCCTGGCCGAGCGTGGGGAAATAAGCTGAAGGAGCCCACTGGGTCCTTTCCGAAATAAAGCCAGGCTCAAGTTGCCAGTTGGTAACAAAGAGGCCACAGCGGGAGCAGATATAGTGAAATACACTGTTTTATTGCTGCACACATGCTTACACATTTCTCCTTAAGNTCCCACCACCAGCCCTCGCGAGGTTCGTCCCTCGCCAGGAGCCGGGCAGACGCAATCCAGTTCCCCAGGCTGCCGCCAGGCTGCCCATGGCAAGAGACAAAAACTCAGCGTCACCCCGAGCAGACGAGTCTGTCAACACACAGCGGCTGCGAGCTNAACAAAGAGGCCACAGCGGGAGCAGATATAGTGAAATACACTGTTTTATTGCTGCACACATGCTTACACATTTCTCCTTAAGTACCATGTTGCTCTGATAAATTTTACGATCTTCTTAATTCAACACGTGGCTAGCAGTAAATAAAAAGGACACTGGCAACAGAAGAAAAATCAAAAGGTTTTTATTTTGTGATACAATTATTTGCAGCAAGAATAAAGTGAATTCAAATTGAAGTTTTNTGGTGCGTGGGAAGGTGCCATCTCCACCGCCTGACCACGGCTGCACCAACACGAACAGCTCGAGCCTCTCAGCGGCTCATCTTACTGCAGGCGCTCAGCACGGCGCCCCTCCTGAGCAGTTTGTTGGAGTCCCAAAAGCCTCACTGGTGCTCGAACTTTTCCAAGCCCAGTCCCTCCCTGCAACAGCATTAGTCATTCAGATGGTATTAGCATCCGCTCCCGAAAATTGCGCGTTCCTACGTGGAGCCACGGGGATAGCCTTGGACCCTCGTTCCCTGAACGCCAGTTGTGCACGCAGGCGGCTCCGTCACTGCCACNTTTGTGATACAATTATTTGCAGCAAGAATAAAGTGAATTCAAATTGAAGTTTTGACCTGGCTCATCTTAATTAGGGAGCCTGCCTGCATGCTGACCATCTGCTTACGCGTGCTTTGATAGCCCTATTTCGCCACAAGGCACGGGGCGGTTAAAGGACCCCGAGTAATTGGACGATCTGACAGGCCTCACAGATGTGACCACTAAGTGCACGCAGACACATGAGGCATTCGCTTGGCAGCACACGTGGAACTGCGCCACTGGAGAGGCAGATCAAAAGGCCACGCTGACCTTTCCTCCCACGTGTGCAACTGCAGGCTCGCTTGCTCCGCACTTAAGGACGNCCAGAACGACTGCAGCCACCCAGACACACAAGGCGGCAAAAGAGAAGAGGGGATCTCATCAGTGCTTATAAACATCTAAAGGGCGGGNTGCGCCACTGGAGAGGCAGATCAAAAGGCCACGCTGACCTTTCCTCCCACGTGTGCAACTGCAGGCTCGCTTGCTCCGCACTTAAGGACGCAGGAATGGAATTATTCAAGAGCGGCCATATGGAAAACGCTTCCCAGCACCACTGCCCCTCCTCTGCCTTCCTTCTGCTTTGCCTACTGCTACCTTGTCCATTTTGCTTTAGCAGCTGAGGCATCTGCAGAGAAAAGCATTAGCACGTTCCTCGGTAATCCCGTTTCTGCACCTCATTCAGTACAAGCAGAAGGCAAAGGCCACGTTCTGTTCTCTGGTGGCTCCGGGCAAGCCTTGTGCAGGGCTGTCACAGGCATCGCTGTGGAAATCTGACTGCTATAAGATGTCAGATGCAGAATCTATGCAGGAGGAGCAGAGGGGATGTGATTAAAACTAAACATTCTGCCTCTGTGTTCAGGGTCATCCTTCAGCCACAGAGGGAGGAGAAACACAGCGGAACTGAACCAGCTGGGTTAAGCTGTCGGCTGTTTCTGTAGCAGGCTTTCGTGAGCCTGACACTCCACTGAGCAAGGAAGCAGGCAGTTCTGCTTCCACCCTTCTTTCTCCAAAATACATGGGACTTCCTGTTAAAGCTTTCTCAATAGCTCTTCCCCCTCCTCAAGTCCACTGAGATGCCTTTATCAGCTCAGGCTGTGCTGGGCTCTTTGGTGGTCCTGTCAAAGCCACACCAAGCTCAGAGACGGACGAGGAGGTACATTCCACAAACCACACATAGAACACACGGCTCCTCTCCATGCCACCAGCCCAAACGGAAGCACACTCCTGCTGCTCCCTGCTTCCATACAGCAACACGCTCCTTCAGGGACACATCATCTTCCCTCATCCTAATACGGCTGCAGAAAACAAACCACAAGAACTCCTTGCACTTCCTCACCAGCATTTTGAAACAGAAAAATTGAAGCAAGCCCTGCTGTAGCCACCATCCCCTGCCCCAGAGACTTGTTGCAAGAGAAACCAGTGAAACACAAAGTGCACGAGCATTTGGGGTCCAGTTAAGTCCCTGTACCTCATTCCTGCCCCACCAGCTCTGTCCTCAGCTTCTGTTGCGTGCAGCTCAATCCTGACACGTGATTTTGCCAAAGTCCAGCTTCTCTCAAGTACAGCAGCCAAACCCCAGTGCCCTCTCCTCGCTGCAACTGAACCCAGCCTGCGTAGCGCAAGTGGCGCCCGAAGCCTGCCCACGTCCATGCAAACAGCTTCAACGCATGGCAGTCACAGGCAGATGCTCTGAGGAGGGGCAGCGAGGCTGCAGTGAGAACATGGTGTGGAAGCGTCAGTCTCTTACTCAGTGAGATTTGCAAAGAAGAGAAACCCATCCTCCTAGTGCGTCCACACCTGAGCAAGTCCCTGCTAAATGCTGGATCCCCAAACCCCTTCCTTACCCATGTGAAGCACCACTACCATTACAGAAGACAACACCCTGAAGCTGCAGGGGATCCGCGCCCAGCTGCCACCTCAAACACTAAAGGCACACCTGACACTGATTATTTAAAGCTCTTGCCTCACAAAGTGACCAAAATGATGCTATGCATTAGCAATGGCAGCCCACTGCCTGTGCAAGATCCTCTGCGTGCTTCACGCAACGCCACCTCTCCCTTCCAGCTCACAGCACGGCAAAGTGTGCCTGGCCTGTGCCTCCGGACCCGAAGCTCTCGTAACACGCCATTCCGGAGATGAACAGCTCCGAGGGCAGCCTACTTGGCAAGGCAAGCTTTATGCAGGGCTATTGTCTGCTGATCGGTGCCAAGGAGAAGGAACATCATTACCCTCATTAGGAGTCTAGGGAGACAACACGAGATAACACGACCTACTGCAGAACACAAATTCAAAAACATTCATTAGTACAAACAGTGAGTTTCCTGGAGAACAATGAAACTACAAGGCTCAAGGCTGAGCAAAGCCAGAAGGTCTACAAGTGGGACAGCTGTCTCCCGTGAGAGACCCAGGAGGCCCCTTTTCCTTTTAAAAAAGATTTCCGGTGACTCGTCATCCCTGACCCACCAGCAAGTCAGTTTTGCTCTACCACAATGGACAAAAAGAAATGGAAAAGTGCTGTTTCCAAGAAGAAGTTGTTTCCTTCCCCTGTAGGGAAGAAAAGGAGTGCTCTCCTTTTTTATGCATTAAAAGCTCTGGCTTTCTAAGAACGGAAGGACTCTGGTCTCTACTGTATTCCCAAAGACGTTTGTTCAGAAAGCAAAGCTTTTAAATTCTGAGCACTTTAAAGCAATGAAAAACTAGGGAAGACCTGGAAAACACTTTGGATTTTTTCATCTAAGAACTGGAATAGCAGATGAAGACAGAGCCTTCACATGGCCAGGTACTCCCGTGTCCCTGCTGGGGAAGCACTGCCCACCTTTGCCAATCTTATAATGCTGACAGCAAAAGAAAGGCCACCTCCCTTCCAATATACTTATTTAGAGAGTTTAATCCAGTTTTCTTCCTCTGCTGGTGGCAATCCAACAAACACCCTGGCATGAAGCAGTTTCAGAAGCATGTTGTTGGACGACAGAACAGGATGGGCTCTAACACCAGGCAGCGGCAAGTCCCCCGGAACAGCTCCCTTACCACCCCCAACGCTTGCAGTCTCGCACCCGCACTGTATTGTACAAAGCAGCAGCTACTGATTTGGGCTGAGCTTGGGGAGCTACTTCTGAGAGGAGAAACAAAAAACGAAATAAAACCAAACACAAACCAGACACATAAAGGTCCGGACATAAATAAATTAAAAAGAAACCATGCCTGAAGGTGGAAGGGAAGTAGGACAAAGAAGGGGAAGAGACATTCAGAGACTCGGACGTTCTTGCACTCCGAGCCAGCCTAGTGGGAGCTCCGCAGGCTGCACGTGACAGGCAGGGTTTGCACACATCAGCACTCAAGCCCTATACTGGCCAGGAGGTTTTCCAGAGCTTCAAGTTTCTGGTTGGCTTCCTCGATGGCACTGTAAGTCTGCACGTTGCTGGTGATGTGGAAACGGATGTCGTCGACCAGAGGAATGGAGTCAGTCTCCTGCCGTTCCTCCACAGCCTCTGCATTCTCCTTCACAGCAGCCACAAACTCCTCCAACTCCACCAGCTGGATGGGGTGGACAAGAGAACCATTAGGAAGACAAGACAGGTAAAGGGATGTAAAGGGTTGGGATAATGGGCTCAGCCACTGTTGAGGGATCCCACAGAAGAAAAAGGGAATGCTAAGGGTACACGGGGACCCGAATCTTCCTGTATCTCCTACAGACACCACTTGGAGATCCTGCCACTCATCGTAAGGAGGAGGTAATGCTCCAACAATAAATGGTGACAACTGTAAGCAATCTGCACCTCAGACAGCTCACTGTAATACCCACTAACCAAGCATCCATAGTTCTGGTATTGGGACGCATGAATACACACAATATTCCCCCCAGAAAGGCTCCTCAGCAGGAGCCAGGAGATACTGCCAGACACTTTTGGGAAATGTCTTGCAACAGGCAAGACAGCGGGCCCAGTTCAGAACCAGGAGGCGCAGATGACTCTATGCCCACTGTGGCGCTCAGCCCCACCACCACCAGCCAACCAGCAGACCACAGCGAGGCAGCTGCGCTGTTCTCTGCCCAACCTGACAGAATCAGGTCACTTATGAATGATTTTGCACCAAGTTCCCCAGGAACATGTGGTGTGCTGAAGGGCGAGAGGCAGCTTCCATCTGTCCACGCTACCAACCTGTGCCTGGGCTCCACAGGCTGCTGAGTGCTGCTCTATGCTACACACGCTGCCAAAATCTCTCCCTGTTGCCATCATCAGTGCATCTCCACGAGACGCTGGCAGCTGCTGGTGTTTGAACAGCTGGGGTGGTTCCGTTTGTGCCAAGACCCTTAGGAAGGCACGTTGCCAACGGTGGGTCTGAAGACTCCCACTCAGGCCAGAGAACGGGAATACACAAGCAAAGCCCTACGTTGCCCAATTACTACTTGGGATATTCATTCAGCTTTCAAACCAAACCCCTTCTTCAGAAGCCAGAATGTGGGTGCATGCTGATGCGTCTGTCAGCCCCAAGCTACACACTGAACACAGTAACAGCCCCAGAATCGTTTCCTTCGCTGTTTTCACACGCCACAAAGAATTTCACACCTTTCAAGCTGCAGGGCGAAATGTTACATTCCCATGTGAACTGTACAAGCCATTTATAAAGATCTGTCTCAGGATAAGAACATCCCATAGAGTCTCATTTATCCTCCCGTACGGCAACCTCCTCCATGAGTCTGGAAACTTCAAGCTATAATCACTCAGGATTACACTTAAATTGAGCCTCACAAAGAAAACTTTAGCATTAGATTAATTACTTCTGGCTGTTCAACGGCCAAATTTCCCCTGTGGAAACCCCTGCTGTTAGATTTGCCACCCTGGAGAGGAGCAAAGATCCCCCTGATTACTCCTTTCTATAGCATTATGCCAGGAAGAACTCCCTTCAGCAAACACTGGAAAACATTTCCTGCACAGAGCTCCCCTGCACACCTCATAGGGCTCTCCAGGCTACAGCTGGTGTATTCAGGCAACACTGCTGTTGCTCTGGGCACAGTGGCTGAAAGCTCAGTAAAAGTCACCTGCCCATGGCACCTGCAGAACTTTTTGGGCAGATTTTTCACCCCACAGTACACAGGGATGTGCTAGACAGCCACGAGCAAATGGCTTACTGCAGCAACATCAGGTACTGCCACGCTCCTCATCTTCTGTCCTAACTCACCATGTGCTTTGCTACTCAACCATTGCTCATTTTCAGGAAGCAAATTAAACCAGAGAGGGTAACCATTTATTACAGTTCAAAGCACAACCATTAAATCTGTTGTGTCTATGGCCCACTGTGCAGTTAGATTTACGGGCGCATGTGGCAAGTACGGCGGGGAGTGTTTCTGCTACCTTCTCGATGATCTTTGCCATGTACTCCGTGCACTGGTCCTCCAGCCGGGTCAGCTGGAACAGCTTTGCAATCCTCCAGATGCTAACAATGTTGTCCTCATCGAGGATCTGAGCCAAGGTCCTGCCGCAAAGGCGCTTGAGCCCAGGCAGCAGGTACATGTCTGCCACGCACAGCACGTCGTAGGCGTTTTCTGGGGACAGCTGGCAACGGAAAGAGGAGAATTATTGTCCAGTCCTCCCCACTTCAGTTGTCTCTGGCAAACTGCCGCCTTCTCTTGTGACTTAGCAGAGATTCCCTAAAGCGTTTTTTGGTCCATCACTGGACAAGTGTGTTAACAGTACTACAGAGAGACAGGAGCTCAATCTTTCAGGGCTAGTTCTTCCACTCAGTTACCATGGAAGAGTTTAAAATGCTGCGGAGGCAGCTTGCTCAGCACAAAGCAAGAAGTTTGCCATGCCGCAGCTAACCCCTCTAGCTAAGCACAAAGCAGTGCTGAAGCTCTGAGGTGCAGCTGAAAGCTGGCTGTTCAGAAATGTTCAGCGTGGCAGTGGAAGGAGGTCAGTTTTACCGGAACGACTGAAAACCCTTCAAAGAGACAAACGGAACAGGCTGGCAGGACAGCGCACCTTGTCCCCACTAGGACTCTTCTTCCCTTTTTGTACCGCTGGACTTGGGTTTTGTGAAAATGTGTGAAATTATCTTAAGTTACTTCCTCAAACCAGCTCTGCTAACTCAGCCAGCACAACCTCCCTGGCACAGGGATACATCCAAGGACAGAAAATTGCACCACAAATAAACTGTAGGTGAAGCCCAGCTAGGTAAGGAACAGACTTTGCGCATCAAATACTACCGGAGCTTTAACAGGCATTCAAACTGAACGAAATTCATGCACCAGATGCTCAAGCTTACACTGCTGTGAACGACCTTTAACATTTACAGGCTCTTGAGCTAGAGAACCACCCTCTCGTTTCCCTCTTGGGTAATTTTGTTCCTTGCAAGTGATCTGAGGATAAAAACGCTGCAGATAATGTTGGAGACACCACCTCCAGCTTCACCCAGTCTCTTCCCCCTGGCTGGGAAAATCCTATTTTAGTCAGCCATCTGCTTCGCTAACCTGGAACTACAGCCTCTCTCTGCACAGTTCTGTTCCTGCTAATGCGAAGTGCAAAGACCACAGTTACCCACATCCATTTTAACGGCGAATCTGCAGCATGCAGCAAACCCTGGCTGTGGAGGAGGAAACCAGCCCACACTGGTCTAGACTGAGGAATGGTAACTCTGGTGCAGCACAGTCCACCGCCCTGATAACTGGTCAGCAGCAAAAACACTGCTGTCTGCATCTACACATGTGGTTGCTCACTCTGTCAGTGGCGAAAGGTTAATCATTTCTTCCCCTACGGCCGTCCACAGCAGTGTTTGGAGAGACTACTCCCAGCAGATGTCTCAGCCGTGTAACATCCTGCAACAGCTGTGCAGAAGGATGCAAGATGTATCAGAGGCATGCCACGAATGCTATAGTGCCACAGTGGTGTAACAAAGCTCTGGGGTTATTTATTAAGGGCTGCTTTGTCCCCTCATAAGCTCCAGGAACCTCACGAGTTGGAGGCGTTTGAGTCAGTAGTACTGATGGCAGCAGCTCCCAGCCGCAGGATCAAGGACAAACCTTGCAAATCTTCCTCCAAAAGCTCCCCTTGAGCCCACACAGATGTTCTGATCAGCAACTTCTCTTTCTGCCCGGAACCCTTTCTGTCCTCTGCACACACTCTTCCCTCGAACTGCAAAAACTGTCACTACTTTGTGGCAGAGAGACATATAAATCCTCTGGAAAAAGAAAGGTGGAATTTGGAGCGTTGGCACTTGGCTGCAGAAACCCAGGGCAGGGAGAAGACTCCACATACAAGTGTGGAACTTGAGCTCTACTCCTGTTTTCCTGACCATTTTTCCTGGTAGTTTTTTATGATAGATAAACTCTCTGCAAAAGCTCAGATCTTGGCTGCTCCGTTCAAAATCCAAGCTAGTTTCTGTGATGGCACCATTCTGCATAGAAAACACATGAGCAAGGTCCTTTCAGCTCCTACACACTGTTGTTGGTCTGCCGTCCTGCTCCAAGTCCAGACAGGCCAGCTGAGGCACCCCTTGGAAAGCGATGGCTGCTTGGGAAACATCCTCCCTGTGAGCCATCACGAGGAGGACAGGCAGGTTGGAGAGGCACAAGGGAATGCGGTCACGCTGCAGTGCAAGGTCAGGAGGGTCTTCACAACCCCAGCGTGCTTCTTTCCCTTGCTGCCTGCCCTTTCAGCATGTGGCTGAGGGAACAGTGCAGACAAGTGAAGCATCTGCTCTGTGGCATACCAACAGCAATCCTGCCCTTGCTGCCTGCTAAATACATCTCTCCCTACCACGCATTCTCTGCTGCTACCCAGAGGTGAACAGATCAGCAGAAACAAGGTCACAGCTGCACGCACTCTCTGTATGTGGCATCTAACCCAGGGCATGAATACTGCTTCGGAGAAGTGACACTGGCAGGTGCAGCAGCGTCTCTGATCACTGTCCTAACGCCAGAATGTGTTCTGGCACCTCGTAGCTAGACCTGCTGAAAGCATTCGCCTCAAAACCAAAGCAGGAAGCTGCTTAAACGCGGAGATTTGCTGTGCCTCCCGTTAGGCTGAAAACGAGGTAGGCTAGGGCCATTTGTTACTGCTTGCTGTAGTGAGCACAGCAAGGCGTTGGTCCCCCAGTGGAACCTTTGCCCACCCCAGCAATAAACAACAGTGGAAATAATGACTCGCTACAAATGGAAAAGTGGGCTATGATGCCAAGAGTAAATATGCAGACTCCCTCAACCTTTCCACATCTCCAAATGCGTTCAATCTGCCATCTACAGGCAGCTGCTCACCTTATCCTTCCACAGAGCCCAAGAGGGAAATCTGCAAAGCCCTGCATTTATCACACCAACATACAACGTGCAACCTAATTTCCAAATTTTAGTTATGGGATGAAAGACTAGGGATTTGCTTCCCTAATGTCACGCACATAAACTAGATCTATGCCTGACTAACAGCAAGTCCCAGTACGTGGGCTCCCAAGACAGAAGCGAGGTAGCAGAATAGGGCAGTGCGATTTAAGAAGCCACACACACCCCTCCCTCCAGTTGCTGGAGGAAAACACTGCTGTGAACACCTCCGGAATCACCAGCACAGCAGAAAAGGCTCCATGGCTGGCCTCACCTCTGTATCATCACTGTAGATGTAGTAGAGGACCCGGATGAAGATGTCTTCTGAGATGTTGTGGAGAGTCACCACAGGGATGCTGGGCTGTGTCTGCAGCTCCTCACTCTCACTGAAATGGTCTTCAAGAAGGGCTTTGAAATAATCACTGCGACCACAGAAAAATGCCTGGAGAGGGAAGAAAGACCAAAACACTAGCATCCTTCTCACTGCACCAAAACAAACAGCACTACCAACCAGCCATCAGAGCACCTCAAAGATATTTCAGAAGTTCAGACTCTGTAACTCTGATTCTCCCTGTATTTTGAAGCTGCATCTCCAACATTTTTCCATACCTTATTTCTATCCATGCCTACCCTCAGAACCAAAAAACGAATTTGTAAACTTAAGAGATTCAAAAGAAGCATGGCATTAGGGTAGGAGTTTGAGTCGATGCTGGACCTCAAAAGCCATTCTTACTGCTCTTTACTTGTTACACTCTCCTCTGCAGACACTGAACTCACAGGCCAGCTGTAGGAGATTTTGCAGCTGTGAATGCTGTAGCTGAATCCGTAAATTTTTCTCCTCACCTCTGAAAGAAAGGCAGGGTTTGCTGTTTTGTTAAATGCTTTAAAAATCGTTTACAGCTGCAATAAGACTTTTGGTTTTCCAGCTGATAAGGCAATGCCGATTCCGCAGAGTGCATCCAGCACTGGATGAGTCTGGGAAACAGGTAGACTAGACTCATGGCAAAAAGGGAGGAGAATGAAGTATAGCACAAGCAGATACCTTATGGCACAAGAAGTTGTAATCTGCCACCCGGAAACACACGTCGGGACAACTGTTGAAGTTGTCGGTGCTGTCAAACGGCAACTCCCCAAAACCAACCTAGGAAGAGAAATCAGGAAAACCTACCTTTAACATTCATGCTTTAAACACCCTCAGGGTCCCATGTTTGGACTTCTTGGTCTTCCCAGAAGAAACCACCCATCCGTTCCCTCAGCACAGAGCAGAGCACCAGAGATGCTCTGAACACAGATTTCAATGTGAGGAACTGAAGTCCTTGTGCTCCTGACAGAGATAGTCCTAGCATAAGTTAGAGCTGCCTCCCTTATCCACGAAACCCCCAGACCCTCCACACACCTCTGGAAAACATTTCTGTGCCACCTAACAAAGCAGATCACCAAGCGGAGGTGAAGTTTACCTGGTGCAGTGGGTATCATAAACATACTAGAGCTTGGGTCTGGCCTTTTACTGTGTAGATGTAGGGTAGATGTAGCAACGTACAGATTACACACAATAACGTTCAGGTTACACACATACACCAGTTTAAGATGGTCTGGCTACAATTACTGCCTTACTTGAATAATCCAACATTTCTAAAGCACATTTTAAATTTCTCATCTGAGTTGCAGCCAAAGATAGTGTTGTTGCAGCATTAATACTCTAGTGAATTATTTTAACACCAACACAGCTCCTCCCAGTCCCACATGCCAAAGACAGCACACACACACGCACAAAAAAAAAAATCTGTTGGCCTTATGTTATTTTAAAGTGACACTTCCAAGTATTTTCACTTTCACCTAACTCTATATGCAGGGTAGTTCAATTGCAAAAAGAAGTTTATATTCACAGTCATGTAGCCAAGACAATTCATCTCTGGGAACAAAAGTTTGCCCTGGTTCTTGCTTTCCAAACACACGCCCCTGAGCAGCCTGGGCCGAGGGGTTTATTAGCGCTGTTTCTCATCCAGGAAAGTTAAATCTTAAGTTAAAAGTTAACTTTAAAAGGAATCCATCCCTCTGNTTTGCCCTGGATCTTGCTTTCCAAACACACGCCCCTGAGCAGCCTGGGCCGAGGGGTTTATTAGCGCTGTTTCTCATCCAGGAAAGTTAAATCTTAAGTTAAAAGTTAACTTTAAAAGGAATCCATCCCTCTGGAATGAACATGGGAGTTACTTGTCTCAGCGTTCGTCTCCTAAATCACAAACTCCTCTGGGCTCAGTTTCCTGCTTATAGCCTTGCCCAGCCCCCACTCTGATGCTCATGTTTACAAGGTCATTTCCAATTCCTACTACAAAAGCAGGTTCATGTCTGTGTCTCCTATTCAGCATGAAGTGGTTTTGCAGAATTTTCCCTTTTACTCCCCTTCTAAGTCTCTACTACTTCTGTTCTCCTCCCGTGTCACGCTTGAGGAATTTCAACTCCCTTTCAGGGTCTCCCTGCAGAAAACTGGCTTATTCCTCCCACCCCTCCGTTCAGGCAACCTCCTTAGCACACCTC
Organism: Steatornis caripensis; assembly: GCA_013398225.1. Lineage (NCBI taxonomy): Eukaryota > Metazoa > Chordata > Aves > Caprimulgiformes > Steatornithidae > Steatornis > Steatornis caripensis. The sequence goes on from VZSC01010139.1 coordinate 336,279, forward strand.
TGTCCAGGCAAAGCACAGCTGCCAAAGCTAAGTGTGCTGCCCAGGGAGCACAGAACAGTTTAGCCTACAGGATGCAAACACATTCGCGGTAACTCATTCACCCTACAGAAATATTCCCAACGCCTCTATAGCATACGACTGCTTGAATATTCACAGGATCTTCCAGTCATCGCATGTGGAGGACCAAGTCTTTGCTGCTAAGAATTTCCCATTAGCACTTAAATAGAAATGTTGCTGGAGGCAAAAACATACAAAAGAAATCAGCAGTTTGTACCTTGGCCAGATTATCTCATCAAGAAAACTGTAAATAAATCACAACACAAAATACAGGGGTTAGCGATCCAAGAGGAGATTTCCAGCACGTAACCAGGTGCAAGTGGATTGCATAAGAAAAAATGGAAGCATGTTGTAAACAGTTCAGTTAATCTGCCTCTGCCAAATGGGCAAAGCAAAGGACAGGAATAACTGCCATGGACAACCACACTACGCAGGTGTGGAGACAGACAAGACGGAACTCATCTCCTCGTTTCCAGCTGTTCTCTCCATGCATTTTAAGATTTAGCTTCACCCCAAAAGTGACAAATGGTCACACTGTTCTGGAGCCACACCAAATGCCAATACAGAGGGAGAGAACAGTATTTATTTCATGGCAAACGCTGATCCTTTTAAGTCCCATTTCATCTTGGTTTGGAAAATAAGATTCCAGTTAAAAGGTAATGAAAAACCAGCTACAAGGCAATGACGTGCTTACGGTGTCATACACTGGAAGCCCTGGAGTCTCTAACTCAGGGGTCATGGGGCAAACACGAGATGAGGAGCTAGGCCACCAGACAGTGGAAAGCTATGTGGTTTTTGACAGTTGCCTGGCTTTCAATGGTTATTTTACTTAAATCCGTCACTGCTAAATTTCATTGCAACAAACCAAAGAAGCAGTGTTGCAGTCCATTCTGTCCATCACTAGTTTAAAACAAAAGAGAGACAGCTACCACACTTTTAAAAACAAAAGAGTGAAAGAGAAAAGGCTTTCAAGTATAAACAGGAATGAGAAACAAGATACCAAGATTATAAACATGTTTAAGAGTTCAAAGAATAGATAGTTCTCACTCTTAAAACTAATAACAAACTGTGACTGGATATCAAACGTTAATTATCATTTTAGTCATATAGCATATTACTTAACTATGAAATCGGGATGCATAGTTTTCTGCATCATTCAAACATCAAACATATTATATGCAGATTATTTGTCTATAGTGAAACAAAGTTGTATACAACCCAATTTCATGTAATATGGCATTGCATGACATGCAGCAGCTCGGAATGTCTCTTGACGAATTCTGATCATTACCTGAAACGCCATGAAGAAATGCTGGCTTTTATCCAGAAGCTGAAAACCTATTTTGCTCTGCATAGGCTGGAAAAAACATATGTTTCTCTCAAGAAAACAGATATTTGTACCTGACTATTCAGTTATTCCTGACATTTTAGGTTACGTAGTTTGTACACTATTCCATGTATGGCGTCAAGCTCTGTAAGAATGAGGATGTGCAACTCCTCTGGCCCAGGACAAAGATGCTTAATTCACAGAATTTAACAATTTGCAAACGTTAGGATGAGATATAAATGGCAGTAGCACGAAGAGCTTTGTTAATATATTCTTTGTAAGTTAGAAAAAAAAAATAGAGAGAGAAAACCAGGAATCTTTTTGAATTTATCAGGCTTAAACAAAGCATGCACGTTTGTGCACAGCATACAAATTCTGCAGCGAGCAGGCGTGCGCCCATGCCCTCTTCACTTTCACAGCCATAACAAGTCTGGTGCTGCCGTAACTGCCGTCGTTCTGGTCTATGAACACAGCAAGAAAACAGCTCACAGAGGCATTTACAGTGCTGTCGGATTATTGTATTATACCAACTTTCCTATTTTCCTTCCAGCTCCTGTTCTGAATTAAAGAATTAAAAGAGAAGTGTTTCTAACCCTTGAGAAGAAAAGCTCAACCCAACAGGAGTATGCCATCAAGGTCTGGGAACAAGCAATCAAACATAAAACATTCTTTTTATTCGGGAAGTGGCTTTAAATGTATGTAAATCTCATTGTTCTGAGGCTCACAGTCCTTTTTTTAATTCTTGGGGAGGTAAACCTGAGCCTTACTTACAGTATTACCTCCCTTTAAAGCCTGCAAACATACAGAAAAGCATACTGAAAGCCACAAATAAATACACAGTTGTTTGGGGGAGGCAGGTTACAGATGAAAGATTTCTGCATTGGTAGATGGAAACTTGATGGAGAAAAACTCCTTCTATGAAGTGCTCAGTACTTAGAGAAACATGTCTGCCAAAAGCCAGCACAAAACACGCTGCCGTATTACGGGTAAGGAACCTTATCCAGCAGGTCAGTCGCAGTCTCATGCACAAACACAGCCTCTGCACTAGAAGGTCTATCCAGCAGGGGACAAACAGAAAAAAGGCAATAAACTTTGCTACACCGCTCAGTCATACAACCTCCGGGCGCAGCAGCCACCTAAAATGAGTTCATGTTATTAAACTCAGTGCTTGGTATGAGAGAGAGGAAAAAAAGGACGAACATAGGAGCAAAGCGAATCTGCTGATATTACAGAAAACAGCACATGCAGGGAGAATGAAGACCACCCATATTTATCCAGTTCTCCTGCAACTGGGAGCAAAGATCCACACATCTGAGCCTAACTAATAATACTGATGGTATTTTAACCTAGTGATCTTCAGCCTCTGGCCTGTGGGCTATTTCTAAGGGTCAACAAGACGTAGTTATGAAAATCAAATCTATTGCCAGTGAAGTTAAATCCGCTTCAGAGGGACTCACGTTTCTACTGGAAACATTTTCAGGGTTTTAAAGCACCTCTCCACTGCAGGGTGTCAGCTCCTAGCAAGCAAGCCCAGCAAGGCATCTTCCATCTGTATGTCCCCTCGGGTACCAATGCCTGCTCATAAAACATTTCTGATACTCAAGAAGGATGGCAGAGAGAAGGAAAAAGAGCTGGGGGCCAACTCTTGTCCCATGGCAGGCAGTGGGGAAATCCCCACCAACCGCAGGGCAAGGGTTTTGTTTACCAAGATCCCTGCTGGGGGAAAAAAATCCAAGCGAAAGGACCAGCACTGATGGACTCATTAAACAATTTTACAGCATTTCCAAGCAATAAAAGGCTTCCGGCATTTGGAGCACCAGCAAAGAAGCAAGCACTAAATTCAAATGGAGAGAACGCGACTGAACACACGTGAACACGTATCAGCCCCACAGAGACCAGAAGTAGTATAAATGCTCCCTACCCGCAGTTCGGCTGGCAGGGCGCAGTCTGCTAGAAGAGCCAGATCTTCCTGCAGCCGGCAGTTACCTGTGGGCTCAATCGTCAGCACTTTCACACAGGTCCCTGGCTTGGAAGAGACTGGAAGAAGCAAAAAACAAAGAGCAGAGATGCCTAAATTCCTCTGCAAACATTTTCTCCCATTTAGAGAAAAGAAAGACACTCCAGGAAAAAAAATCAGTATTATTGCTGTTTAGCTTTTACTGCAAAACACACTTGATTCCTCTACGCACACAGCACCCCGCAGTACAGCTGGTGAGCAGGGCTGGAAAGGGATGCACGCTTCGTCTCTCCTCAAACCTCCACTGAATTCCTTGTGCTGGAATATGAACCGTGGCAATCACAAAGTTGCCACGGGCATATCTGAGGCCCAACTTCCTCTCTGCAATCCTTGTCATCAGTTACAGCCGAGGACCGTTGATCAGGCTGCCCCGATCCCTGCAGGAGCCACTCATACACCACTTTCCCCAGCCAGCCACCCCTACCATTGACAGTGTCACCCAAGGAGAAGCCCATGCCAGGGAGTATTTAGTTTAAATAAACCTGTTTCTGTGCCTCTCTGCTTGGCCACGCGCTCTCACGGGTCCCGTTGCAGCTATGCTATCCTAACTTCAATCCAGGGAACAAAGGGATTTATTCTTCTTTAGGTAGTAAGTTCGGTGTACCTGAATCTGTCCTCTATTGCCTACCTGTAGATCCCCAAAGCACAAAGACCCCAAAACCACCTGGACTCCGTAGCGTGCCTGCGTTCTTGGGAAACATTAGATCAGCATCACTACCACCAAGGAGATCAAATAAACCATCCAGAGGTGGCAACTTCTTTGCCTTTTCCAGACCTGGTGCATCTCCCTGTCTTGCCCTACCAGCCTACACAATTATACAGCCTGATAAAGGGGAAACAAAACACACGATCGTACTTTCATGGTCTTGCGGTGATCAAAGTTGCTGTGGAGCTCGTGGAAGCCAACCCCCAAAACTTCAAACGAGCCGCAGCCCGAAGTACACCCAGCTGTTTTGTTACAATACCGCTGCCACTGCGTCCTTTCCCCTTTGTGGCCACCGTGCTCCCACAGTTCACTACCCCAGGTTTGTTTTCAGCGCAGCATGCTTTTGGGGTGAGGACTGAAGCACGTAAGACATTCAGGAGTCCCTGGCATATAAGGGAGCATGTGAAAAACACAGAAACACCACTGGAAAATGCAAAGTTGTGGTGAGGAAGGCTCGAGATGCTCTTGGGAGCCAGAGAGACGCAGACTTAACTCTCAAGGACGGAAGAGTTAAGCGGCCCCTCGCTGAAGCGTTCAGAAGAATTTCTGGCAGGCACGACTCACTGCATTAGAACCCCTCGCAGGTGAATCACGCCACCCTGAGACCTCATTTTTCCTGAGATTTTGCACAGCATTACGTGAGCTCCATCAGATGATTCCATTGGGCCGTGGGTGAAACAAGACCACAATGTGCCATGAAACAAGTTCTCCACCCCCTCCTCCATGTTACCGCCGCACCCTTCAGATATGCCACGACCGTACCTCAGACAGGCTGAATATCGCAGAAAGATATTGGAAAGGGAAGGATAATCTACCAATACAAGACAGACCGGTAGCATCACTGCTACACACGGAGCTACACCACCAAGAGACAGGCTGCTCCGTTAGCACTAAACGCTACCTTCAGATAGATGACTTCTGGGGTAAATAAGGCAAGAGGAGACCTGGCACTAACGCAAACACGACTGAGCGCGTTTTCTCGAAGAGCCCTGTCCACTTACAGACCAGCGTGAGAGAAGGAAATTTCTCACTGTGCAATTATAAATTCTTTACGGCAGAGAGAATCATTTATATTTGTGTAGTGCCTATTATAACGGTCGCCAAATCAATCAGGCTCTGTAAGCACTAAGGGACCCGGCAAGTTTTAAGCAGTAGTCAAGGGACAGAGTTCTTCTCTTGGGATCTACGAGGCATCTGTGCATTTTCACAGTGACATGAAAGAACAGTGATTTGTCTGAAACACATCTATCACGAGGCATTTCAGACACTGCATCTCTCAAATCCAAGAGCACAGCATTTGGTATCACAAGCAACTCTCTCCTAATAGAGACAATAAAAATCAAAGTGACAGAACAGGAATAAGCTGTTTGCTGCAAGCAAGAAGCAGGGGCAGTCACCTTCTTGCAAGAACTAGGGATGAAGGGGTTTCTGGAAAGAGCAACACAAACAACGCAAGGAGCCAGAGGGAATAACCCAGCCACGGTTGAGAACGGAGGATTTTGTCTTTCTTCCCGGTCTGGCCCAGCTGTACGGCACTGAACATCACCCACCAATTCATCAGTTGCCTTTGTTTCCACTGCTCAATGCTTCTTTGTAGTCTTTTGTTTCAATTAAGGCAATGCATGACAAAAAATAAAAGCTGCAAAAAAACCCCATCAAACTCTCAAACCTTTCCAAAACGATGCCACACTCAGATACCTGCCTTATACATATTCCTCCCAACGCCACGACTAGTTAGAACCACAGATTGCGTACACCCGGTGCCTCCACTATGAAGGCAAGCATCACAGACCTCGCTCTCAACCTTTTTGCCCTAAAACTTGTAGAAATAACTGCAGAACATTTATTTTTCAGTATCTCCAGTTCTAAAGGAAGGATTATGGCTTAATCTGGACAAACCCTGTCTCAGCTCTTCCAACCACCGCAAAACTTTTTTCTTGTTGTAGCTACAATATACACGTGGGGGAAAATATGCAGGCACTCGCACTGAGGTCTAGCTCAGGTGCAGCAGAAGGCACTGGGTCATCCTCTTCAAGGTTTTCCTAAACCACTCTCTGCGCAGGCCAAGATATTAAGTGCTTTTGAAATGCTGCTTAGCTCTAGATAATGAGATTGCAGACTGCAACTATCCACTGGAGCTGCACAGGCTTGAGTTCACATTGTTTTATTGGGCACATTTCAACTTTGTAATACAGACACAAGACATGGCCTTGCTCCACAGACCTCAATCAGCTGCCTGTTCCACAGAAAGCTCTTTGAACAAGCAGAGATACCCAATGCACTAGAAGGAGCAGTAATGCTTTGTCAAGTACTAGCTATGATGTGATCCAAGACCTTTCCCAATTTTTAACTTCTATAATTCTTACACGTATTATTTTCTGGAGAATCAAGTTTTAATGGCTTCCACATGAGATCTGATACGAGAAACAAACATTTAACAGATCTATCAGCAGTTCTGGCTATTCACTTGAATCCGACCTGGCATAAATAAAATCAAACCTAGTACTTCCATCAGTGCTTTACACCACACATTGATTACGTCTTCTGTCAGGCCTCAGAAATGAAGGACAACGGTTCCCTCCCAAAGAACACAGAAATTAAATTATTCGTCTGGTGCCATCCAGGCAGTTTATATCATCACGTTTACAAGTGGAGCTTGTATCTGAAACTCCCGACCTGAAACACTGCTTCACCATTTTCCATTTTTGAAGCCCACCAAGAAGTCAGCATTTCTGCAGTTCACAAAGTTACCCACTGGACTTCATGATCCTTAGGCTGGCAACGACACACTATGCAATGGCTTCACACAGCCAGCAAACCATCCACCTTATTTTCCTTCCACGATCTAGTATGAGATTTTAAGTTGATGTATTAAGGTGGAGTGGTCACCTCCAGGGTCTCAGCCAGACCCTGGGAGAAAAAAAAGAAAACGAAAAGGAAAAAACTGGGAAAAAGAAAAAAAAAATTAAGATCTCCAGGATCTCACTGGATTACTCTGATATTAAAAGATGCCACAAGATAATTCTGTTACCTGCTTGTCTGAGTAGTTTCTATTTTCTAGTCATGGTGTTCACCACCACTCCCCTTTTCCGTCACTTATTAAATAAACAAACTAGTATCTTGCACTACTTGCAGCAATAAACCAAGAAATGCAATTCTCATCTCTTGACGTGCACGCTTACGTTTGTGCTTACACGGCTGACGTAAGGCTTATGACACAACTTGTACGACGTAAGGACTTCCACGCTGGTCTGCATGGGAACGGCTGCACCGTGGTAACCTCGTACCCCACCACCACCAAACAATTACACGTGCCTAAGGGGAGACACACACAGTAATATCTTCCGTGTGATTTGCAGATGAGGAATTTCTTGAGCCAGAAGTACTGCCTCTATCTGTTAAGCCCTGCAACTTCAGGAGGCTGGATAACCAGAATTCACAATTCAAAAGCGAAAGGTGGAATAGCTACACGCTTACCTCTCACATGAGGGAAGACAATGCTATTGACATAAAAGCTACAGACTAGATTCTCTTCTCAAACCGAAACTGACTGAAGTAAAGGAGTTATACTCAGAGCATGAAATGAGAATCAGATGTTTTCAGCCTGAAGGTTTTGTTAACAGATTTTTTTTTTTTACTTAATGACTAACACCGCTTTGCCCTGCTTGTGCTGTTTTGATTCTTCTTCAGGCGTCCTTTAGCTTGAACTAAGGAGATAAACTCCAACTGCTGGTTTTCATGCAATAAGCTGATGTCACGATTAGATCACAAGCTCTTTGGATAACAAAAAGCCCTCAAACAGAGGATTGCGTCATTTAAGGTTTGGCGCATACATGTGTTACAAATACACACACACGTTTTCAGACATACTTCTCTGCTCTTAAAGTGTTCTGTCTCTCTCTGCATTCATTTTGAGCCAATTATCAAATGTTTTACTTTGGTTTGGGGTCAGATAAATGCAGAAAAGGACTTTTAACTGTATCTATTACATCTCCCCAGGGATTTAAACAAGCTCTCTGCTGAAAGGCACTTCCAACATACCCCACAGTGCTCTACCAAATGTCTGGCAACCACAGTGAAGTCCTGCTACCATGGCTGATGTACTATAATGAAAACATTCAATATAAACAATAAACATGTACATGTCAGAAACCACTGCAGCTGCCCTACAGAGAGCCCATGACTGAAAGCTGTTGTGCACACATGGGAATTCCACAACAGAATCATGTGCTGGAAGCCCCAAGAGCACCACAAACAGCCACCATCACACTTACCTCTTCCTCCCTGAAAGGACACACAGGCACAGCAGAGACAACAGCAAGTAAAATGCTTACCAAATTCATAGACTTTTTTACATTTGGTCTCCAAATCGTCTATGAGGTCCTGCAGCCGACACTGCTTGGCTAACCTCTTGCAGTCATTTACATACTCTACGTCGATGTCAAGACGACCTGCCGTGAAGAAATGCAGCCAGCGCTTTTAACCCATACCACTTGGGTGTAAAAAAGGCAAAAATTAAGGACAGAAGACTTGATGGCACAGAAATTCAGTTACTGGACATGCTGCCTCACTTCTCAGCATCCAGTTACAACTCAGTCCAAGAAGCTAAGACTTGGTACCCCACCACTTTGATGAATCTCAGTTTGGCATCTAATACACATTCCTACTTTCCAGTGTCTACCTTAACAGCTCCCTTCAAGAGGACAAAGACCAGACAGGCTTATACAAAAGATGTCTCATTCCCTCACAAAATCAAAACCAGCAGCACACACCAGCATGCACGACTGCCACCGCTGGCTACCAGGCTCTAGGTAAGGCAAGACTTTGGGCTCACAAGCTGTCATCCCAGAATCTTTTACCATCAGTGAAAACTTGGCAAGGAACATTTCTGAAAACACTGAACTGGGGAAGGAGAACCTTGAAGATAGAGCAATTTTCCAGCACCACCTCCTGGCCTCAAATAGTTTAGCACTTAGCATGCCCACAATACAACAGTCGGCATTTGTGCAGAAGGTTTAGGATCAACTTCTGTGCAGAAAAAAATATTAGGAAGTAGTCAAATGATTCAGCACACACTGCTCAGGTCTGCCAGACTGAAAGTGTCCTACGTGGAAACCTGGCTTTTCACCAGCTTAGGGGACTGTTATCCCAGACAACAGATTTACCTTAAGTTAAAAATACATTCTCCACACCCATCCAACCAATCAACCTAAGCCGATTTTTTTATATATAGTTATTGGCAGGACAACAACTGGCAAAAGGTCCAAACAACTTGGAAGAGCTGGGGATTGCTCACATTCTTCCCTTCTGCCAGCACAGAGGATGTGTTGCTGACTCCCACACCCAAACAAGGCTGTCTGCAAGCCTCTGCCACCCAAACAGCACTACGGCGGAGGCACAGACAGCTGCCCACCAGCCATGTATATGCACACAAGACAGTAAGGCATTTACCTGTGTACAGATACTGCAGAAGGGCACCAAAGGCTGCTGGATTAATCTAAAATAAAACAAGAGAAAGTTACCTTTAGAATTCCCAGGAACTTAATAACAAGCTTGAAATCTGCCTGGATACAAACACGATCCTGAACAAGTGGAAAAAAAACCCACTTAAACAGCAACTCAGTCACTGCACCCAATTCCCTTGCTCCTTGCGTAACTAATGCTGCCACTCCACCTGGCTTACACAGCTCTTTAAGCGTACCAGCTGCTCCTAATCCGTGTGCCTAGGCAGACAGGACCTGACTAACAGAAGTGCTCCAAAGACACAGTTATGACACCGGCTCTGTAAAATACGGTCTTTCACTGGCCACAAACATTTCAAACTCTTCTTAATTTGAGAGGAAAGACACGTTTTTGTGCAAAGAGGAAGAAGAGACATTAAGTAATGTCCTGAGAAACTGGAAGTATGTTTGTCACGAGAGGTTTGCACAGCCACAACCAAGCTATAGAAACACATGCCAGAGTATTGGTGATTAATGGATGCAATGCACTTACGGCCTATTTAGTTCTTGCTGCAAAGGCAAAAGACACTCAATTAGTGCCAATTATGGAGGTGATGTCTTCACTACAGACCACCTGTCCACCAGGAATTAGACAGACTCAACTCGTCCCACAGAGAAGCAGTGACACAGCTGGCAGATGGCAACAGCTACCTGCTACCGCAATTAATTAAGATATGCTTGAGCCCATCACAGTGGGAACAAAGGGGAAGTACGCAGTCTACAGCCTCTTGTTATTTTTGTTCTCCAAGTAAGATGCTATTTTACTGCACAAAGTGCCTCCATAAGCCGCTCTCGTTGACTAGGGTCATTCTGAGCTCCAGGAGCTACTTGCTGTGCAAGTTCACCTTCAGACTGTCCCTCCTGCTCACTTTCCTCACTCAGCTGAAACAGGAAAAGAAAGGAAAGAGCTGGAAGCACAGCCTTGCTCACCAGTGGATGCTTCAACACTATCATGTTCTTTCCCTTCCATTTGGTCTCAAACATTTCCGCGAAGTACGCGCTGCGAGCACTGAGAATGCAGCGGTGGGCACAGAAGGATTTGCCGTGAACAATGAAAACGATGTCGCTTTGGTAACCCTGCTCCAGCAACCTGTAAAGAACAAAGAGAGGGGACACTCATTGGAGAATAAGAAAGGAGAGAACAGAGTAAAGCTAGGGGGGCACATGGTACAATTAGGTCTAAATCAACAAATCCCTCTGGACATTGCAGTCTTTGCCTGCCCAGTTAGAAGACCAGCGTGGGGGCTGGTACTTCACGTACTAGACTGGGATCTCTCACTCCCTCCCATGACTCAAACAAGTTTTGTTAGTGCAAGAGGTAGACTGGAGAATGAAACCTTCCTGCCTCAGGTGAACCCCTGAACATAGGGAAGAGCTTCTAAAGAGGAACTAGTTGCACCTGAACGTATCTCTAAAGGTTAATCCTGCTTTTAAATTGTCAGATGACAAAAAGCCCTACAGAAGCACACACTGTCAAAAACAATGACCCCACTACAAAGTAAGATGTGACTTTCCCGCTCTCTGGGCACTGTCAGTGCGCACACTTTAACCAGGCAGCAAAGCAGAGAGGACTTGATGTCACCCACCCTCAGAAGAAGGAAGGATGTTACGGTCATGAAATGCAGGGAATTACCACACGAGCTACAAAGCCTTGCTTATGACTGCATGCCCATATCCTCATTCTTTAAAAGGGAAAAAAACAAGATTGCTACTTCCAGAGTTTACGGCAACCATCACCAGTGTTTCCTAATGCCCATCACCCCTTGCATATACACCCTCACAAACATCCCCGGGAGGTCAAACCAGGCAGGTACCAGGCATCATACTCCTAGAGAGCAGGATCGGTGCACAGAAAGGTGTGGGACACAAAAGGAGGTGATGTCAGAGCAGGGTCTTGAACGCTGATCTCAATCTCCTGCCACTAGAGCATCCTTCCTACTAGTGCTTGCCCAAAACAAAACAGAAGCAGTTAGGTGTTTGGGCTCCAGCCCCTACTGTCGCCCTTTGCATCAATTTTAATGCAAGGTCTGTTCGGAATGAGAAGCAGAAAACAGCACATTTTAGTTTTCATGTGTGCTCAACCCTGCATCATCTGAGCTGCAAACTCACCAAAGCAGTGATAAATCACCCTGCAAAATTCTACTTCTGTGAATGGCAGAATCTGATTTTACTCAGATAAATGAGTTTCCTTTCTCCCCTCTTTCCCGACAGCTTCAGAAATTAGGACTCTGTAGTAAAGGGAAGATTGTCAGATCTTTCTAGGTCTTATTTACTCTCCAATTTTGAAGATGCAGATGCTGAAACCTTGTTGTTTGGATTTTTTTTTTAAGTCAGTCCAATGGGAAGAAAAAAAAGACCAAAACTCAAGTCTGTGTAATGAACTACCAGGGTAGAAAAACAGCAAGAAGATTGACACTGTAGTCCTAGAGCAAGTTAAGCTTTCTTCTGAAGCTCTAGGCAAAGACTACAAGGTGTAACAGGCAACTTTGAGAAACACCTTAAAATTAACACATTTTAATGACCAAAATGAAGAACCGAGCACTGGCCCTGTGAGTCAGTTTGAGGCTTCTTAAGGTGCCCTGTCTCAGAGATGAGACACCTACAATCACTGCTGGAAACCTTGGCTCGCGGGCTATAGCGCCTCAGGCCTGAAACTTAATTTCAGTTGACACGTTATCCTAAGTCACTGATGTGGTTCTAGTGATGTGATTTTGGTTTCACAGTCAAGGATGACAGTCTAATGCTTCTGCATTAGAAAGAGCAGCTTTCTGTTGGCTCTGGAGTCTGTGCCTAAGTCACTGGAGGCTATATTTTAAATGCACACATACATGGAAGTCCCTTAGGGCACAAGGAGCATCCCTTAGGAAGCTCTGCATGTGAGGAAGGAGATAGGGTAATGTAGGGTACTAATCAGTTGCCTTCCAAACCTGCCCTTAACAGAGAGCTTGAACACCCAGGTTACCAGCTGAGGAAGGATGACAGAAAGTGTCGCGCATGGAGCTGCCTCATCTGCTTACCGCTGCAGGAAGACATCGTAGTAGTCTCTCTTCATGCACTTTGCCGTGATCTGTTTGTACTCCTTCAGTAGACGTCGGATGGCATCACTCAACGCTCCATACAAACAACGTTCCCCATCAAAAGTGTTTGCCTCACATTTCGCTCCTGCAAGATGATCACAGGTACACGCCAGCAGGCAGTTACATCTTTCTCGAGTGTCCCTGAACAGTCGCTAAACGAGTACGACTTTTGGCTGCTGACATGTTTCACTGTGACCCTCTAAGATAACGAGCATATTTACAAAAACTAAGCTCCCCTTACACGTGCATAATCTAAAGCTATTCTCCCACAGCAAAACCCCTTTCTGAAGAAGTCATGATTCCTTTAAACCGACCCTGGTAGCAAGCCTCTCTGCATGGCTCCAGCAGTGTTCTTGGAAGAATCTCAGCGTACAAAGAGTACGATCATTTATTGGATTTTTAACAGCTCATCCTAAAAGGCGTTTCTGCCTTGCACAAGGCATGAGGCACCTCTCCGCATTAGTCTCTGCTAGAAATTTGGAGGGCGCTTGCATTTTGCTATTTTAGAATTACACAAGTGGGTTGATTGAGATGCTCTGAAGGCAGTGGAAGAGATAAACTTTTTGAGACCTGACTCTGCACTCTGATTCCTCTGCCAGAACACAGAACATCATTACTACCTAAGGGAATTTGGGTGCTGGGAACCAAATAGGCAGGCACTGTGCCTGGACAGTTTGTCTTGCTTTGCTTGAGGTTAGTAAAAGCCCTTGCATTTCACCTTTAAGCCCTGCTTACAAAGCAAGGCAATCAGAAGAGTACAAGAAAACTTTACACAAGACCCTTCTTCAGATCAGTACAGTCCTTACATCAGCACACGCCCAACAGCAATGCACCCTTGCAAAACATCAGCTGTGATTTCAGAAAGCCACACTGCCTCGAGTCACTGCAGAAAGCTTCCCTGCAGCAAATTCAAGCAGCAAAAGGACCATGCACGTGTGTCCAGGGCTCCCACCGCAGCCTGAGGTTGCTAATCAGATGGTTGGTTGTAACAGAAGAAGTTTCCACAAGGGACACCTAGAAGGACATACAATCCCTACAGACCAGTATGGAGAAAGATACTGCACCCATAACCAGGACACTTTTGCTCACCGTTGGCTAGAAGATAGCGTACAAGCTCCTCATGTCCACAGAGGCAAGCATAATACCTGACAACAACAAAAGAAAGAAAATTAGAGATATAGTAGGAAGCAAAATTCAGTGTTTGGGCACACCACAGCATGCAGATCTCAGCACCGAGCTATCCCTGTTAAGCTTAGGAGATCACAGGACTGAGGAATTGCTACTGAATAGCACAGAAGTCTGACCCGAGCAATAGATTAAGCAGGAACCGTTCCCAGCGCTCCTTGGCACTGCCATTCTGCAAGGAGACCTCAAGGTCTCAGCCTGGATTCAGCATCTTTTGTTGCACCACCAGCTGCCAAATCTGTCCTCGTTGTCCTCGTTTTAATGGAGTTCATTTCATGGCATTCAGCAATTCCACTGAATTCTCAAAAACGCTCCTTGCTCCTTCTGTTGGCTGCTGCACACCATGATAGCGAGGGAACAGCACCCACACCAGATGTACAGCAAATCCACCCCTCAAGTCCCACTTACGATGACTTTCATTTTCTCTTTCACAGTCTAAGCCTTTCACGATTCTCTTTCACAAGGACCTCAAATTATCCTAACAAACTAGGAGAATCCTGCAACCCGCATTGCAGCACACGGATGTTTGCCTACCTTCACTTTGCGAAGTTGTTCTGTACTCTAAATATACTGGAGATGTCTAAACGCACTTTGGAATTGGTATGTGGAGAGGTAAAAAGCTCACACCACCCTCCCCAGCACCAGCACGGCAATTTGGATTCCTCACTACCAGGCCTTGCCAGACAGAATGTGATCCCACAGCCATTTCACATTTCCTTACGCCAAGCCTTCACCCGAAAAGACACACTACAATGCCCCAGGCTTTGAGGGGAGAAAAGCCTAATCAAGCCAAGAACAGACTGCTTAATCCACGTAATTTGGTCGCAAAATTAGCCAACCCTCTGAGCGCTACTATAGCAAGCGTCAGTCAGATGGGGAGACAAAGACATATTTAGCACAGCACCCGCAGAGAAGCACAAAAATGTAGCCAAGTCTCCCAAAAAGCAGAACCTAAAACATTTTGTAACAGTGCTCCTAGCTGCTGATGCAGAGGGAGGAAAAGAGCTCTGAAAGCCCTCCCCTCCCGCCCAGCCAGGGCTCTGGGCTGCAGGACTCACAGAGGTGTACTGTCCCATTTATCACGGACATTAATTTCCACATCTCGCTGTTCAAGAAGGTATCTGGAAGAAAAGGGAGAACAAAGTTATAACTTCACGCAGCTGCTCACTCAGTCACATTCTTCTCTTTCAAAAGATGTCACTGAGTTTACACAGTAACTTCCAAAAGTATAACAGGATCTTGCGTTCAACCTGGGGAGCTGTCAGCCATGGCGGAAGGAACATCAGCCAAATCCTCAGCCCAAAGAACGGCGTTCTGCAGCACGGCTTGACAGCTCCCTTCAATCTTAAGCAGTGCACGTGGGGAAAGCGGGGAATAAAACCCACCTCCTTCTGACCCCTAAGAGGACGGCAGTCAGAACAGAAGCCTGAGCACTTCAGCAGTACCTCCACACTCTCCTGCAATGCTCACAGGCTGGACGCTTACAAATAAGTGGCCAAGTTTACAAGGCCAAGGCTGGGCTCCAGTCCCACCTGCAGCTTTTCTTGTCCCAGGTAACAACATCAGTGTCACTCCAGACTGCTGCTCTTAACTCCTGCCACTTCCTTGTTCTGCAGATTTAGGCTGTGTCAAACGCTGCCAACGCTCCCTCTTTGGTGCCTCTAGAAGCTAGCCTCTGCCTTGCACACAAGTCTCTTACGAAGCCTGGCTCTTGTAACAGCCTGTCCCCAGCTACTGCAACAACCACCTAACCACATGCAAAAGTCCCTCTCAGCCGTCACAAAGATTCTCAAGTTGCTTTTCTCATCCGCCGCATCGGTCTCCCCTTTTACTTCCTCCACCTTTCACAGAATCCTGGCATGGTGGGGGCTGGCAGGGCCCTCTGGGGATCATCCAGCCCCCCCTCCCCCCCCGCTAAAGCAGGTGCCCCCAGCGCAGGGGGCACAGGGACGCGTCCAGGCAAGGTTGAATCTCTCCGCACAAGGAGACTCCACAGCCTCCCTGGGCAGCCTGGGCCAGGGCTCGGGCACTTTCACAGCAGAGAAGTTCTTCCTCACGCTCAGGGGGAACTGCCTGTGCTCCGGTTTGGGCCCGGTGCCCCTCGTCCTGGCGCTGGGCACCACTGGAAAGAGCCTGGCCCCGTCCCCTGGACACCCGCCCTT
>VZSC01010139.1:353361-384384 GCA_013398225.1 Steatornis caripensis
GGGGGGGGGGGGGGGGGGGGGGGGGGGCGCGTCTGGAACACCCGGCGGGGGTCTGGACCCAGGGCAGTTGCGCGGGACCCAGCGCTGGAGCACGCGTGGGGTGGCGGAGCTGGGGCAGGCGCGCAGGGGCTGTGCTCCGGAGCAGGGGTCCTGGGCAGGGGCAGCCCCCGGGAACGGCGCAGGGCTTCTGCAGCAGCCTGCGAAGGGGGAAGCGAGTGCGCGGGGGGGGCGAGGCTGACCCGCAACACCCCCGAACCCCCATCGCGGCAGAGCGATCGCGGCCAGCCCCGCGCTAACAGACACGGCAGCCGGGAACTCGGGCAGGTGCAACCACGCGAAGGAGGGCGCGCGGGTCAGCGTCGGACACGCAGGAGGTGCGCTTTATTGCAAAGGAAACAAAACCACAACCCCGGCCCTTCCCGGGCCAGGAGCGAGCGTTTCTCAGCGTGCTCCGGCAGCAAAGCCGAGCGGCGGCCAGGGCTTGGACAGTTTGGGGCCAGCAGGACCAAGGGCAGCTGAGACCAGCCCGGGAGGCTCGCGCAGGCCAGCACGGCAGAAGGTGGTTGTCGTCTCCGTTCGAGCTGTCCTAAAGCCCCGGTGAAGGACACGTGCTCCGGCGTGGCTGCAGAGGCGCATGGGAACAGACGAAGCGGTGACGGCACTGGCTGCAGCGGGATCCTGCTGCGATGCTCCGAGGTCATACTGCAGTAATCCATGGGATAAAGTACCTCGACCTCACACTGCATCCTTTGGCCACAGGGATCCTTAAGGTGGTACCTTGAACTGTAGTCTCAGCACGACACACGCCCCCAGCACAGTTACCGGGTCACTTCTCCTCGTCTCTTTATACCCTGAGGCTGTCTGCAGGATACAAAGTCCTAGCATGTGTTGGACTCCACATTACAGCCACTGTTCTAGACATCGGGGAGACAACTGCAGCTTGGCCATCCCAGACCACATCCAGGCACCGTACCACAGAGATGGAGAGCCACTCCAATCCTGGCCATGCACCCAGCCCACGCCGTCGACGCTGTTCCCCAGTGTGCAGAGCTCCTCGGTACCAGCACCTGATGCTCTCTGTGAAGAACCACCTCGGTTTCAAGACAGAGCCTCTGCTTTCTGGCTGAGCCCCCCAGGAGGAAAGGGGGCAAGTGGAGAAGAAAGGGGGGAGATGGAGCTGAGACCCTGTATTGCTACCCAGGGCCTCTACAGCGGTGGCTCCAGGGAACGTCCCATCTCCTTGCTTTGCAGATGGGAATGTCCTCGCAAAAACCATCCCTTCCACGCCTGGTGTGAGCCTCTCTGATCACAGGCAAGTCCGGCAGCCTCCACTGAATAAAGCAGGTGGCTGGCCTCCACAAGTCACGGGACACAGATACTCAGAGCTCAGAGGGGGGGAAAAAACCTCCTTTTTTTTATTATTTTTCGTCTCCAATTCCCATCAGCCACCAGGTGTCAGTGCGATCAAACGTTTGGCAGATGGCACTACCATCAAGTCAGAGTAGGTGGAAAACAGTTTCCCAGGAATCACTTTGTCTCCTGCATCTGCTCTGGCACCTGGCACACCGCTCTGAGAAGTCCAGCTTTGACAGTTTTCATTAAAAAGAAGTTTAACTACATTAAAGTGATAGAAAAGCTTCCCGTTACAAATGCTAAGACAAAGTTTCTCTTCCTCTTGAAATCCTCCCTGTGCAGAGGTGGAAACCCAAGCACTGAACAACAGAGTAAGTGGGCCAGCAACAGCCCCTCTAGCGTGCTCACCAGCCCGCACGGCCCCAGAGATGACCCGTCTCTGCAAGGCTGGCGGGAGAGGGACAACAGTGCAATCGACTTAACAAGATCAGCCTAGTGCAAAAAAATGATACAGAGAAAAAACGAGCGGTAAAGGTATAAAAAGTATCACCAGACTACAGTGAAATGCTATTAACCAGTAGATTTCTGGAGCCTAACTGAGATCGTACCTGTCAGAGGCAGCAGAAAACAGTTCTCAGCCTCACGACGGCCACCCTTAGACACTCTCAAGATCACCCGGATGCTCCGGATGCAGAAGAGAGCTCTGCAGTCTCTGGAAAAACCTTCAGGCCATAAGAAGCCAGAAGAGCAAATCAGGAGAACTTGCTAGCTTATTACCAGGCCTGCATAGCCCCCGTGGGTTCTCTAAAGTTTGAAGACTTCACACTAGATCAGCAGGTGCTGAGCCCAGCCAGGAGCCTTGCTTTATCAGCGCCTTGTTGCTTCTCTGAATTAGTAAAGCAAAAACAGGGCAGCAAAGCAGCTCCTAGCAATGAAGTGCAACAAGGAAGTGTTTCGTGGGTGAACCGATTCACATCTGATTGGTGGCGTTATCCTTTTAATAGCCACCAGGCATCACAAGCATGTTTCATGAGGATTATTGGACTTAGAAACATTTATATGGTGAAACTGCCTACAGGCCACGGCCACGTCAGGCTCCATTATGCTAAGTGCTATACAACCTCAAACTTTAACTCCATGCTTTAATTCACTCACCATATTAGAACAACGACTTGCATTTAATCCCGTAAGTCCCAAAGTGCCATCAACACTGAACCTGTGCAGTTTCACTGCCCAGACTCATCAAACTCAGCAGGAGCCAGCAGCGAGGGGTGGGCAGAGAAGGGCCGCACGTGTCTGCCCGTGGACACGGGCTATCCCCCGTTACCAGCTGCTGGGGCAGGAGGGGGAGCTCCTCTGAGCACCTCTGCAACCCTACCAACAAGATACCAATGCAGCTGATGGTCACCGTCTCCTACGTAACACAGGGAAAGGCATGGAGGCAGGATAAAACCACTGAAAACTGGAATCTGGGTAGAAAACCAAAGGCTATTGCCTTTCTTGAATCCCTAATAGACTGGTATCAACGTGGTCCTACATGGAGGTGATCTGCGATTCAGTTTGTAGACAAAGCGCTATGCAAAAGGAAACAGACTCTTGTACCTTGACTTCAGGCACTCACATCAGGGATGAACATGCTAAAAATATCTATACACACAGGGCTAGATTTACAGGCTCGGCATCAGGCTGCGTATCTGGGGGTTTCTGTACAAAGGTTCCCTTAAAGACCAAATGCGAAGCTGCATCTTGCAGTACGCAAGCATGCAGTTCACCGGAACAGCGAGGAATACTGTTGCCTCTGACCAAAGCAAGTCCCTCGATCCCTCCATGACCGAAGAAACAAATGCTGTGGGATTTCAGGCTTGACAGTAGTTCTGAGACTGGGTTTAGGCAGGGCTCAGAGAACAATTATGGATATTCAGGTGCCTTTTATCACACCTCTTCAGGGAGCTGGAGCCTCAACGTTGCCTGAGGCATGCCTGAGAAACGTTCATTGGGGAGCTCTTAGATCTGGTTCTCATCTTATCTGAACTGGCTTTTATGCTTGCTTAAATGCAGTTATTTTAAAGACCCCAGTTTACACCTATGGGACATTAAACACTTCCCTCCCTCAGGGCAGGATGCTGAAAAGGAAACAAGAAAATTATCTGTTTCCCAGTTTCTACTTTTCTCCCAGTTTAAAAAGTCTCACGTGGTCTTTACATTTCTACCTCAAAAAGACCAGATGAAACCAAAACCATCTTGGAAAACGGAACAGGAGTGGAGAAGGCCTGCCAGTCTAAAACTGAGACTTAGACAAGGGGTACTTTGCTGCTGATTTCACAGGCTGTTATGCGAAAGAGGCACATAGATGTCCTTTTTGAGCAACTCTCCACCCTAAAGCAAATTTCCAGCTAAGATGCTGCACCATGGCATCAAATTCTCTGCAATCAGTCAAGCAAGGGTAAAGTGCTCAAAATTTGCAAACTCAGCTTGGAGCTGTGGAGCTGAAAAAGGGAGTGGGGCTGTTTGCAGTGCAGGGGGGAAACGAGATGACAGCAGGATGTTTTCCCCAGATGTAAACACAAGCCCAGCTCGTTAGCAGCTGAGTGCTAGAGCACTTAAAAAAACAATAACAAAACCAAAAACAACTCTTTTCACACTTGGAATGCAAACTCTGCCCAGGACACTGAGTCTCAGCTCCCCTCCATCCAGAATGCACAGGTTTTACTACACCTGCAGGGACTGGACATGATCTCAAGGTCAGCACCTGGCTGCTGTAGCTCCAGCTGGACTCCCAAAGTGAACTTACTCCCCGAAGCTGGACTCTTGGGGGCAGCCTTAGCCTCGCCGCCTTGCTTCTCAAACCCAGCCGTTCTCAGCCACTACCAGAGAGCTACAGTAAGTGCATTTAAAGGTGATGAAAGCATTGGTGCTACTGATAGGAACACACACAGAGAGACCTACACACCCTCCCCTCCCGCTTCCCTCTGTTCAGTGATCCTTCTGGCTCCAAGCCTCAGATGCGGGCTCAGGACTTCTGTTGGGAAAGCTTGCCCAAAGACTGGACCTGTTCCAAGCCTTTAAGAAGTTCCTGAGAAGCCACCTGATCCCGTGGTCCATCAGTCAAGACAGGAGAGAGACAAGTGTATTTAAGGGGGCAGTTCCCTCCCTTCTTTTTCTAAAGATGTGTGTCTTCCTCAAACACATCCACATCCTCGCTCGCCTGCTTATTGATCAGGACATCCCAGCTGTCGGGGCCGTTGATGGTGTTTCCACCGTTCACGCTTGGCTTCTTCTCCTGCATTTCTGACTGGCTGTCGCTGGCCACATCCAAGGTGGGGTTGTCATGGCAGCCGTTCTCAACAAAGCGCAGCTCCTCGCCGTGCGACTGCAAAGGGCGAGAGGAACACAAATGGAGACAGGTCTCAGTGCTGTGGAGAAGCACAATCAGACCAGGCTACGAGGGTCACCAAGCCCACTGCAGGGTCAGTGGGAAAAGGCAAGTTTACTCCTAGCCCAGCCCTCGCAGTGGAAATGAGCTGTCCTGAGCACAGCAAGAGACAGGTTTGCATCTCTCTTGCGCCTGAATGGGCTCCCTTGCCTCTCCAGCAGTGTATCCAGCGATGTCCAGTAAGTGGACAGGGGAAAACAATGTCCCTCTTAGCTTTCCAGTCCCCTCCATCTCAAGGGGTAAGAGCCCAGCCATCTCCCCCAGCTGTCCAGCGCTTACTCACCATGTTCTTCATCTTGGGCAGGCGTCTCTGCCAGCAGTTGTATATGAGCCCCAATACAATGATGATGGCACAGATGGAGCCGATGATCACCAGTACCACAAAGAGTTTCCCATAATCACTGCGTGTCTGGTTGGGGTGCGACTGGCAGCTTGTCGTGGTTGAGTAATTCTGGATGCCAATCTGGAAGGAAGAAAGGGGTACACTAAATCCCCTGGCATGCAGTCAGGTGGGATGCTGTTCAGACTTTCCAGGGTCCACATACAGGACCATCACCACAGGCAGAGGAACTAAAAGCCAGGGCAGCTGGGGAGTCAGGACGTACACTGTCTTAGGTGACTGGAAGGCACATGACTAAATTTAACACCATCTTCCATGAAAGCTGACACGTCAGCAAATGACAGCAGGCACACTCTACCTTAAATTACCTGCACAAGGATCACAATTCCGCGCAAGAGGTGTGGGAGAAACTGCCCAAGATTAAGAGTACCCAAGACAAACTATGGACCACTGATGGGTGCTGAGGCTTTGGTGACTGTGTGACAGAGAATGAAACCATAATAAATAGGTTTCCATTAAAGCTCTGGTCCTAAGAGGGTATAGTGCCCTTTCCAAGGTCTTAAATGTGCACAGCTGCCTGCCAATTCAAAACGCTGCCCTAGAAGTGGGCCCACTGTGGTTGTCAGCAAACAAAGCCGAGCGTCAGTCCCAGTGACTTGGCAGATTTCAAGCAGGTTATGTATCAATTCAGTAGTAAGTATGACGGGTGTAAGAGAATATCCTCCCTCCTCCTTCCAAGCTTGTGCTAGCGCAAGGTCAGCGCAATGAGCAGTGCTTCGTTATTGACACAGCTGGAGGCAGGTGGCGAGGCTGCTCTAGTAGGATGCACATTAACATAGGGTCACAGTTGCACAAAGAAGTCAAACCTTGCACCGACATGAATCCTTCTTCCTGGACAGTTCTAGCTGCTGATACTTCAGTCACACCATTTCGAGAGGGCTGGCTTTCCACACTTTCTCTGGCGTAAGCCAATCAATACAGCACCGAGCACTTAATTTGCTTTGTCTAACTGCACGAGTTTGTTTGGTCAGGGAAAAGCCTGAGAGCAGACGGGCAGCAAGGCAGTGGCCCAACTCTGCTGCTAAAGTCAGCGGAATTACTCCAGTAGTGTAAAAAACCTGAGCAGAATCAGCCCCTCAGTGTGTGCGTATCCCGTGGGCTTAAGGGGCAAAGTCAGAGATCACGGGACTAATCTGTCCTCGCGTCTTCCAAGCTGGACGGGGTTAGAGGGGAATACGTGAGGGCCAGAGGCAGCTGGCAGTGGAGTCTGGCGTCCATCGCCTCTGGTCCCCTGCCTGCCCTTGCACAGACACTTGTCTAAAGGAGTAAAACACCGACCCTGGCGCTGCAGGAAGAAGGTGTGTGAACGTGTCCCATCTAGTTCAGGCACCTCTCCTACCTCCTTCAACAAAGCCCGAGCTACCGAGAGCAGCCAATGCATGTAAACGAGCTGTAGGGTGAGCAGGGCCAGATCTGGGGCTCCGCAGCACCCGCATCGCCACAGGCAGTGGTGTAGAAGGGATGAGAACAAGTATCCCAATAAAACGAACATGCGAAAAGCAGCTTCACAACCAAGCCAGAAAAGCAGGAAGGGAACAGCCCACAGTTACTCTCTTAACGGGAGCAGACATTTGATGGCCTGGCAACTACCAGAGAGGGGAGAAGGGAGTTTGCCAAGCATCTGACTCATCTTTGTGCCTGCTGTGGGTTCAGCACTTGGTTAGACAGAGATATGCTCCCCGTTCTCAAGTTGCTTATTTTAATTGTATGGCTAGTCTTAACAGATGTATGCAGGCAGACAGGCTCTTACCTCGGCTAAGCTCCCCTTAACATCCCCCAGTGCCACGAGAACATCTTTTGTAGGGATGACGCCTGTAGGGAAGGAGAGGGAAGAGATCAGTGCTGCTCTCAGTTCAGGTTAGCTCAGATAGGTGTACTCTGAAATGCCCAACGGGATGGAGGCAGGGCAATATGCATTTTTGTTCCTTGGTACTGTATGTCAGGAGGCTGAAAGAATGCAAGGACCACAGCCAAGGGTACCTCCAGAAGTTCTTTAAAGAGAGGAAAAAAATCCAGGCACAAACTGATACTGGAGGCACCTCAGTGCCCTTGCCACAGCAGCTCTCAGGATCTGTGTCTGCTCTGGGAGCAAGCAGCCACGTCCAAAAAGTCACGGAGGAGGGGCCTACGCTGCCCGATACAGCCTCTCTGTCCAGCACAACTCGATCCTGAGCTGCGGCACTCACACAGAGCTCCATGCTCACTATCACCGCCTTTAGCAGGTGTGTTTGGCTCTGCAGGACACACTGGCAAGGCGGCGTGCCTGGCACAACAGCAGAGGCTGCAGGAGATGCACTGCAACAGCTCCACTCCGAGCAGGAGACAGCTTCAGCCAGGGACCCACCAGTCCACACTGAGCTACCCCTTCCTGGGACCCTCCCTCCCTAACAGCTCCCGGGACGCCCTCCAAGCCAGGAGAACAGGAGCAGTCGGGGAGGATTTAGAGGCTGAGGCCCATTTCTCCCTTCACTTGCACAGCAGTAAAAAGAGGAACTGAACAAAAGCTTGATTATTCAGAGCGCAAAATACTTTGGTTTCTAAACGCGGGGATGTCTCCCAGCCTGGCTGTGCTGCTGGAGTTCAGACCTGTTCTCTTCTCCCATCTCGTGACAGCAGGAAGATTTTAGTTCAGAAGACCAAATGCTCACCAAAGCCTTTTCAGTGGCATGTGCTCCAACCCAAGGGCTTGGGAGAGATGCAATGATTCAAGGTATCGATACAGCAAATACCATTCAAGTGTTAGCTCTGTTCTATCACTGTGGGGCATTTTAGAGTACTATTGGGTTTTTTTTCATACAGGCCGTAACGTCAAGATTAGAGGCCTCAGTCACTAAGCAGGCAGCAGCAGCAGCACAGGAAACACATCCCCCTACCAGAATGGGACTAAAGAGACGGTAAAATGTTCCAGCCCAGCACACCTTTCACTGTCAGCTTGTGTTTCTTTGGGGATGCAGGGGAGGCACTGTCAGGACTGCCCCAGTTCGGACAAGACTTAAGAAGTGTTAAATTAAGAAGTGAACTAAGAGCAGGCTGTCATGTCCTGCCATTGCAGTGGCCTGCCTGTGGAGGAGAGTATGTAACCCCCACAATAAAACTGATGGATGCCTGAGTGAAGGCAATCCGTGGAGGGAGCAAAGCAGGATACAGAATGCAAAAGACAGAGCGTTGTGCAAGCGGTGAGGGACAAGCTAGAAGGCAGACGTGAAGAAAAAGGGTGTTATGTCCTCAATCTGCCTCCATCCCTCCAGTCCACTTAACACTGGGAACTGGTGGGATTGAAATGAACTGGAGAGCAAAAGCTCCTTCCAATATGGCTGAGCACCTCCATTTGAGACCCGCTTAAATACACCCCCTCCATCATGGGAGGGCTCCTTCTCCCAGCACTTACCCTGTTCCCCTGCCAGTGTCATTAGCAAGTGCTTGTCGTTCTCGTTGGGTTTGCTAAGAGAGATCAGCCAGCGGTCCTGCAGTCCACCTGCCTGTCTGGAGAAGGCATCCTCCACCAGCGCCAACAGCTGAGGACCCCTCTCCAGCCGAAACTCCTCCTGCCACAGAAAGGGGACCTTAGTGAGCACACGGTGGGAACAGGGCAGGGCTGGCACGGCTGCACGGCCGAGACCCCTGAACCAGGCGTGCCCGAAAGCCAGCAATGCTAAACGTGGTGCAACACTCCCCCACACATCCCCAGTGCCCCAGGCTGGACCCACACTCATCTCCTGAGACACCAACCCTCCGCCTCGGCTCCTGCGGCCACCATGTGCCCCACACCGTGTCAAGCCCAGCTCCCCCAGCACACAGGGATCCTGAAGCGACCTTATTGTGGAAGGCATGAAGGAAGCAGCCAGGCTCTTCCCCGCAGCCAGCACTGGGTCAGCGGGTGCCGCTCAGCCTGACATGCTCCAGCCATCCCTCGGCGGGCTCCTTTGCCGCTTTCTCACTGCCATGCTTCTATTCTTATCTCTGGTTGCCATGCCAACCCGAAGGCCACACAGATGATTAATAAAATGGAGAGCTCTTGTTGCCATGGCAATTCAAAGCGCTCAGGGCAGGCACAGGCCTGTGCTGAAAATGGCCTAATTGGAAAAGACACCGATGACCGGAGCCCGAATCACAAGGGCCTGCCAGTGCCTCGTCCCATCAGGTTACGGGTTTAGGCACAGCGAGGCAGGAGGAGCAGCATCACGATGCAGTGCCGTGCTGCTCAGCTGCAGCTCCGGCTGTAGCCCCACTGCCAGCCTGCGGCTCTCATTTGGGGATGCGGAGGAAGGGGGAGCAGCTGAGCCCAAGAGCAGGAGGACAGAGGTGAGATGTTTCTAGCGACAGGGAAAGTAGAGGTCGCAGAGCACTGGTAAATTCTCCTCGGTGGGGAAAGAGAGCTGTGAAGGAGCCTGCACGCACGTGAGCTGAGACAGAGGTCACCTACCGATGTGTAGCCAGGTACCCCTACCAGATCCTGCAGTTCTCACTTGGGCAAAATTCCCAGGTATATTGAGTGGGAGATGTGCCCAGAGAGAGACCGAAGCGACTGCCTTGCCCGGGGCCCATTAGGAAGATAAACGGGCTGCCAGCTTAACCCAGCGATACAGACATCATCCCCGCAGCAGGCAAAAGCCCAGTACTATGAAGAACATTAAAGCTCAGGGTGCTACCCTCTGCAAGGGGCTAAGCATCCTCCATGTCCCTTGGTCTTTCAGTGGGACTCGGTACCACACCAGATCAGGGCATCAAAACACAGGAAACGTGAGGAATCCCCATTCACACTACTTTAAACTACTACGCTTGCAACACGGATTCTCCCTCGAAGCCCCAAAAATCCAAACACCACAGGGCTCGGATACAGCAACCAGAAAACAAAAGGGACAGGCAGAGGGTAGGTGAATCATCCAAACTGAGCAAATTAACAGGGGTAGCAAACAAACTGCATAAACGCTGGCAAAGAGCTTGATTTCAGCTTCAGCCATGCAAAGTGGTCACGGAAGGCAGAGAATGAAGCAATGTTCATGTTAAATACGTATGTTGACAAGTGTCCCTTTGAATAAGGGGAGGACTGCACAAATCATTTGCTGGGAAATATGTTTTGAAACATGAAATCAAGTAGAAAAACAGTTCAGTCCTGCCTATCCCAGGGCACTGTCTTCTTTCAGCAAGGCAACTGAGGATTCAACAGTGGAGACATTATTTGGTCAAGACACATCTGCACATCTGCTTCTCAGTCCTCGTCCTTCCAGCGGTTTAAACAACACAAGTGCAAATGACCACAGGAAGGAAGCTACTACATATTACAAAATTAACTGGCGTTTAAACTCTGCAGAGATGGGAGGAAGAGCAATGGTGACTGGGACATGGGGGAAACAGGGCAGCAGGACTCTGGTTTTCCAGGACTGATTTTCTGAGTTGCAATTGTGAACTGTAGCAGAGATACTTAAAACCCTCCAAAGGGCAAACTGGTCTGCCTAAAGGCAGGAGGAAGGGAGACTGATTTTCCATCTACCTTTAAAGCAGTCAGCATGCTTTTGTTGTGTATAGGAATTCTCCTGTTTTCCCTGTGTCCAAAAAAGCTCACCTTAAAAAAAACCAACACAAACCCACAAAGAAAACGCGACTCAACCTCCCTCAACAACTCACCAGCAGTGGAAATAGGTCAGTGCCACAGAGCCACCCTGCCGTAACAAAACCAGCCGGCTCTGCCCAGAGCAGGGGCCACATCGAGCGAGAGCAGACACACGAGACCAGGACACGGCTCCCCAATGAAACATGTCGGTCTCGGGCTGTCAGGCTCGTAATAATTTCTCAGAATTATGAAAGGCACCTTGACCCCAGGCCTTTCACAACGGGTTTTAAAGTGCCTGATAAAAGGCCCAGCAGAGGCGAAGGAGCCCTTTTACCGGGGATCCACAAGGGGCTCTGGCCTCATGAATTAACTGCAGCTTTATGGGGATGGATGAACAGGCATTGGATTAGCAGAGCGTGGCTGGTTAACAGACTCAGATAACACACAAGATAACAGGGTGGGGGAAGAGGCACTTAAGGGAGATTTAGTGACAGCTGCCTGACACTGAACCATTCACACTGCAAATGGGGAGTCCCTATTCCTCTGAGCCGTCAGAGGAATGTTACTATATCCTGGGAGGAGAGGAAGGAAAAAGCAGAGAAGGAAGGAGACTCACACCTGAACCCTGCCACGTTTGCTGCCAGTGAGGTGCAATGTTAAAAGCGCTCATGTCCCATGGCAATCCAGGTACTGACTGGCCCAGACTAGCAGCCAGGAGTTAATCAAAATCCAATATGGGACCGACACGTGCTAGACTTTGAGCAAAGTCCTCTCTCTCCACCCACTCTTTCCCTATTTAGAGAACAGGAATATCTCAGTCCTCCTCCCCTTCCCTCCACAGCCTCTATAGGGACACTGAGATTTAGTGCTTCTAAAATGTTTTGTAGTGAAAGCTGACAGCAAGAGCTGTGTCTGCCTTCACATCTCGAAGCGCTATTCCCCCCATGCCATCAAATCTCTTTGGACTGACTTACACAGTCAATGTTATCCGACATATTCAGGATGATGTAGTTCTTCCCCGCAAGGTTGCTCCAGTCTTTGCAGATCACCTGGAGAGACAAGACATAAAGACAGCTGGGTTTGGGTAGCAAGTGCAGCTCTCCTGAAGCACGGGGTACATGAGGGACAGAAGCAAGGCACTGTGCCATACCCCAGAGAAGCGCTTCTCAAAGGAAATAACTGTCCTCTAACTCCCTGCACTAAGGAGAAAACACCATTTCAGTGCTAGCGCACGGGGCAGGGACAAGGTGCTGTGCCAGCTTGCCACAGCCCAGCTCACCTCCCACCTCTAGACAGACTCCAGGATGGCCCAGGTAGTCACTGGAAAGCTCTGTAGCTTGCAGCCTTGTTCTGTGTGTTATCAGCACTTAACACAAAACCTAATCAGGAGCCTCTGTAGTCCTTAAACAAGCTGGTGAGACAGGGCAGCACTCTGCAGGCAGGATCGGATGCACAGAGGGACCAAGTCACTTCCTCAGCGTCCCGAGTACCGTGGGGCAGAAAGCAAAATTAAAAGCTTTCCCCGGTACTTTCTCACCAGTCAGCTTCTGCTACCTATCTTCCCTTAGGCAGCTGCCAGTTCGCTGGATTCAGGAACTGCAGTTCACCTCACACCTCCTCTCCCAGGAGCTCTCCTAGACCAACATCCTCACAGATCGCTGTACCCTGCTCCACCTGCTCTGCAGCTGGTCCCTGCAGGCAGCAGCAAAAATAGCACTCCTTTCCAGAAATCCTTGGGGCCGTTTTTGTCCTGACACTTCCAATAACGCAGGCTGAGGAAACAAGGAGCTTCCGCTGCTGTGCATGCCCCAGAGGGCAGGTGTTTATTAGAAGCAGGATTTTTAGCAGCAGTTTGCTGCAGAAGATGAGAGGGAGTAGGGCTTTCACCAAGGATGATGGATACCCTTAAGAAGCGCTGTGAAAAACATCCCCCAAAATTCAGTTTTGGCTGGGTGAACAGAAAAAGACACTTCCACCGGTCAGACTTAAGGGACGTGGGGTAAGGTTAAGGGGTTAAACAACCACCCCAGATAGAAGTCCCCAGATATCTCCACTACAACCTCCCACCCACTCCCTGCTCCCAGTGCTACCTGTGCTGAGTCCCAGGGCATCTCCGTCGGCAGCACGGCCATGCGGGCATCCCCAGCCTGGGGTGACAAGCTCCTCTCTGCTCCCACAGCTTCAGTGGCTGACTTGGTGTCATTCCAAATGGGATCCAGCACAGGCTCGTCAGCCCTGTCCCACTGAGACACAGAAGTGGGGTGCTGCACACTGCCGAAAGCAGTCTGGGTGCCTGGGGAGCTGCCTCTGGGAGAGAGGGTCCCCGCAGGCATTTCTGCAGTCTGCTCCATGTCAGTTAGCACTGTGGGCTCCAGTATTTCCCACCTCACCGTGGTCTCCGAGAACTCCTCTCTGGCTGAATGCTCTTCCCCACCAGCCTCCACCGTAGTCTCTGAAAGCTCTGCTCTTGTGGTAGTCACAGTCAGCTCCGAATCTGCTTCCCCAACAGCCCACGTGTCCCCAGCTGTCACCTCAATGGGCTCTTCCGAAATACCGGGAGACCTCACAGCAGTAGTAGAAAAAATAGAGGACACAGGCAGAAGACCTGGTCCCATGCTGCTCCCAAGGTCTAAGCCTGAAGGAACAGAGTCCTCTTCTTGCCCTCCTGTGGCTGCCTCAGTCACAACACCTGGCCTGGTGGAAGCGGTGGAAACCAGAAGAGAGGAGTCCTCTTGGCCCACTGGTTCAGATGTAATGTCTGGCCCCGAGGTCTGGAGGCTCTCCACTCCTCCTCTCGAGTGGTCTATAGGGAGCAGCCCCTCCTCTTCCTCCAGTGTGCTGGAGAAAGGCTCAACAAATTCTGCCGGCGGCTGGACCGTGGCTGTTTCCCAGTTGCTCTTCACCTGCGTCCCATTCCCTTTTGGCGGGGCCTTCTGAGACACAGCAGGAAAGCTGTAATCTAAAAAGAGATCCAAGAGGCATCATGTCACATCCCAAGTAACTGTGAACTCTGAGAGGCAGAGAGCTGGCCCCATTACGTGTGTCTAGCCACAGATGGGGTCAAACAGCAGAGACCCTCTAAGAGCAGGTAGCCTGCCACCAAAAAGAACAACCCCAGCTGACAAGTGCAGTGCAACCTCCTGCACTTCCCCAGCTCCCTGTCCCATCCCAGTGAACCCACTTTCCCTACGGATAATTCACATGTTCGTTCTCCCCAGTCCTTTCTGTCCTGAAGGTGTTTTCACAGTTCTGCTAGCCAAGAGGCTTGCAAATAACAGCTTTGATACCTGGCATCTCCAAGGTGAAGTTATGAGTGCTAGGAATCAAGCTGGGACACAGGGATTCAGAAAGATACGGGGTGGCAGCAGCAGTCACCCACTAGCTAAATGGGAAATACTATGGAAGAGAAACAACAGCACAGCGAACCAAATCCTACTCCCTGGCACACCCAAGCAATACCACCAAAACCTGAATCAACCTGGGCGTCTTTGAGGTGCGGAACTTCAGTTTGTACAGCACTTCACAGCAGAAAAGTCATCCCATAAACACCTGCATTATGAGTTTTCTGTGTCATTAAGGAATAGTTTTGCTGCGGGGAAACAGGAGCCAAACCTAACTCCCCTCACTCCAGCTTCAGGCCCTGGTTGTTCTGTGGCTCTGACCACGAATGCATGTGGTGTTGCTAGACAAATGCTGATGCTGAAGGAGAAAGATGCACCTCACAAATCCCAGAATCCCAGCACAGCGGGGGCTGGCAGGGCCCTCTGGAGATCCCCCAGGCCCCCCGCTAAAGCAGGTGCCCCCAGCGCAGGGGGCACAGGGACGCATCCAGGCGGGGTTGAATCTCTCCGCACAAGGAGACTCCACAGCCTCTCTGGGCAGCCTGGGCCAGGGCTCGGGCACCCTCACGCCAAAGAAGTTCTTCCTCACGCTCAGGGGGAACTGCCCGGGCTCCACTTTGGGCCCGGTGCCCCTCGTCCTGGCGCTGGGCACCACCGAAAAGAATCTGGTGACCTGTGCTCCTGCTGCAGATGCAGGGCAAGGTCTTCTGTTAAAGGAGACAGGTATTACGGAGCTGCCTGCAATGCCAGATTCATCAGACTCGTTTATCAGCTCATCTAATTTCAGCAAGGAAGCAGAGCGCTGCCAAGGAGAAGGGTGCCTGAGAATGGAGGAGGTAGTAACTGCACACACCCCACCAGTTCCTCCCCTGCCAGGTCTGTTCTGTTAGTCTCCCACCAAGATCAGCAGTAGGCTGGAGCACAAGAGGAACGTGTGGCCACACACAGAAGTGGCACGTGCCACGCACCCCTTCCAGCCACAAACAAGAACAGCCAAGCCACAACGGAGCCAGCCTGATCACAGAGGGGGACGGCTCAGGAGAAGGGCCCGCTGGAGCCACAAAACTGTCCCAGCAGCTCCGGCCAAAGAGCCCAGCAGGGATAGACCTGATGAGGGTAGCAGGCAGCCACAGCTCCATGTCATGTTCTCTCCCAGAGCTTCTCAGTCACACCATCCCCTTGGCAGTCTGGTTCACCACCTCACCTCCTTGCCGTCACATCCTTACCTACACCCCTTAATGCTTTCCATCAGTAGTGATATTACTCACATTGCAGCACCCAGCTGTCTTTGCTTCCCCCAGTCCCCTTCAGTTTTTATCTTCCAAGGTCTCTTGCAAAGACCCCCAGGCACTATTTTCTGAAGAAACGATCTTGCACAGCCCTCCGGCCACTCCACCTCCTGCCCTTTGCTTCTCCCAGCAGACCTAGGTCTGTGTTGCACAGATTCATTTCCTTCATCTTGGGGGGGGGGTGTGATTTGCCCTGTGAGAGGTGAACATAAGCTCCAAACCTCTGCAAGAGCTGCCATTTAGGTGATGTCCTGCTTCCTCTGCAACGAATGCCAAAACTTCCCTGACACCAGACGGGCCAACACTTAGCACTGTGTCAAAGCACAATTCCCCCAGCCAGGCATTTAATTAATTACATCTCCACTTCTCCTTCATTCAGAAGAGCTGGTCTCAGTTACTGCCTTACAAGGTTCTCTACCCTGGATTTGCCACTACGAGCTGTTTAAAGCAACCGTGACAGCTCAGAAAAAGGGTGAGCCTCGTTGTTTTTAGTACACATAACCTGACCATAAGGTCTTTATTGGATTAAACTGGAAGATGATGTTAACGAGTGATTGAATCACTGATAACTAGAAGGCACTGTAATAAAGAGAAGAACATTCCCAGGCTCCCATCACGACAACACAGCCTGACAGCACCATTCGCACTAAAGCACCTGCCAGCTTCGGGAACTGCAAGGTGCGTTCTACTGGCTCCTTAAAACGCAGCCAGGTCTGAGGTGGCATCTGCTTGCCATTTTGCAGCATAGAGCAGTGAGGCTTACTGTAAAAATGCATGCCACATCGGATTGGAACTGCAGGAGGATTTCAAGGAAACAAAATGCAATTACTGGTGCTGGAATTGAGCCAGTTGGGGCTAATATCCTAATCTTGCAGAAGAGCTAGGAGAAGTTGCCGTCTGTGATTCCAAGACAGATCCATACAGAAGAGATCATAGTTAAAAGGGACACCCAGGGTGGCAAAGCGGTTAGGTCTCGTTATGCCTGGAATTTGCTTCAGGTAGAGACTGGGCACTAAGTGCTACAGCTGTCCCCAAACAGCCCTATGCCTTTTTCCTGACCGCTGTAGGAACTGCAGCCCTCGCCCACGGAGCCGGCTGGGGATAGCTGCACCAGAATAACACCATGCAGAGAAACCCTCTTGGTCACAGGTCAGCCTTTGCCAGCAATGTCTTGGTCAAGACGGCTTGTCCTGGGATAGATCACCTAACGTGCCAGCGCACGCTGCACCAGTGCGTAAACAAGAGGCATCCCGGAGCTGAGCTCAGGCAGGGGGCTGCTCAGTGCTAAGCTTCTTATGTAGACAGTCTTTACCAGGTGCTTCATTTCATTAATGCTTGGGTTGAAGATGGCATTAAGAACTGAAGATTTGCTGTCAGTCTGGATGAAGAGGCAGCAGATTTCAGTAAGGCTGAGAGACTGGGATCTCTCTGGCCAGAGGCAAGTAATTCATCGTGGAAGGAACTGAATCTCGGTATCAGAAAAGAGTTGGGGATGGAAGATATTTTATCCCATTAGCTGGTCAGAAAACTTATTTTTCTTTTAATACAGTCCTTCCAACTTGTCTGTCCTGCTATCACCCATCCTAGCTCTCCTGGGAATCCCTTCTGCTAATTACTATGAATAATTAAAAGATTACAACTCGCCCCCTCCAACATGCCATCCTAGTGAATCACCAATCTGTAAGGCCAGATCTGATAGCTCCCAGCACAGTCATGCCTCGGTCTGCAAAGGCACAACCTTGGAGCTAAAAGAGCAGACCCTGGCTGTAATTGAGCGAGCTTCATGCCACCGGAAGGTGTGATGATGTACTCCAAACTTTGGAGGCTCAGCTGTTGGGCAAGGAAGGAGAGTGACCGAGTGCCTTCATTCCTCAGACATTCACAAGTCTTGCATCAGTTTTTGGGAGCCCATACTTCCCAACAATTAATGATTAGGCTACCTCAACGCAGAGCTTCACTGGAAGGGGAACACACAGGGCACTGCATTCTGACTGAGCCAAAGCAGAACACCAAGAAGTGCAAACCATGGAGCCCTCCAGGATGGATACACCACCATATAACTCTTTCTCTAGAAATCAGAGGCTCAAAAGGACTTGCATCCCTAATGACTCCCATCTTCTACCCCTAAAGCTAGAAGAGATGTTCCATCTGTTGCCCAGGAAATCCAGTGTGACGGTAGGAAACACAGGGGATTGGAAGCCTGCAGGCAAAACAAGATGGGGAAAGGTGGGAAGAAGGGAAAGGAGGACAAGAACAGCCAGACGCGAGTCCCTGCAGGTCCACTCTATCTTCAGGGTTGATCTGCGGCTCAGGCCAATTTGATACCAAAGGCGAGACAAAGCAGCCAAACCCAAACTACAGCCTGAGAAGCTTCTGGGTTCCCTGGAAGCCTGAAGGCAGCGGCATGCATAAGTAACAGGTTCACAGGTCCACTGACTTGCCTCTTGGCTGAAGTACGAGTGACACGCTGCTTCTTTCCGTAAGGATATGGCATCCACATTCCCACCAGATCTAATCCATCTCTTCCAGATGCAGCTCCTGGGCAGCAGCTGTGCATGGGTTAGCACACACGCAAGTGTGCGCTTCTGTGCACTCTCACACAGAAAGAGACAAATCTCAGGGTCCTTCCACAGGCTGGCGCTCGCTGGTATCAATACAGATTTACTGCTCCATAACATAAATCAGCAAAAGCACATTATAGAGGAGAATCGGAGCCCCATGCTGAGCTGTGCTTTGCCAGTGAGAGTTTGTTCTCACTTTCTGATGGACTAACAGGTGGCCCTACTTGCCACAGGATTTCCAGAAATATTTTTAAAGGATGTTCCAGTGCACTTTAAAAAAAAAAAAAAGAGCAGCAGCTGCAGATTGTTATTACTTCTTATCTCTTGCAGCCTCAGAGTCACACAAAGGCAGAGGAGTCTCCCTACGCAGACTTCAGAAGGACATAAAAGAGAAAAAAGGAGAGATGACTAACACAGCTTTGAAATCTCCCGAGATCTGGCCCATCTGCAACAAGACCACCAGTGCCAGGCCCAATATCTTTACACCAAACACAGAAAGCAGCCAGCACAAGCCTCCTTTCATAGAAGGGTATTCTCTTTCTCCGGTAGTACAACAATCCTGTCTTGTGCCTTGATTGATACAGGGTCTCGAATCTGTGCCTGGGACAGAGCTACCAACTATGCCGGGCTACACTTCACTGCTGTTTGGAGAGAAATCCCACATAAGGAAAACTTCTACCATAAACTTTTTTTGCCCCACCCCCCTCCCCTTAAACAGCAGCTGCTTCAAACTGTTTAATGGATTTACATGTTGAAAATAACCTAACAGATGTCATCACACAGTTCCACAAGGTATCACATGGCATCTGTCACAGATGCAGCATGTAAGATCCATTGGTTCTGTGCATCTGATGCACAGGCTTCGCATGACAGGAGAAGGCTGCCCAACTTAGGGATGCTATTACAATATCCTTTATTGTAAAATGACACACAGCAGGTTCTAATTAAATTTTAAGTAGAAATGTGCTCCCAGTCCTTGAATAATTCAAACTGTTCTATTAACCAAGGTTCTGAAATGCCACCGAGACCTGAACTCTGGACACAGCAACGGCTAGGGGTAAAAACCAGTGCTTGGAAGCACTGAAGTGGGCAGTGGATGCGGCAGGGTACGCGTAAAGGACAGCTGAAAGAGCACATCTGTTCACTGAGGAAAGCACTGCAGGCAAGAACGGAAGGAGAGAGGAGCGTGGTCTGCATACAAATTGGGCGAGGCACGTGCAAGAGGCAAGGCTGGGTTCGGTACCCAGTGCATCTCGCTCTCAATGCACAAGCACACGCTGTTCTCCAAGTCACGTCCAGATCTGTAAGTACATGCAGGTGCCTGCTGGCACACAAATAAAAGCGCCGCTGAACACGTTGCCAGTGCGTGAGAGCGGGTGGCTAAGCCAGAGCATGTCCCAAGGATGCGCTGGTGGGAACACGCATCATCCGCCCTGAGCATCGCTGCCGAGGCAGCATCTGCACAGCTTCTCTACAGCCAGGCCTGCAAGTGCCCCAGGGGCCACACGAGCCGCTGGGCAGCAAGAGCACGGCCAGATAAGTTTAGCAGCAATGTTAGTGAGCAAAGGGGTTTGGAGACCAAAGCTGGGATGGCCCTGCCCTTGCACGCAGAGCATGCACCATGCCCCTGGCAGCGTGAGCCACAGCACCGTGGCAGCCCTCTGCCCTGCGTGAGCACAGGTCCTTTTTAAGGTCACAAAAACGGGGATGAAGATAAAACAAGACTTGTGCTTTCTAATTGCAGACCTCACTGCTGAGAGGAAGGCAGGGATACCCGATAAGGGACAAGGGAGAAGGCTGAAGTCCAGCCCCTGGGTAAAACTTAACACGTGCCCCACATGACACCTAAGAGCAGCAGCATGCAAAATAATCTCCTAAGCTACTGGAAACCCTGCAAACGCTCCTCCTCCTTCCTCCCATCCCTCTCTCTGAAAGCACCTCAAAGCCAACAAGGGGGCCAAGGGGAGACCACTGAGGGGACTCAGCGGTCTCAAAAAACACTCCACAGATGAAAGCAAGCTCAAATGCTAACAAAACTCATTTTGGCCATGACTCTTCAGGGGGCAGGCAGGACAGGGTAGGCAACAGGGCAGCTGCCCAGGGCACAAAACTTGCTGTCTTCTCTCGGGCCAAACCCCCACTGAAGTCACAGGGTGAGGAATCCAGGATTTGGCCCAGCTTTGACTCAAACCCCAAGATGGCATTGATCTCTGAGCCGAGGTCTTGAGACCTTTAGGTTGTGCTTAATTGACAGCAACAGAAAGAAGGGAAAGAGAAGAGACCATAAAAGGGGGGAGGAGAGAGAAAGAAGGGCACGAGGCAATGGGAAACTAGGTGGAGGCAATACTTTTCCCAGCTCACAGCGGCTCAGGAGTAAAGGCTCAGCTGTAACTTGGTTTCTAAAGCCTGCGCTTGCTCAGGGTTCACTGGGGACACATCAGGCACTGAGGTGAGAAAAGAGAGCTGACGTTTAATCTCAGGCCCTCTTAGCGAGAGTTGTGTCAAAGCAGGAAAACAGATCCCTGCATCCTTCCACCTCCCCAGAGTCCCTGCAGACCGCGATGGAAGAATGGGGTAAAAATAACCTACCTGTTGCCGGTCCCAAGTCCAGGCTGGAGTCGTTGAGTTCTCCCCCATCTTCCCAGAAGTACTGCGGGGGCTGTAAGATCTTGGACTCCTCATTCTCCTCACTGGCAAAGCCCGATCCCGGGGCAGCATGCAGAGAGACGGGGGCAAGATCAGGCTCCGCAGCCTCTGGGCTGCTTTGCTCGTGGGAATTCACGGCCTCCAGGTGGGACATCATGGCAAGCTCCAGCAGGGAAGTTGACGTGAGGCCATCGGTGGTTGGCTCCTCCGAGGAGGCAAGGCAGAGGCACAAGGTCCCTGTATAATGACAGTAAAGCCACATCAGAGAGGACTTCACACCCACTGGGCTTGCCTGCTCCTTGCAGCCTGCTCCTGCCAAACCAAACTGCCTTCGGCATAACCTGCCCCTCAGGTGGGCTGTGCTCTCAGCTGATGAGGAAAATCAGGGTATTTTGGGAAACATCCAGAACCACAGAGAGGAGCTTCACATCTGGGAGCGGGTGCCCAGCAGCCACCCAGCCTGGGGCATCTCTCTTCAATGGGGCAGTGATGGTTCACCCCCTCTGAGGTTTTTTTGCATCTTTGAAAGGAAGGGGTGCCTTGCTAATCACCCACCTGGGAGAGGAGGTGGAACGTCTTATATTTAAGCCACAAAATTCTGGCCCTGTGAAGTCAGTGACAGTTTCCTACTCGACTGTCACCCAGGCAAGATTTCACCCTAGTGCTGCTGATCTGCAGCTATATTATACACGGGGGGAATGATTTAAACCAAAATTATCTACACCACCAATATTAATCATGTTTTAAATCAGCAGGCTGGAAATCTATTTTTAAGTCATTGATCTGAGCTTTATTTTGCGTTCACATTTTTTGTTTCCATAAGGAAGGGCTGACTGCCACAGGTGAGAACTAAAATGTACCAACAGCAAACATCTACCTAATGCTAAGTAGGGAGGCAACTTGCATTTTACACTTTCCTTTCAACAATTATATCCTTGTTATTTCCATTTTATCTATTAGAAGGTTTGACTGACACTTCTTGATTCCTGGATGAGACTTTAATTGTGATTTGTGTCAAGGTACTTTCACGTGCATACTGAACTTCAATCAAAATGCAAGAAAACAGCACCTGGAACTTGGCCTTATTCAACCGATAAATACCATGATAAATATGGAGACATATGGGGAAAATGAGATTACCGAAACATGTTTTACATTTAAAACAGTTTTGTTAAGCAAGTAAAATAACTAATTTGGGTGAACTGAACCAATTGCTTCCTAGGACTCTGTTCTTCAGCGCACTAAAACTAGACGATCTCATCCTCTCACAGCTGATTTTTATTCCTAGATTAGAAGAGAAAGAGACAAGTTTTCCCGCTTTCTCCACTCATATTCAGTTTCTCAGTTCTTAATGAACTACTCACTGAACTGAACTAACTGAATACGCTGAAATGAAGACTAATCTGGTATTTTTCTTTGATAACTGATTTTCTAGACGAGAAATGCAGCAGATCTAATCCATCTGGACGTCAGTAAAATATCTGATACAGTGCCTCATGCAGGATTACAAGAGAGAAAAGAAAAGACACAGATTAGCAGGAAAACTGTAAGTCAACTGCAAGGCATTGGCTATGCGAAAAAAGGCAAGAGGCTTGTGCTGGAGGGAGACTATTAGTGGAATTCATCAAGGTCTGTCCTTGGATCTGCTGTTCTTTAACGTTTTCCTAAGTGACCTTGGAACAAAAATTAGGAACATGATAATGAAACAAGCCAAGGACACAAAGTGAGGAGACATCCTCACTTCACAGAAAGACTGCAGGTGCAGCTAAGTGATCTGGAGAATGGAAATAACAAACACTATGAAAAGAAATAGTAAAAAGCGATAAGTCACCACCTTGAGAACTAGCACCAAACATTTCTATACAGGATAGGAAACCATCCATTCGAAATGTCTTAAGAGGAGAAACTCCTGCATTAGAAACAGCTCCGATATGTCACTCGAATGCAGATGTGAAAATGCTTGCACAGTCCTGAAGTATTAGAAACACGTTTTACAAAGCACTGCTGAGACATCGCCTGGATGCTGCACACAGATCTGGATACACGTGGCCTGAAATGATTTAAGCAGAGCTGAATTGCCTTCAGGCAAGGGCACAGACCAGGCAACCTCCCGAGGTTCCTTCCCATCACCATGTCCTACGACCCCACATCCCAGAAGGACAAATTCAAATCAGGGCAAGTGCCAAGATGAGCTACGGGGCAACGGCAGGTGGGTTGGCCCTGGTGCTTTCATGGAAAACATCGGCTTGTTAGCACAAAGAGTTTGGGAGTTGCTGCTCACTTGCCAGGCTGATTACCAAACCTGGCCTGGGAACGCTGGAAGCCAGAAACGCATTTCTCAAGCTCTCTGCCTGCTCTGACTCTTTCCACCTTCCTCCACTGTTCTCCGAACTGAGCAAAATCCAATATTCGTTACTCTTTCCCATATACACTTGGGCCAGGCTTCAGCACTTCTCAGTCTCATTTATTTTGTTCTATTGATCCAAGGTAGCATCAGCTGAGGCCAGCGCAGGGAACGGCAACAGAGGCGGAGTATCAAAGGAGAAGGAAGCTACTGCAGCACCACGGAGCCAACCAAAGGCCCTCCGGGCATCCCTGGGGATGGGCTGGCTCCCCATGAGCTGCGCACACACAGTGAGGTCCATGGCTGGAAACAACGGTTCACGCGCCTCTGGCACGCGAGCACGG
This sequence comes from Steatornis caripensis, assembly GCA_013398225.1. Lineage (NCBI taxonomy): Eukaryota > Metazoa > Chordata > Aves > Caprimulgiformes > Steatornithidae > Steatornis > Steatornis caripensis. The sequence goes on from VZSC01010139.1 coordinate 376,624, forward strand.
ATCAGGAGAGACCTGGCCAGGCCAGCCCCTGTGCCGATTTGGCGGTGCTCACTGGGCTCCGACATGACGGCGCCTGGACCCGGCTTCCCCAGGCTGACACAAGACACCTGCAGCACTAACGGAGAGCACTGCCAAGGCCCATGCAGCCCAGAGGAGAGAACACTTGCCTTGAGGAGCTTACAGCTTAAGCAAACATGACAGAGAGCAGCAAGGGGGAGAAAGGGAACCTAATTCTCAAAGCTATCCAGAAAAGGGGAGCCGAAGGATGGGGAGAGACCGCAGCAGGTCCAAGGCCACACTGAAGATCTGGCATAGTTGGGACGGCAACTGACTGCCTGGATCCTACGTTAGCTCTTTATCTACCCCAGTGCCTCAGTTTCCCCCGACTCCCATTAGCAGAGACGTGGCTGATGTGGTGCCTTGGCTTTCCAGCCACGCTACAATATACATCCCGGTCTCCCAGCCAGCTAGGCAAAGCCTCGAAACGTAACTGCGCCAGCTCCAAAGACTGGCTCGAGCCTCTCTGTTTCCATCCGCTACAGCCCGTTTGGGCTGCCTGCAGAGCTCGGCCCCAGCCCATCCCACCAGCTCTACGACAGGCATCTGGTGGCAGGTGAACCTGGGCACCCAGAGAGCTAATCCCATCCATGCAGGAATCTCAGACCCTGGCAGTTTGTTTACCCTCATTTAACTCTGAAGTGTTTACCCAGTTAAAACCCCCTAAGCTGCATTATCTTGTTTACTGGGATGCTCTGTTGTCCTCAGCCCAAGATAAACTACACTGCCTCATCCCTAAGAGTGAGTCATTAATAGACACAGCCTGAGTCAGCCAGGTTTCTCCTGGGGTGGATCTGGAGTAAGGCAACAGCCCACAGTCTGATCCAGAGGCACAGGATGCAGAAGCTGGCCTGGGGAACCCTCTGTGCCAGCACCAGCTCGAATGCCACAGGGCGAACAGCACCATCGCACCAGCATACAAACCAGTACCTCTCCAGACAGCATCCAGACACCACTTCATACCTTTTGCACCAGCAACAAAACCTCAAAGGTTTGGGGTGCCAAACAGCAGACCCAAGGTTTGCCACCTTCCCCCTCTCTTCCAAGCATCTCATAAAGGAGCTCAACGCAGCTGTCAACTCCGAGGCAAAGAAAGAATCAAAGCACGAGCTGAGCTGGGAAGCAAGGGAGCACAGCCAAGAGAGAAAATCTAACGCCCAAGACATCAGTGGCTAGCTGTTTTCCTCCTGTGATGGGGAAGGGGGATTAGACGACTTCTATCAGCCATCAGTCTCCCCATTTTGTGTTTTAAAAGGCAGATCAACTGACAGGAAAAAAGAAACACACATGAATAAAGCCCTGCGACTGTAGATGGGATGGAGCAGGGAACGGAGCCAGAGCTTGCCAGCTGCTTCAATGGGGCGTTTGTCTCTCATTTCTATTTTTGTGGCACCTCTGCGTAACCTGGAGGAGATCAGGCTCTGCATGTTAAAGAGGGCAGCCAGCCTTCGGGAAACGGCAGGACTGTGAGCACGGAAGGAAAAACCCTCCCCAGATCAGACAGAGGAAGGGTGAGAAAGGAGGGAAAGCCGGAGAGAGAGGTGGAAGGGCGAGGGGGAACAAAGGCGGAGAGAGAGCACCAAAACCAGCACGGGAGCTCCCGCGCCGGCTGCGAGCACCCATGATGGTGACACGTGGAGGTAATGCTGGCCTTGCAAAAGATGCTTCACCTCTGCAAGATGCAGAGCGGGGCGATTCAACAACAGGGAATAATACTGCAGTGTTACCTTTCCAAGGCCACTGGAAAAGAGCCAGCCAGGAGGATACCCAGATGAAATCAGTTTGCTAGTTGCTGACCCCACTGGCCCCTCAGAAAAAGCCTCCAAGTCACAGTCGCAAAGCTTGCTCTGTTCAGATCAGCAAAAGATTCAAAGCAACAGCCCTGGACAAGGCAGATGGGGGAGTTTTGATCAACAGCAGAAAAAAAAAAAAAAAAGTCTGAGGAAAGAACATCTGCCATCTCTTTCCCAAACTGCTGTGAATAAGAGCAATTTCAGATTTCTAAGCAATTCTAAGAGAGCCCCAAAGTATTTTCTGCATTAGCTGACCAAAAAACACTTTATCCCTTTGCCACAAGGCAAGCCACCTCTCCATGAGACAGGGCAGCTGTTTAAAAGGTCCCAACTGACCTACTGAATAGGACCAGAAGAGAAAGTGGAAATAAGTAATTTCTGTATCCAGCTGAAATGAGAGGGGGGATTTGGGGAGATGAAATGGAATCTGGCTGTGACTGTGTCAAACAGCCTTTGAAATGTTCTTGCTTTTTAACTAACAACAAGCAAACCTCAATTTTCTCTCCAAGGAAACACACAAGCATCCCTGAAGATGTCATCATAGCGGCTTGAGCTACAGTGGGTCTGCTGTGCCCTTCAGTTTACCCAGCCGACAGTTGGTTTTAAGTCTCCTTCGCAGGTGCTGTAGCTACACCCCACTGTTACGGACGCAGGATCAGCCTGCGGAAGGGAAGAGCGCTCACTCTGACTTACCTGCCTCTCACCACCCACTAGCAGGGCCCGTTACACAACAGGTACCAGGGAGGGTATCGCCAATGCAGCGGCCACAACAACGTCCATCTGGCCCTGCAGCCATTGACCTTCCTTTCAAGCCCACGCCAAACCCAGGAGTTATCCAACAATGTTTTTTCCTAGGAGGGCTGGGTCAGGAATGGGTCATTTACTGATAATTGGTTAGGACAGAGACACAACGACCAGATGAGGGAAGCATCTGCCAGGGATATTCCCTCCCCCAGACTACCTCGCCTGGAAAAGCCGGGGAGCAAGGCCTGAAGGCCGAGCGGAGAGGCCCGGGGCAGAACAGCCAACGCACAAACCGCTTGCAGAATACAACAAAACACAGAGCGATTTAAATAACAAAAAGGGATCCCAGCCGCAGAAACCAAATATTGCTCAGCTGAGGGACTTCCGAGCTCATTCCCTCACTCTCACCTGGAGTCTCTGCCCCCGCAGACCCTCAATAGCTTGCATGGGGAGGCATACGGGACCAGTCCGGTTGGTGCTAATTCAGAGTTATGGACCATACCCGTGCTGGGACGCTCCACCTAAGAGACCTCTCCCAGCCCAGCTCCCACACGGCCTTATTGCTGCTCTCCCACACTGCACTAGACCACTTCCAAACCCAGCCGGTCCCTAATCCCTGAGGATCACTTCCAACCAGGGCTTCAGAAAACAAGTTCAGACTGCTGTCCTCCTCTGGTACTGCCAGCAACCAGGTCCCTCACCAAGTGTCCCTCTAAAACCATCCACCTCCCCACGGCCCCGGGACATTTCACAAAGCCGTGGGAAAAGCACTTGGGTCTGCGGGGAGCACATATGCCTACCAACCTGTACCAGCTGAAGGAAGGGGGCAGGGCACAAGCGACGAAGCCCTTATAACGGGACAACTTTAGAGGGAGATCCGAGAGTGCACGTTAGCTGTGCCAGCATCTTCAAGCTTTTACAGATCTTTACAGCTAACACAATGAGAGAGCTCAAGCACCAGGCCACAGGGTGTGCATGTCTGCACGTACTGAGTGGGGGCTACCTCGCAAAGGGCTGCCAACATTTGCTCCCCTGGCACTGCAGCAGAGAACACCTACAGCATGCAAACCCAGGTATATCCACGGGAAACGACAAGGCACTGCCCCACGATGCACATGCTTTCACAGATAATTGCAGATGTGCCCTCGGTCAGCACATGTGTACCAGGGCTCTGACCTCCAGGGGTGCTGGGCATCCTCAGCCCAGTGCTGAGAGGAGTCAGGTCTCCTGTCGTGACAATCAGTAACATCAGGACCACTCTACGCACCACCACCCATCTCCACAGAAGAGACGCCACGCAAGCAGGTCACGGCAACTCAGACAAGCCTGTCTGTCCTTCCCCCTTTGCTCAAACATTCATGCCAGGGGTCGCAGTCTTGCTTGGTTTCAATCTCCCAGACTGTTTGCCTTCACTCCCTCCCCAGATCGTCTCGTAGCCTTCACACCTCCCTCCTCTGCTGCTGCAGCGTCTGCTCTCCTCCACACTTCTCGCTATCGACAGTGGCAGTTCCAAGCCTGGGGCAGGGGGAGATGCAGCCCCTGGGGAAACAGCATCGGGCAGACAGTAGTATACAGCAGAAGTGAATTTTCTTCCCTCGGTTACCTTTCATAAAGCCTCCTCAAACCAGCCCACAGGCCCCCAGGGGTTAACAGACCACAGGAAGAAAGCCACTGATCTAAGAGAAAACCACAGCCCACAGATTACTGTGCCCTCTCACAGGCCCAAAGCATTTCATCTCTCCACTAAAAATCACCTCAGCAGGCCTGTGCTTCCTCTCCTCGTTCTGTCCCAACCTGGACCGTGTACCCCATGGCACTTGGTCTGATGTCCAGCACGCCAAATAAAGGCACGTGGCTGCTTCATCTCCAGAGCCTCCCTGCCCAGGCAGAGAAAGCGCTACTGCAGAGACAGGAGGGACTTGCCTCCAGACTCAGCTGCCCGTCAAGTATAACGGAAGCCTTTTACACCCCAAGAGGTCTTTAAAGCTCACTGGGCACAACACAGAGGAGAAAATGGTTACGCTGTGCTCCAGCCCCTGTGGCAGAGCACCAAGGACCACCCAGCCACACGCCGGCACAACATGCAGCAGTCCCACCCCTGAGAGGCTCCACTCTCTGAGCAACCTCTTGCATCCTAGGCAAAAAAAGCTTGTGCAAAGGTTTGGTAGGCCCTGGTCACAGGTATGGGTCCTGACTACCTTCACAACACGTCAGGCAGGACAGGGAGAGCTGAGAGTGGTTGCAGCTGTCACATGGAGGGGGGGCTGCAAAGGTGGCTTCCCAACGGTAAAAAATTCTCCCCAAAACAAGAATGTACATCAAAACCCTGGTAACCACAACGGGGTTTAACCAGGCACGGGGACAGTGGGGGGCTGATTCGAGCCCCAGCAGGGCGTATCTTCCTTGCCAGCATCCTTGGCCCCCTGAACAAACCAATGCACATGTTTGCTTTGCCTCTGCACGGGCTACGCTCGTGTGGCTGACAAATAGCCTCTCTCCATTCTTCTGGGATTACGTGTTTCAATAGCCAGTGAAAACTGGAAGCAAGTTCATCCGACCGCCAACTGCGGGCCGTGATGCACCTTCCCCAGAGCCCCTCTCCCCCTGGCCTGCAGCAGGGCTGCCGTCGCTGCTGCTGCTCACTCAGGTGCCCACAAAATGCCGGAGCTTCTTCCCACGCTGAGTGAGTGGAGAAAGTTTTGTGCGCTCTGATCTGCAGCTTGTCGCCAGCAGCTTCCCCTTGAGGGCTTAATGTAGTTATTTCTACCCCTGATGCCTGTAATTAAATGAATATTTCCTTATGGCACCAAAGAGGCCAAGGAAAAACTGACTACAGGGAATTTTCATCCATCCTGATTTATATTCCCTCAGCTCAGGCTCATTCACACAATGCTAACAAGGAATCTTCAAAGCTGGCAGAAGGGAAAAAAAAAAACCCACCCTTAAATAGCCCACATGCAGGCAAGCACCTGGAGAGACAACAAGGGAAGAGACCAATTCCCTCCCTTCTCCCTCTGGTTTTAACCACATCATTTTCCTACTTGCAAGAGCAAAGGGGCTCAGATACCCTAGAGCCTGGAGAGACGTTTCCGCGCTCTGCCAGGAGACCTGTGCTACCCACCAGTCTGCCGGGACCCCGAAGAGGTGCAGGTCCTGTTTCAGCCCATCCCGCAGGCCTGCAGAGGCTCCTGATCCTGGGAGGCTCGCTGCAGGAAGCATGCCTTTCCCCCAGCATCCAGGAATCTCGCTCAGTCCCTCCAGCCCTCAGGTTTTAACCGTTCCTGTCCTGCAGGACTGGAGGAGCAAGGCTAGAGCGCACCAAATTATTCCAGACTGGAACAGCCAAACAGAGCTACTAACCAAAATGGGGCTTGATTTATAAATCACCAGCATCTCCACTTGTGATCTGCCATCCACATAGGTGTCCAGAGATGCCTGGCCAACTGAGTTCAGCCCCCCAGAGCTGCTACAACCCACCAGGATTACCAGTTTCACTAGATTAGGAACTGAGCTGTCCCTCGGAACTGCCGCTCGCCTCCCACCCCTATGCCTCTCCCTGCAGGACAGCAGAGGGGATCCCAGGGAAAGCCAAGGACCCAAATCCTCTGTATCATCACCAGCTGGACGGCAATACTAGAAAGTTTCCAGCAGCCTCAGCAAAATAGGAAACACACCCTCCCCTCAGCACAGCACTATCAGCTGTGGTCCTTTTGGCTGCCAGGTTTTAGAACCCCCACGAGGTCCATCTCCTTCCTCTGCAGGGCAAATGGAGCTTTGAAGGGATGGCGATGGTTCCCCTCCATGCACCTTGCCCTCCTCTGTGGAGGAGGTGGAGCTCTGGATGAACGTGGGGACACAGGTCACCTGCTGAGACGAGGCTAAAGGACCTCTGCCAGCCGTGCCCAAGGTGTTCCCTGATGTGGACAACCTGCCTGGAGGGAGCCACAGAACTGGCTCCCTGCTCAGCCCTGGCAAGGCTTATTGCTCCTGTGCCACACACTATTGGCACAAAACCCCAACAGGTTTTCTGATGCATTTTGCTCTTTGAGCTCACTGCTGTTTGCAAACTTAAAAGGCTTTATCCCTTCTCTTTAGGGAGCCCCGGACCAGAAGAGTGAGGCGCTGTACACACAGCTCACGGACAGAGCGGCTCCACAGATGACACGTTCCCCCACAAACATTTTTGGGAGACTGGTGTAGTAATGAGAGACGTGCCAGGGGGCTGGATGTCACTGTATCACAGCTCGGTCGTGCTGGAAGACAGCGACTCGCTGGGAAATCAGCCCTTCCCTCCCTGCCAGAATGACTCAAGACAAAGACTCCCCCACTCTTTAAATGTCCCCGTTCAAAACTCCCATTCCACGTTAACCAGATTTCTGTACAAAAGCGATGGGGGTAAGGAGGGAGAGGGCAATCTCAGCCTCGCTGGTCTTTGGGGGGATCCCTTTGTCAGGAAATTTCCCCAGACTATTTAAAAATAGCAGCAAAGCCTTCATAACTATTCCGAGTATAATTATTCCTGCACTTAATTGCCTTTCCCTGGCACCCTACCTCTCCTCCAAATTTCAAGAGGAGGCTCTCGGGGAAACGCGGAGCAATTTGTGGTTCTCCCTTCCTTTGTGCCAGTTTCACGGTAGTTAGCAAAATTACCACGACGCCAGACGAAGCCATCGATACGAGAGAAGGCGGTTTTGGGGGAGCCCTGGCGTAGCAGGGTCTCCCCTGCCAGAGCGCCGTGGCGGGCAGCATGCCCCGTCCAGGGCGACGTCCACCTGCTCCCCGCTGGCGGCCGCAGCATGCGGGGTCCCCGCGGGGACCAGTGCTGCGCACCCCACCTCTGAGGCAGGAGACCCTGCGTGAGCCCCTGGCCCCGCGGGGTGAATCCCATGGGCACCCAGCGCCCCACGCCGGAGCCCGGGGGTCCCCTGTCACCCCACCGGGGGTCCCGGGTCAGAGACTGGCCGCTCCAGAGGGCCCTGATGCTCGGGTTGGGGGCAGCGCCCGGTACCCCCGGAGCGCTCCGGGATGGAGGACGGGGTCTTAACACAAGTCCCGGTGGCCAAAGGGGCTTGCGGGGGGAGGGCAGGGACCTGACTCCCGCAGAGGTCACGGTGTCCCGGGGAAGCGGACCCATCGCGGGCCGCGGTTCCCGGGGCTGGGGGGGGCA